>OZ014534.1:123726559-124045425 GCA_963966105.1 Volucella zonaria | reverse complement strand
TCGCTTCCATCTCAATATTCACGAAAGCGTCACTCACATCAGGCTGCTTTCTTCCAATTGTGTCAATCGATCGGCGTATTCGCATAATAGGAGGGACTTTGATTGTGCCACTTGTGTTGGCGCGTGAGTTTGGCACTATTCTTTCGAGAATGATGTTAAAGGAATCGCATGACAGCGCATCGTCTTGTCTAAATCCTTCTCAGACAACAAAGGTCTCTGTGTTCTTTAGAAAACCTTGATGGAGCAGCACGTATTCTCTGTCGTCATCTCGCATAAACGGAAGAGTTTGGAAGGGACGACAAAGCTAGACATTGCTCTGTATAGCCCGTCTCTGTAGATCTATAGATTCTGTCATACGTGCCCTTAAAATCGATGAATATGTGGTATGTATCGATTTGGCGATCACATTGCCGTAGTGTGAATATTTCGCCGATTTTCCAGGCCTGAAGCCACACTGATATGGCTTCAAACAGTTGTTGACGAACGGCTTCAAACAGCAGATAGGATCATGTAAGTGATATTAAGAAGATGCATTGTAGTAGTTGTAGCAGTAGTTGGCGCACTTCACTCCTTTCTTGAGAAACTATACTGGGGTTCCATTCATCGGGCATACTTTCGTCCGACCATATTTCACAGATGAGTTGGTGTATGCTCCTTGCCAAGTCATTGCCTTTTTTTTTATAATGATCGCGCTCTCAAGGGGTTTTTGTACCTTTGTACCCTTAAAATGTTCATACACAGCGCGGGCGAAGGAAATTTAGGGAAGAAAAAAAGACAGGTACCGATGTACATTGTTTTTAAATGTTTGTAAGTTATAACGACCAGGAAACATAGAGATCGGCAGGGCATTCCATAAGCGAGTTGTACGGCTTAGGAGCGAATCACGATATTTTAGAGTACGTCCAAAAAAAGGGCTTGAGGGTATACTGATGAGCATTCATAGCGAGGCGGGTGTTACGGTTGAAAGTTTGAATGGGCGGAATGCTACTGGCGATTTCAATTGAGCACTGGTGGTGGAAATAGCGCCGGCCGCTTTGAAGAGCTCGGCAGTCAGGCTATCTGCTCCAGCAGCTTTGTTAAACTGAAGCTTAGATATGTCTATATTTACTTCATCCAAGTCGGGTAGACAGAATTGTTGGTCCACATCGCCCAGATTGATTCTGCCAGACAGCGATATTTAGTTCGTCAGCGCCGTTATACAGAAATGCTCTTTCCAGATCCTCAGCATCGACTACGTCTCTGGTATTATGTTCTACGTCCTTACAGGCTTGAGTCGGTGGTCTGTTCCTTTTGACTTTTGTTAATATTTCCGAATCTCATTCCTCGACCGCACTTTTCTCATGCTCCTTCTTTTTCCTCCTGACAAGCCGGTGTTCGTCCCTCTTGTTCTGCCCGCAGAGCTCGTGAGCAGCTCTAGCCCTTTTACCAAAGATGCCCTGGAGGACAATTTTAATGTCATAGCTAGGGAGTGCTCGTATGTCTTGTCCAAGAGCTCGTAGAAGCTATCTTTGGTTTCGTCATCTTTCTACTCTGTGGGGGTATGAGAGCGTGTACATAAGGCTAATGTTGGCAAAGTTAGTCTTAATACGGATTGTTATAAGGCGCTCCTTAACATGCAATAAACTCAAGACTTCTTGCCTAAGTCTGCTTCTAATAACGCATCTGCATCCAAAGCTAAGTTTGCTGTCGATAACAGTTGCCATCGTAGTCGTAGTTGTTCATCCTCGTTTTGTCCTTTCATTCATAAGGCATTCTTTCCTCCGACCTCTCCAAAAAGTCATCATCTGCTGCCTTAAGTAACTCCCCAGATAGGCGGTTCGGACCGACAGCCATGTTATATTTACAATATCATTCATGTTCATCGAGTAAACTGGATGAAATGTTGGCTTTAATCGTCCTGATCTGATGGTTCGTTCTGCTCGACAGCGAAGTTTGGCTCACTCCCGCCATTTAGCATTCTGCCGAAGTGACTTTTGCATATTCTTCACCTTGACTCACTCATTTGACCTTTCAGTACTTCCGACCGTCGTTTCTTAAGTAGCACCTTTCCATTTTCCTTCACATTTTGCTTGTAGAGTGCACATGCCGTTCTTGTCCTTTTATGCCGGGCCGACATGTGGTGAGATGTGTTTTTGGATGCACTGTAGTGACCACCCGACTAAATTTTAAATTGGTTGAATGAAACGCAATTTAGCACATCAGTTGCACTGTTTCTTGGCATCGATGAAACTGGTCTTGGGTACAGCAGCTGGTCGCTCAAAAGGTTGGGGATGCCTGATCGGCAAAGATTATGAGGGTTTCTTGCTATTGCAGCCGATATTCCTCCGTTGGAATATCCATAGACAACTCAGTAGTGGTCTGAGTCTCTACAGACGCCAGCTTCAGCTATACCATATACGCAATCATCTGATTTCCCTCCATACAAATCAGAAACGTCAATTACAAGAAAATTTATTTTGAAATTCGAATTTTAAATTACAAATCACTTCTTTTGGAGTTCAATTAAAGTTTTATAAGATACCACTTAAACAAATATGCCTTATACCTACATACAATTAGTTTGTATTAGATATCCTTGAATAACTAGTCACATGAGAGAACGTAGCAACCCATCTAGTGCCGTCAAAGCCAGCTGAAGTAACCGTTTGGATTGCAATGCGATTATTAACTGACACATAAACCTCTGGAACTTCCTGCAAAATAAACAATCCAAATAAGTTTCCTATGAATTCACATAAAATCTCTAGAATCCCTACCGCTTCGCAATAATGTTTAGCGACCCGTTCAACTCCATCGTCTGCAATTTCAATTATATCCAAGTAATCCAGCTTACACACTGATCCCATGTTCATTTCTAAAAGAAAATTCAAATGTCAAATTATTAGCTCTGTTTGATGAAACAGAAACAAATTCGAACAACTAGATCGCTTCGGACAACTCAATCAGTTCTGTCAGTTTGAAGTTGCTATGCGTATTTACTGTGACAGTTCAATGTCAAAAATTTAAAGAATTACCATCGAATTGCAATTGAATACGATTTGGAGCGGTAGTTGTAAAATTCCATCGGCAAACGCTGGCATTTCCATATTCCTGGTAATTGGGACTATGTACAATACCACGTGGCAACTCAAAATTGCCACCACATCCTTTTGGCAATGACTTCAGGCTGCCAAAGTACAAGATATTCGTCGTCCCATCAAGCTCGCTGCCAGGATGTGTCTCGAGGCGCACTTGATTGGTAGTCGAAAAGAAATCTACTGGCTGATACCGCATGGCGCAATCCTCAAAGATCACACGATTGGTCTTCTTGTCAAAAATCTGTACGAGAAAATGTCAAAATGTCTGATTACGAGGATAAAAGGAAAACCTACTTTCACATTTTTTTCCGAACAGTTTGGCTGGAATGGGAAGTAAAAGGATGGTATTATGATGTTTACGGTGTAGTTCTCTGGCAGGAGTATATCGTTGATACAGCCACTCGCTTCATATTGGCCTCCTATCAGACCACTGATCTGATCATAAGTTCTATTGCAAGCTGAAAAGAGATTAAGACAGTCAATCCTTAGGAGGGTTTGAACAGAGTAAGCCACTTACCAGCTCGGTTGGTGGCTGTCAAAGTGAAGCCAGTCGATTCAATGATTTCATTAGTGTGAAAAGTGATCTCTGCAACAGCTTTCATATCATTTTTGCTAACTGAAATTGTAAAGGACGATACACTACCACAATGTTGATCATATACCCAAGGAGGATAGAGCTGTTGATTTGGAGGCGATGAAATCAAATATGGTAGTTTGGATTTATTCAAGGCAGACTTACTGAAGTATACTTGACGTTAACATAGTCCAAGCACTGTCCTGTAACATCAGACTTATTTTGAAGACTAAAATGATCAAATTTGATGTGGAAGTCCTTGTCCGAGGTTATCTTCCAAGTGCAATGCATATTTGATGGATAAAGTCCATTTGGTCTTTTCATGGAGCCAAATTGTACACCCTGCAATGGGAATTTATGAAAAATACAATCAGGTACTAAATCCATTCCTTTCAACATACGCCAGAGTCATCGAGAATGTATTCTTCTTGATTTCCACAATCGGCTTCCACCAGCTTAATAGTGACTTTAAACTTGTGGTGTCCGCTTCGTTCAGCATTCACCCGAATCGTTACGTCTTTGTAAGAAGAAATCAACTTTGTGCTAGTATCATTTGAAGAGCAGTGTTTTCCTAGAGCAAAGCCACCACCTTCTATGCTATCTATAACTTCAAGACTATCACAATCTCCACATTTGTCCTTACAAGTGACATTTGATAAATTCAAATCGATAGTAATCAACTCGATTGCGACTCGGAAGCCTGGCTCTCCCATAAACTGATATTTACAAATCATCACTTCATCGTTTCCAACTTCAAGATTACGTTCAATATCGACAGGTGTGTTAGCTTGCGTTAGTGTTATTCGTTCATCACAGGCTTTACTGAATAAAATCTCTGCCATAAATCCTTCTTTGACAACACTGCCGTCTGTAACGGCCTTTACTATTGCTGAATTGCCTTCGATATGAAAACTTGGCACATTTTTACTTAAGTCACCACAAATCAGAGCCTCTCTCTGAGAACGTTCCATTTGAGATCCACGATAGATAGCTAGGAAATCTAGATTACAGTCTTCAGTCTCCTCCATAATGAAATACTTGAACCGTATAAAGATATTATGACCTTCAGGTGCAGTTATATTCCACTGGCAATCCATTTTGTTAACATAAGCATCACCCTCTTCATCTTTCAGATTCTGTATCCATGTCGGTCGAGTAATTTGCTTATGACAATTATCTAACGCAAATTCTATTTCATAGCCCTCGGTTTCCATTAATGCCTGATAGGACAGCGTGAGGAACTTGCGAGCTCTTATCTCTGTGACTGCATTATTCTTGCAATATGGACCTAATTCAACTAAATTACCACTATCGTCACGTCTTTGGGCGCTCAACTGAGCCAAATAACATCGACTGCGAGGACCTAGAGCTAATTTATTGAATTTCACCTGAATGTACTTATCCGAATCCGTTTGAAGAATATAATCGCATTGCATTCGGATCATAACGAGGCTCCATCTAGTGGGATAAATAATTAACTGTGGCCGATCTGTCACATTGAAAACGGCATAGCAACTCTTTTTCACTGCCACAACGAAACCATCAGCTGTTATTGATTCATCACTCCGGAAGATCAACTGTAAACGTCTTGAAGTTGTATTTACAGCTGACGGTAAATTTCTCCCACAATATCGTGGCAATGCCACCCAATCTCCATCTTCGAACTTCCTTATCTCTAGATAGTCCTTCGTACAATTTGGACTTTCTTCGATAAAGTAACGTTCCATGAATTCTAACTGCAGATAAAATCCAAGCTGAGTACTCAAATCCCAAACACATTCGATGTTGGTCTTATAGTCTCTTGAAGTGAATCGCAACACTTCCGTGCGATCTATGTTCATCTTTTCGCCGCAATTAATGGCGCGTGTCAATGACAGTGCAAGCTTCGAGTTGGTGTTGTATGCAGATGTGTGATAGTTCACGTATACATATTGTGAACGTAAACGAGTCGTGTTCAATGTGGCACCACGGCATAGTTTTGCAACTGTCAAACTCTTAATTGATGCTCCGCCATGAACAGTAACGTACTCATTTTCACAGGGCAGGGTAAAACTAAAATTCGCTGTCAAATCATATCCGCTTCCAACTGTTGGTATTTTCAAATGCCAAGCGCAGTCCAGAGTGCCATAATTTGCTCTTAACGATGGCAGAGATATGTCAAATTGATGTCCAACAGAGAATTCACCGCCACAAGCATGTTTAGTATATGTCGCATCGAACTGTTTCAGTTTTGTAAAGTCATTTCGCAGCATAATGACAGAACCATGTATTACACTGATCGCTAATATGTCATTCGTCACATTCTCTTTTAAATTGTAAAGACTTTCGACAAGATTATTGCTCTTGAATCGGACTGCAATACCCGGAATAGGCATAAATTGTGGAATCGATTCTAAAATCAAACGAGATATGTTGAATGCGAGGGTTTGGACACCAGTTAGAATGAAATCTGAGCTACAGTAGAAATTATTTGTACGATCAAGACGTGATATTGATAGCGATCCAGAATCGTCGGTAATGTCATCAGGGCAATCCGAAATTCCAGCAGAAGAATAAGCAACCTGCATCCGCCTCAAATTTGTCGTGTACGCACCAAAGATTCGGATAAACATTTTATTGTCAGTGGACTGAACCGATACATTTCGTGTATTATTGCTGTTAAAGTCTACCAAAGTGATCATCGACTGCATCTGGAAGTCATTGAAAAAGGTCACCTTGAAGCTGAAATTGAAATTATATGATAAATCGTTCACAAACACGAAAATCTATTTACTTTCTAGACACGGGTATAACATTAGGAACATCAACGGTATCCAGTACATCGAGTCTGACACGTCTTCCCTTCGGCACTGTAATCTTCCATCGACACAGCAGAAACATGGCTAAACGCTTTGGTGCAATACTGAGTGTCAATACACCACTCTCCCCGGAAACATCTTTGAAACACACCCCAAATATTCGATCGTACTTCAGTTTAAAGCCACGATACTTGTTGTTTGCTTTGAAACTAGTAAATCGAATCAACACTTCATTGCTGTCAACTTCCACAGCGGGCATGTCCGTTGTATTACCATAGATCACTGCTAACTGATCTCCAATCTGCGTTTGATCGCCTTGCATCACCTGGTAAATTTCAATACGATCAGATCCATTTAAATTCGCCGCATCAAATGGCAGATGTACATCAAGGAATGTCAAATTGGCACGAGCATATGATGACACTTTAACAATATAATCACAAACCGAATTCGCTGGATATCCACCAGGTGCGGGATAGTTTGATGACGTTATGATATTGCTGAATTGAGTGAATGTGCCGCCACAAGTTGACAGTGATACATTTACCTTGAAACCATTTCGCGGTTCAGCAATGTCAGTGAGGTAGCGCATGTATAAAACATTCCCTGAAGAACGTTGTGTTCCCGGGCGTACACAGTATTTACCCAGTTGTCGGGCAAGTTCGGTAGAGCCATCTCGAAACTCAATAAACTCCGAAAAGCACTGTCGAATATTCATGTCGAAATGATCAACAAATTCAGCTTGAATAGCCTCACCTGGTGGAGCGACAATAATCCAAATACACTCCGTATGCGCATTTGGAACATTTGGATAGTTCGGTGAAGTTATATTCACCGATCGAGAGTATGACGTGAGACGAACTTCACCGCCACATTCGTTATATTCTCTGTATGTCAGATTCCACATTTGCATGTCATACGGCAGGAAGGGATTAAGTGGTTTTAAATTGTATTTAACGGTAGCATAATTGGATGTAGTAAAAATCGTTCCATTAAACTGTTTATAGGAACAAATTCGGCCTGGTGGCAAAATTGGAGCATCCTCATCGATGCCATCACGTATAAGAGCGTAATTGACACATTGATCAGCTGATTCTTTGGCATCCTTCAGTGGAAAACGGAAATCAAATTTGATTTTCCTCCCTGGATGCACTTCAATATGCCATGTGCAATTTCGAACGACTTCCTCACTTGAGTTATGCACATGAACATCAAGAATTTGTCCAATGGTGCCAGTTAAATTTCCACCGCATGCTGTATAAGCCATAGCTGAAAATCCTGTTCCATTAACTGACGAATCTGTGATTAAATTCACTTTAAGATACGGAGTTCCATGGATCACGGCAAATGGATCAAGTTTCTTCGGTGGAGTGTGACATACTTTAAGTTCCTGATGCCAATTGATCAAATTTTTTGAACTGGAAATCTGTAAATAATCAACCGGACATCCGTCCATTTTCTCCAAACGTGCATCGTATAACTCGATAACAGCATGCCTTGACGGATTATCAGCTTTTATAAGCCACTGACAATTGAGATCTGCTTCATAGCCTCCAGGATAACCTGGTGATGACAAGCTGACAGTTGGTCCATGCGAAATGACAAGAGTTTCATTGCATTCCTGAACAACTTCGTTTGTAGTGATATTGGCTTTAGACATGGCTTTCCATTCGATACGGAAATGATCGAGCAATTGATTGTCACTAATCAGGAAGATGACATTTGTACTGGACGTAACTTCCCAAGGTGACAGTTGGATTTCTATTGGCAGTGCTGTATTATCAAAACCATCGTAGAGCTAGAGAGGAAGATAAAAACATGGTTATTTAGCGTATTCATCGAGTGTCACATATGTCATTTATGTTACCCGTAAGCCACGATTGTATTCTCTAAACGCCAATTGTATGACATTGTCCCGTGGTACTGTTATTCTCCATTTAAACGGATCCGACTCTGAACGCACAGAAGTAATTGACGGTGGCTGAATTTGTCCATTAAAGCCAGTGATTTCATTTAATTGTGCTGTCAGAACAAAAAAAAAACCGCTCTTATCGTTGTTTTCAAACTGTTGCAGCGCTTGTCAATGAAGAAAAACTATCTCAGAACTGTCAAATAGAATCCACAAACAACAAACTCTAACAAACAGCTGACTTTGACAGTCGCCAATCTAAACTGAGTAGTTCACATGCATTGAACGAAGCGTCTGTCACATTTATCCCAAACTTACCATTTGTCCAAGAAATTTTAAATCCCTTGCCGACGCCATTTTCGGAACTTCGGAATTTTATCCAAAACTGTTGGAATACTTGAATAGTATCCGTTGGGACGGTATCCGAACAAAATGTTCCCAATAACTTTCCGTTACTTGTCTTTTCACGCACTTCCACATAGTCGTCGTTGCAATGGTCAGATTTTGGAATATTCATATCCACGAAATTTAGTTGCAGGTAGTTTCCAGAAGGAGCTTGAATTGCCCATGTGCATTCAATATTTGATGGGTAGGTTGTTGGATAATAGGGTGATGTGAATGTTCCACGTAAAGACGTTAGAGTACTACCACAGGCAGATTCGACAGTGGAGTACTTTGCGATAAACGTTACGTTAGCCGAAGTGACTACAAGGGACGGACCGTCGGAAACAAAGTCGGGTGGATGATGTTCACAGAATGACTTTATTGCAAGGGGGTTATTTTCGTAGGTGATCTAAAATTTTGAAAAAGATTTTAAAAATACTGCTTTTGTTTGGCAAACGGTGGATGGTTAAACATTACTTTGACGCCACGAGTTTTGAGGCAATCTTTCTCATCAAGACCATCGCAATGGCAATCAATGCGTAAGAAGCTAACTGTGATTTTGGCACCTGAAATAAAAGATAAAAAATATGGTTATACTCGTACAAATGAGGAACTTTTGCAGACAAACTCTGGCAACACTGGGTGTTTTTCTGTAACCTTAGGCTGACCATCCAAGAACGAGAAATTAACTCCACTTTGGAAGGTCAATTTGAAGCTGATGACATGATGACATGAACCTCTACTCCGATCAACAGTATTATGTGTACTACATAACGAAACAGGTGAGCTAAGACTCTCATTTCGGAGACAAGGCTGCCCTTGAAAGCAGAGCATTCCATGTAGCAAGTACTTGGAGAACAAACTACGAGAAGCCATGGAAGAGATATAAATATCTCATAGAACCCAAAGAAACGTTCTACTGTCACCGAGACCAGGGGTATAAGGAATATAAAGAGTGAGAATTACACACAGATTCTTGCGCTTAGGAAATAGCAGGGTGTGAAGGCTCGAGAACCCACCGATTTGAATCAGACTTTTCTATGTAGCAGGGGTATATTAAGGCAAGAAGAAGTCATCAGCGGGACCAGCCAGAAAATACATATAGTCGAAAAGGCTCAAGGGCTCGTCAGAATGGCAATCTTCATCGTGTATCATAGTTAAAATGGAAAATTATTCGGCGTTAATGTGCATGACATATGTGAGATTCAAAGTCGTCAGGATTAGTGCCTTAAAGATATAAAATATGTTGAAGGTGTCTTAGTCAAGCGCAGTTGAGTATACTGGCGGGTAAATTGTGCATTTCCAGGCCAACAACGAAGTTGGTAATCATCGATCTATAGCGCTCGCCGTTGACGGTGATGGCCTGGCTAACGTTCTCAAAGAAATATGGACCGATGACGCCGCCAGTCCAAAATCCACACCAAACATTAACATTTTCGGGATGCATTGGACGCTCTTGGATCTCATGTGGATTGGTATCGTCCCAAATTCGACAATTTTGTTTGTTGACGTGCCTATTCCTCCAGAAATGGGCCCCATCGCTGAAAATGGTTTTTCGATGGAAATTAGGGTCAGTTTCCAACTGGTCCAGAGCCCAATCAGCGAACACACATCGTTGCCTATGGTCGTTTACCTTTAGCTCCTGGGTCAGTTGAACAATTTTGTACGGGTGAAGGCCCAAGTCACGACGCAAAATTCGCCAAGTTGTGGTCTGCGAAAGGCCGAGTTCTTGTGAGCGACGCGAAATCGACTGCCATCGATTTTTCTGCACACACTCACGGACAGTGGTTATGTTTTCGGCAAATCTTACATTTCGTCGACGTACGGGTGTTGGTTTATCGTTTACTGAACCAGTTGATTCAAATTTATCCACCACACTGCGAATAGTCCTCTCGGTAGGACGATTATGGCGACCGTAAAATGGGCGAAGCGCGCGGAACGTTGCCCAAACAGAACACCCATTTTGATAAGACAATTTTGTCATTTGCGCGTGTTGTTGAACGCTATAAATGACAGCCAATTTGACAGATGCAGATTCAACTTCAAAAATATGGCCGCTATCAACTGTCAAAGTTCGAAAGTCCCTTTTGGAAAACCCTATACGAGCTCTACTGTCGGAAAGTATAGATAACACGATACCATCTCCAATAACTGATTCAAGGCTATATTGCAACGGGGCGAAATATTTTCATAGCTAGCACGCGGTTCCCACATCTCGATATTCATAAGGAGACTTCGGAAGCTCCTGATCAAGCAACCGTCAACCAAATTGATCATGTTGCTATCAACGCAAGGCACTGCCCAAGTGTTAAGGCTTATCGAACGTTCCGACGGGCCAACATCAACTGGGACCATTACCTTGCTGTATCCAAGGCACGCTTGCCGATATCCCGAAGATCGCAAAAGGCAAACTAATACTGTGAAGAAGTTTGACGTTGGACGTTTATAATCGCAAGAGATCGCCAAATTCTTTTCCGATCGAGTCTTCTTTAATCTTTTAAGAGGTTCTACGCCTCCAGAAGTATCGAAGACCAGTGGTAACATTGCCAAAAAGCCATCAGAGACACCGCCTCCGATATGCTGGATTTCACTCGGCCACCAAAACGGAACCCCTGGTTTGATGACGAGTGCCGGCAAGCACATGCAGCTAAGCAAGATGCATACAAAGTGGCCCTGTATAGGAGGACTAGAGGTGCTCACAAACTCTACGAGCAGAAGAGGAAAACCGAACACCGTCCAGGAGGAGCATGAGAAGCGCGCGGTCGAGGAAATTGAGAGATGCTACCGCAGAAATGAGATTCGGAAGCTTTAGAGAAAGGTTAAAAAAACATGCCACTGACACAAACCCTAAACCAAAGCCTGTAGAGACGAAAAGGAGAACATCGTAGTAGAGCCTCAGTCGATGCTGAGGATTTGGAAAGAGCATTTCTGTATAACAGCGCTGGCGAACCAAATATCGCTAGACCAACCATTCCGTCTTCCCGACCTGGATGAAGTAAAGATAGCCATAACAAAGCTGCTGGAGCTGACAGCCTGACTACTGAGCTCTTCAAAGTGGCAGACGATGACTTGGAGCATACACCAACTCATCTGTAAAATATATTCAGACGAAAGTATGTCCGATGAATGGAACCTCAGCATTGTATGTCCGATTCTCGAGAAAAGAAACCCTCTGAGCGCCAACTATAGAGGCATCAGCCTTCTTAGAATCGCCTATAAGATCCTATCTGCTGTATTGTGAAGCTGTTCCTCAACAACCTGATTGTTGATACACACAACTTATTCATCGATTTTAAGGCCGCGTATGACAGCATCTACAGAGTTGAGTTATACAGAGCACTGTCTAGTTTTGGCATCCCTGCCAAACTATGTAGTCCGTTTGTGCAGGATGACGATGGAGAATGCACGCTGCTCCATCAAGATCGGGAAAGAACTCGCAGAGACGTTTGATGTCAAAATAGGACTTAGACTAAGCGATGCGCTGTATTGAAGGAATAGTGCAAAACGCATGCCCCAACACAAGAGGCACAATCTTCCAAAAGTCCATCCAATTACTCGCATACGACGATGATATTGACATCGGAATAATCGGATGAGAGCAGCGTGATGTCAGTGGCACTTTCGCGAATATTGAGACGGAAGCGACGAGGATAGGTTTAACGGTCAATGAAGACAAGGCCAAGTGTATGCTGACATAAAGAAACGACACCCAATACCAACGTCTCGGACAGAACGTCACCCTCGATAGAGATCGTTCAGGACTTTGTATAGCTATGAGTAGACTCCGCAATCAATTCAGACAACGACACCAGGGCTGAAATCAAACAAAGAATAACGCTTGCCAATCAGTGCTAGTTTGGGCTAAGAAGGCCAAAGCCCTCTCTCGAACAACAAAACTAACCCTAATAAGACTCTAGTAATACCACTGCTGTACCATGATGCACAGGCATGGACTTTGTCAAAAACGGATGAGGGTGCTCTGGGTGATTTTCGGTCCCATCTACATGGACGATGAGTGGAGGAGGAGACACAATGGCGAAGTCTGAAGGTGCAATGGCTCATATGGCTGGGTCTTTGAATCTGCCCTGGAGCGGCACAACAAAGGCGACCTCAGATCAAGCTGATTGGAGACGCTTATTGGTCTTAAGTAAGTAAATAAGCAACGAGATGTAGATGGTTCCGAGCTTAAAAGTAAAGTTAATCCCAGCAGCAAAGCATTAACTGGCAAATGACTAGTACTGGCCTCGTAGGCGTAACATCCCACGGCGGGTATTGCTTCGTTAGAAAATGAGAAAGATTCTCTGCAGCCGAACATGTTGCAACTCCGCTAATAAGCCGTACTTCATACCTCTTCGTGGCGCCATCGGGCAGTCTCTTCGGAGATTACAAATTGGACTCAACAAATGGCGAGTCCGCTCCAGAAGACAGGACAAATGCCGCTTGATCTGTGGCCCACCGAGAACCAATAAAAAAAAAATTATTTTGCTCCGAAACGGTAACAAACGCCTCGGATACGAACGGATACCGCTCGTTGTCTCCACCTAAGGATACATGGCGATTTTCTGATCAGGCAGAAGATATGCTCCCAGTATGCTAAACGTCCGTGTATTCCAAAGTGCCCACTTAGGAGCAGCCACGTTATCAGAACGGCCACTTTTGATGTGTTAGGCTTCACAGGGCGACCAAAAATGACAACCGAATTGATCAACATTGATTGCCGGAGTATACTTCCAGCCAAGTACGGGAAGTGTCGTACAACACTGCACGAGAGGACGAGGACTGAGTTCAGAGCTGATGTTGACACGTAATAGCAGAAGAGAAAACCCGAACAGATTTTATCCGAAAGATTTAAACGAGTTCGTAGAACACGAAGCCTGTTACGGTGGGAATAAGGTTAACAAATTTTATCCGACTATAAAAAGGACCGAAGCCTGCAAAAAGGACCACGAGAACATCGTAGTACAGGCGAAGTCAGAGCTGAAAATTTGAAAAAAATACTTTCGCAGGCTGTTAAAAGACCAGAACGTACCTGGATTTTTATCGTAAACCTCCTGCCATAAGACTTTATGTTTACGAGGTGCCCATACACCCATAGGGAGCAAGGATACGCCTTGCCATCGCTCTCCGTCAATCCTTTGATAACAATTCGGAACTGTGTTGGAGGCACAGTTCCACCCTTGGTATGAGTCGAGGCCGTGTTAAAAGACCAATACGATGAAAATTCTCCTGTCAGGCAAGACAAACCATTCGGACACCCCAACAATCCAACAATCCCGTAAAAAGTCTGTCAAAACTTTCATCCGCCTGACCGAATTGAAGGAAGGATAACAATATCCAAATTCAAATGTAACAAATTCGCTGAATTTGATGGCCCAGCCGCGAATCTTTTAAAGCGGAAGAAGGAGGCGGCGAAAGAAACCTCCAGACCGGCGTCATTTGACTCCATACGCTGGTTCACATATTCTTGTAGTGCATTTCAATTTGTTTTGTCCCTTCGCTGGGCGCCAGATTTGGAAGTTCTTCATTGACCTTGTCGCATAGTGACTGCGATAAGTGAATTACCGCGTTCGAAATAGAAAAGGTAGTGATTGAGGAGTTCTGCATATGATGGAACTATGTAGTACACCAGTATCTAGGCACAGAGTTGCAATGCGAGCGCCCTTCCTGAGACACTGCCTTCTCATCTCGCAGTTCTTCACAATTTTTTTTTCCACTCCAAATCAGATTCCCACAGGAGACAACATCTCTGCGCTGATCGGGCTTTTTGAGCAGCTAGAGCACAATTCGTTCGCAGGGCTTCAGCGTTCTCCTCATCGAAGCACGTCACCTGCTCGAGAGTGGACACTATCTCAACTTGATGGCGGGTAACTGAGACTTGGAATCAGAAATCTTATCCTCGTACAGGGAAAATGCCTGTGTGATGAAATCATCGACGACCATGATTGGAATAGCCAATTCCGCCAATCACTAAGGCTCCCTGTAAATACAACCTTAAAGCGAGCTGCAATTGTGGTATGGCGATTCTTAGCTAGTTTCCTTCACTACTGGAATTCACACACAAAATCCTTACTACTCTATTAGATGAACCTAAGACTGATCATCAATCACCTGATGGCTCCATATCATATGGGTTTTAGACCTGGTAGGTCCACCATTGACCAAATATTCAATCTGAGACAGATCATGGAGCTGACTCAAGAACACCAAATCGATACTCCACCTCTTCCTCGATTTTATGGTTTCTTATGTGATACCGGCTATAGAGACGAGCAATGCTCTATATATTGCCTTGGCGTCTTTGGCCAAAATGATTCGATTATGCTGGATGTCGATTGACAACTCGAGCTGCTCTTTGAAAAGCAAGTAAGGGCGGACAGACTTGGGAGGGACCTCCACTCACTCGGTTAGCGTAACTTGATACAGCCCCATAGGTATCGAGCTAGTTGGAGAAAAGTGTTGCCTGAGCCCTATGACATCGATCTGTAAGATGCCATCAAAAGTAAAATTGAAGTAACAATTCGGTAAAGGCAGGCTTATAGATCTTGGCAAATGCAGGAGACGTTAATGTTTCTCAAATGTATCAATGCTCTTGTTTAAGTCATCTTACGAGTATATAACGAGAGGCCCTGTGCTGACATCTTGACGCTTAGATTGTTCTTTTTATACTCAAGAGTCTGTAGCTTTCCTTATTTAGGAAGCAAAGATCTCCACTTAAGAAAGACATCAAAATGATGAAAGAATTATGGGGTGGGGTGGGGTATAATGTCTATCGCCTGTAAGGGATACTTAAATAATATTTTTTATATAAAAACTGTCAAGTCAAAAACTCAGAAAGCCGGACATACCTTCATCCTTTGCTCGTATTTTCCAAGCACAGAAATTATCTTGTTCGTAAGACTTCATAAGTCCATACTCTTCGTTCATAACTCCACCACAAGTCTGAGAAAAAACAAAAAAAAAAACAAATAAACAATTTTATTTAAAAAAAAAAAAACACACAAAACAATGTTTCCTCTTCCTGGCCAACCTTTTTATACTTCATCAGGAATCCCTTAGCTGGTGGTCCGTTTTCTGAACTGAAAATCACATTAATTCGATTTTTTTCGGTTTGGAATGGTTGTCGTGTTGTTGAGCAGAATCGGCCCAATTTTCTACTATCTTTATCGGATCTGATGCCGTCGTATACTTCTACATAACCCTTGGAGCAATTAGCGGCATACGGAATGTCAAAGTTCTCAAAGTAGAACGCTATAGTGGAACTACTCTCCACGCTTACCATCCATTCGCAGTAGGTATTTTCCGAATAGTTTTGTGGATAATTTGGTGAAACTAATTCACCTTTATTGCCACGGAAAATTCCACCACACTCTGAAAATGAAAAACAGCAGCAGGAAACATTATTTGGAATGTCCTTTTTAGGTGGGCAAAGACATTCGAATGCTTACGTGCATCTCTGGATCGATAGGATGCCTTGAAATACTTTCGTTCTCTTGTCGGATCTGAATAGAACCAGACGTACATCGAACTGCCATGAGACGTCACTGTCATGGGCATTTGATTAACTTTGCATTCTTTCAGCAGGTCTCTTGTGTCATCTTTATTATTCCTGATCTTTAAAAAAAAAAAAACAAAAATGTATAAAATTTGAAACTATTTGATACAAAATTGAGTGACTTGTTTTTCCAGATTTGAAAGCTCCACCAAACAATCCATGGTAACTAGGTGTTCCCTTGATGGCCAACAGAAATAATCGGGGACACATTTTTTTTGTAAAAGGAGCAGAACAAATTCTCTCTAAATTGTTGTATGATCAACTCCTTTTGCCTGTTCCTAAATTGTGGTAAAACCCTCTATGGGAGCGACCGATAATGTCTATGTCGTCAACGTGGTCCAGACAGATTTGTTTAGGATTGGGTCTTTCGTACTAACACCGGCCCTGCACACTATCTGTTACAAAATTAGATTGAAGACTAGACATTGCATCTCCTTGCCGAAATCCTGTGTTTTTCAGGGTCACTTGGTGCAGCTGGATCAGCTTTGCTGCGATCTCAAATTCGACCATCGCCTTGTAGAGCTTGTAGATAAAGGCTATCATATGCGACTTTGAAATCGATTAAGAGATGGTGAGTGCCGATTTTGAACTTCTTTGTGGCTTTTTCCAAGATTTACCTTAGTCTGAAAAATTGATCGACAGTCGATTCTGCCGGAAGCCACACTGGTGCATTGTGCGCAGAAGGGCTTGACACGTTTACTCAATACTTTGGAAATGATCTTATATGCGATATTAATCAGGATTATAGGTGGTTCTTACAAGACATAGTATCCGCTTTCCTGAAGATGGACCATATTGAGCTGATAGTCTGGTCATCGGGCATGGTTTCATACACCAATGCTCGGCTGATGGTTTGGCGCATGCACCAATTTGAAGAGCAAAGGACTTGTTTTTGATATCCGAGCAAAACCCTTCTACACATATACTGGCAGACGGGATGGTTTCTTCATTGACTACCACTCTCTCTAGCTAATGTTTTTTAAGTTGCTGTTGGATGTGTTACATCTACTATTCCTTGAGCCTCGTTTCGTAAACTATTTCGAGCCTATTTTTCGGACCTGAAGCTAGTTACCAGTTGGCTACTTTCCGTGAAAAATATCCGTATATTGTGCCTACCGCGGGACTATTCGATATCTAATTGAAAGTGGACAAGAATTGTAGAATATGTACATGCACATCCTTGTGGTCGAAAGACAGGTGGAACCAGATGGACACATGAACCAGAATGATCGAAATAGGTATGAATGTATGTATGTTGCACAGGGTGTACATTCCAGAATGATTTTATTCGTGAGGAATCGACTCAGATCAAAGTTAGAGGCCAATAAGCTGCTGTTGGCGCTTACCAGCGAAGAAGACAGGTTAAACATAAATTTCTTAAAAAAAAAAAAATCGGAAGCTTAAGCGATCGAAAGATTTACTGTAGGAATGAGGTGGGCCCCGCCCAATTATCAAGGCTTCGACCATCAATGACGTTGTCTAATAAAAAGCTTGGGCAAAGCATATTACTGGTCTTATCGTAAACATCCTCTAATGACGCCACCGAAGGTTGCTACGATTTGATCAGTTAAAAGTTGCCGGTCATAGGTCTTGTTGGCGGCAGGACCACCGGTAGTCCCTTCCAGGGCTTAAATCACGGTATCATGGGAATCAGAAACCCCCCGAATCTCGGTCCGGGCCTGACTTGTTGAGGTAGGCCCCCTTGTGGGAGCGTCATGGTGGCTATGGTTTAAACCCAAAGTTGCAATAAGTACTGGGTGCTGTGACCCTAAAAACAGTAAGAGGTTTTAGATCGGCCTCGATCCATACCAAGAGTGGAACTTGTGCCTGCAACACAGGCAGAGCGATGTCAAGGCATATCCTTACACCCATGGATGTATGGGTATCCCGTAAACTTAAATCTTCCCGACAGGTTTTTACGTTAAAAACGAGAGACTATGTAGGAATGAGGTTTGGAAGTTTTAGCAGAAGGTGAAAAAGAAGTTCCAGGGAAACACGACCGATACTTCTTGCGGATTATGTAAACATCTAAATCCAATTGTCAACAACCTCAGTTCAGTTTCAGACCTAGTAAGTCCACCATCAAAGAATATACTCGCATATCAAGAATATTTTTAGGGTAGCTAATGAAGTGTCTATTAAGAGCTATACGGAGCTACACATATATGTCCCGCAAACTCTATTCGCTGTGCAGAATGTCGATGAAGAACTATCACCAGTCAAGAGGAATATCACCAAATCAGGGTGGCGTATTGCGCATGAAATTTGTTTTAGCATTCTGTACAGCGCACATGCCATCCCGGAGTCCAGTATTTTAAAAGTCTCCTTGGATATGCAGATGCTAATGACACAAATGAGTCTGGAGTTCAATGAAACAAAAAGATCAAGCGAAGAATAACTCTTGTCAATAATTGTTTCTATGGGCGCTAAGAAGGTAGCAAAGCCTTATTTTAACCAACGCAACAGAAACTTTACAAGACCCTCATCACCCCTGTCCTGTCATGGGTACTGTTTAAAGTGGATAATAAATCTCTTGAATGCTTCGGCCGACAGATTCTGCGTCTTCTTTGACGGAGTGTCTAGTCCAAAAGTTTGCCTACAGCAACAAAATGGCAAGGATGGCTAAGGCCACAAAGGCGACATTCGCAGCTTGCAATAGAATTCAATTAATTCGACGTGCGTAAGTGAAGAAAACTAGCTATGAATTGAAAAGTTGATGTAAGTCCAGGACCGCATCGATCCACATTCTTCAACATAACTGTAATATGTGTGCACGCCACGACTGATGAAGCCAAAAGACTCATCATCTTGTCCGAAAAATGTAGTCAAAATATAGGATGTGCAGGTATGCACTTTCAGAAGGGCAAACACCGAATCTAATAATTCCAGAGTCTGACTGGCTTATGAAATAATGCTGCAACATAAACAGGGTAAAAGACTAATATGGACCACTTCAGCAGGACAGCGAATGCATGAGCATGAAGAACTCTATTCTGCCAGAGCCATCGACACATCCATCCATAGAACAGTGGGGCAAGGGTGGCATAATATTAAAGGAGAAAATAACCGGTGACGTGACGAAGAGTCACATAAAACCTACCAAGCTACAATGATTTCTCATGGAAAGGATAATTCTGGGAAAAAAGAGAAGAGCCCATCTAACATCGAAGCCGAATCAAATCGAAGATAGGAATAACTATTAAGAATAAATGTCAGTTAATACATATGTAGCAACATTTAAGCCATTTTCTTTACTTTTCCAAGAATCTCTTTATGAATTTTATTTCAATAATAACAGCCTTTAAACTGAAACTTCTTAGCTTAAATATCTACTCATTCTAGAACTGAATATCAAGGACTTTGGAGTGGTCTATCAAATTACCGATGATAATAATTCACAGACGACCGTGGACATTTCGACTGCTCTACCAGTTATGAAGACAACGATCTCCTTAACCAGATTTTTGGAAAAAAGTAGCTGCGTCCTTGAGGCTTAACTCCATTCAAGAACGTTCAGGTACAGCTGTTTGCATATGCTGATCATATTAAGGCAATGAGGAGGCAATTGGTCGTATATAGCAAAGGTATATCCAGGGATGATAAGGGTCTTCTATAAGGCCAATTCTATCTAGCGAGAGAGGACTCTATTACTCAATTGTCTCCCGATTAGGCAAGACTAATTCTCATAGCTGCGAATAACCTTATTTAAAACCTCTCTCGGTTAGTTCATTACCCACAAAAATTGAAAAGTGATTCCGGGACGAGTATAAATATTCATGTCAAAGCCCGTTGAACACCGAGGATGAGCAATGTGACGCTACAAGAAAATAACTTGCGTATAAAATAAGTTCCAAACTAGACCAAGTGGTGATATCTAAAAAGGGTCCGCTTCTTAAACAAAAATTCTATAATTTCCATCATATTGACGGCTGAATTCTTAGTTAAGATCGTGAGCGTATCAAAAATCAGCGACAGTTTAATCACCATAAAACAACAACAAGTAATACAAAGAATAGAACGTTCAAGCACAGGCAAAAGACCCCGTTAAGATTGCAGCGCAACGAGGACGACATTCACAAGAAATTCAGGTGCTGAAACTTATTGAAGAAGGATTGTGGGCTTTGCTACAGAGAAAAACGAAGATTTTACAAAGTTAGTGAGGCAATAAAGAGAATGAACTGCGGACTTGTAATCCGCACTTGCTCCAGTGGATAAAGGCAAAAGCGATACTAGAAATCGAGTACCGAGCCGATCTTCGACGAGTGCAATATCGACGCAATATCGATGCAATATCGACGCAATATCATATCAGTGCACTTGTAAAATTCGGGCTAAATTCTGTTTCTGTTGATGAAAATGCAACTGCAAAAAATGCTTACAAATGAACCACTCAAAGCCCATCGCTAGCTACAACTTTTTCCCTTCTTTCTGGCAGAGCTTAGAATGACTGATCCGCCAGACCATGTGCCACCGAACGGAACAAGTAATAATCGGACGGCGCAATATCTGGAGAATATTGCGGGTAGGGTAAGACTTCCCATTTGAGCGTTTCCAGGTAGATTTCAACGGGTTTGACAACGTGAGGCCGAGCATTGTCATGCTGCAGAATGACTTTTTCGTGCCTCTGTTCGTATTGTGGCCGTTTTTCGTATGCAATCGCTTGGAGACGGCTTCACGGGTAACTACTAATACTGAAGCAAGATCTTTTTGCGTTTGGCACGGATCCTCGTCGAGCAATGCCTTCAATTCACCGACTTTGAAGGACGTTGGACGCGGAGGTCATCAACATCGAAATCACCGTCTTTTAAGCGAGGGAATCAATCACGGCAAGTTGTTTCACTTAGAGCAGTTATCTTCGAATTAAAGAAGAAAATCAACACTTCCCGCAAATGGCGATTATTTGGCACAAAATCAGACATTTTCACACAACCAAAAGTATATGACGCCAAAACAAAATCACTAATGTCTCAAAACGGTTTACCATATGTCGAAGCTTGGTTCGTGAGCTTTTGAATATGTCAAAATCGACCAGCACTTGCTGCTAGAGCCATCTATTGACTTAGTTCCGCACCTGATAAATGATAATAACAATAATTTCAGGGCCTTTTAGTGCAAAAAATAGAGGGCTTCGTCTACCGCCTGACCCTGGTCTAGTGCTATTGCTTGCACCTGTTCATTGCCGCTGCTGTATAACATTTTCATACAGAAAAGGCAATGACTGAGTGCATGTATCAACCGACAGTTTTTTCGATTCTACAAGACCAAACCGGCAGAGGAAAACCAAAAAAAGTTCCAACTAGTCAGGGACGACTGCAACGTTTTCTTAGGCATGTAAAATTTGAATACGATCAAAAACTGAGTCAAAAACTACCACATCGCCCCAAAGGTAGTAAGAATTGTGGGTCGTTCGTCAAAAACATTAAAATTTCTACCTCATCTCCATTTATAATGACATTTCAGCTGTCAGCTCTTTGGACCAGGCCAATCTGCTGCACACTTTGCGGCGACCTCAACAATTAAAGGTTGTGCTTTGTCTCCGCCTACACTGGAGTACATAAATCCGCTGGTCCAGATGGTATGTCTCCAGTTCTTCTGAGGAGCAGCTCTTCTCCGCTGGCAAAACCTCTGCCTAAGCGTTTTCATAAATCCTACTTTTCAGGACTATACGTCCAGTCCGTCCCAAAATCTTCGGCGAATTTTCTTATTTCTCAACCTACAGACCCATTGCACTTATGTTATGTCCCTGCTTTCTAAATTCATGAAAACGCTGATAAACCGTCAGCTCATGAAATATCTGGAATCACGAAAACTTCTCAGTGGCCGGCAATACGGTTTTCGTAGCAATAGGTTCACTGGTGATTTGATGGCATGTCTAACCGAAAAGTGGAACCAAAGCATATATCAATCTGGTGAAGATAGTTGCACTTGATATTTCTAAGAAATTTGACAGAATTTGGCATCAGGTTCCTCTGTCGAACATGCGTGCATTTCGGATGGACGACCTTTGGATGGTTTCAAGTTTGCGATTCACAAAATAAATGTTGGTATGCCCCAGAGCTCTATCCTGTCTTCGATACTACACCCTGAATGACTCGAACTGCAACCAACTTCAGACTGCTATAATTTCCAAACCGTTCATGACAGTGAGCTCATATTTTGACACATGACAGGTAATTTTATTATTTACAAGCCTTTTAAACGATTTGCGTCTCAGTTGTGTTGAAAAATTTCTATCCGCGATGGAATTCAAACATGATAGTGTGATTGCTTTATATTTGGCTGGAAAACCACAAGTAGCTATCGTTAGAGCCCTCCAGCACCTCAACGTGAATAAATCATTTGTGTCTCGAACCATAGCTCGTTACTGTGATACTAGCAGCGTTGCAAAACGCCATGGAGGTGGTCATAAAGAAACAGCAACATCGGCAGAAATGGTTCGGAAAGTGAAGGCTCGAATTGAGCGAAATCTACGTCGAAGTGGAAGAAAAATGGCTCGAAAGCTCAACATATCGTTGGAACGGATGAAACACATACTGAGAAATGAGCTTGGGCTCAAGCCATTGAAGTTCCAAAAAGCATACGATCTTACACCGCAGCAGAAAAAAGTTAGAGTCGAAAGAGCGAAGGAGTTGCTACGTTTGCACGAGCAAGTAGTGAGTTGCCGAATTTGGTTTTTTCCGATGAGTCGCCATTTGTTATCGAGCAATATGTCAACAAACAAAATGACCGAGTTTACTTGCCAGAGAGGTCCTTCGAAA
This sequence comes from Volucella zonaria, assembly GCA_963966105.1. Lineage (NCBI taxonomy): Eukaryota > Metazoa > Arthropoda > Insecta > Diptera > Syrphidae > Volucella > Volucella zonaria. The sequence continues at coordinate 124,022,373 of OZ014534.1, read as the reverse complement.
ATTTACACCAAAGCAGGCAGCACCTATGGTGATGGTTTGGGCCGCCATAATCGCCGATGGTCGCTCTCCGCTCGTATTTTTGGACCGTGGCGTTAAAATTAATGTGTCTTAGAGGCTGTATTGAAGCCTTGGATAAACAATCATTTCGGTCGGACACCGTGGACATTTCAACAAGACTCGCCAACCAAGATTGGTTAAAAAACAATGTTCCACACTTCATTTGTTTGACACAATGGATTGCAAATTCTCCGGATGCAAATCCGTTGGATTTCTCTGTCTGGGGTATTTTGAAGGCGAAAGTTGACACTAAGAAATACCAAAGTCTGAACCACCTCAAACAAGCACTTCGCTGGGAATGGGACAAAATACCGCAGAGCCACTTGCGTGCAGCGTGCGATGCTTTCTTCGGCCGTCTCAAAGGCGCGATGCATTATTCGCGCCAAAGGTGGACATATTGAAAACTACTGATACAATTTGAAAATTTATGTATTTTCCAACATTTTTTGCTCTGGCACAATAAAACCCTGTATGTATTTTTAGTCTTCTCTGATCTCTTGTCTGCTACTTTTAATCCAATATATTCCCTTGCTGATCACAGTACTCACTGCTATTCATATTCGTTCCCAGATTCATGTCCCTGTTCTTCGGCTGTTGAACGGGAAAGGGAACGTATGTTAAGCTCATTAAATTCCGATATACGACTAAACAGCGTTACTAAATGGGGAACCACCAACAGAAAGGAATTTAAACAAAATGTTGTCTGCTGTCACTAAAGTGAAATTTAAACACCCAGCCAGTATCCTTGAATGGCACTTGCATCGTCGAAACCGAAAACATTTCTACTCTCGGTATACGTGTCAATGACAACTTACGTTGGTCATATATTCTATGTGGCCAGAAATGCTGTGATTTTTTCAAACGATGTAAGAAATACCTTTTTCCATCTGATCTGGCCGTATTTATCCGCCCAAAATTTTAGTACAATGCCCACAGCTAGTCAGGCGCTCCTAGAACTGCCATACACCTATGTATTGTAAATGGTGCAAATATCACCCGGTCAATTGAATCGAACGCCGACGAAATGTCTCCTGTCTGACCTAACTCTATCGCTATTTTTACCACCAGTAGTCCATTGAAATTGCCAGCAGCATTCCGCCCCTTCAAACCTTTAACCGTAACACCAGTCTCGCTCTGAATCCCCATCAGTTTACCCTTAAGCCCATTTTCGAACGTACATTGAAATATCGTGATTCTTTCCTAAGCCGTACATCTCGCTTATGGAAAGCCCTGCGAACGCTTTATTTCCTAGTCATTATAACCTGCAAACATTCAAAACCAATGTACACCGGTGTCTCTCTTTCTTTCCCCTTGTCTTTCCTTAACCCGCGCTATGTTCAAACACTTTAAGGGTACGCAATATCGCTTGTGCACGCGTCAAGTATAAAACACAAAAAAAAAACTGAAACAACTAAGATGAAGCTGATATCGCACACAATAAAAATATAGGAGTGAGTTGTAGATGGCCAACAGTGCTATTATATGAAACTTCATGCTATCATTGCGGCTTTGTGGGCGGTAGGTCGGCATTCGATGCGGTCCAAAGTCTACGGATAACGATAAAGACACATCGCTATGCTTTCTTAGGCCTGCGTTTTCCATTTATCGATTTGGAAACAGCGTTCAATAAAGTTTCCTAAGAACTTGTGGTCATCCCAAAACATAGCCGAAACGTATACGAGTGTAAGAATGCTACGCGATATGTACGATGATGTGAAAACGAAAGTGTAATACACTAAGGCAGTATCCACACTCCGTTGCTTTTTAACTGTACAAGGTTTTCTATTGAAGTAGTACATGTCAAGTCCGAAATGGCTTCCCTTCCTCCCACCGATTATGGCGCTATCACAACTTAGATTTTGAACAGTCCATCAGCCAAATCTCAATACGCGCTAGCGGCTAGAAGATAACAGGCGTTATCGTTTTCCCGAATCTGCAAAACAAGCCCCTGGCATTTTTTTTATAGGCAGTCATCGTGGTGAAGTGCACAACTACAAATACTTAAGCTCTGTCGTTTACTGCCAAGGAAGTTGCGATGAATATGTCACACATAGCTTGAGCGTGAGGTGACTTAAATAGCACGAGAACTCCGCAATATTTTATGACAGAAAACGGCGCATAAATCTAAGGGCTTTGTTATACATAATCGCCGTCCGTCCAGTTTTCAAATACGCATTGCAATATATACGGGAACTACAGGTTTTCCATTCAGAACTATAAATTTGTTTCTATTGTGAACGCACCCTTAATATTATTTATGAACTGTCATCTGTCATTACTATTTTGCTTGTCAATGTCTACCATTTAGTCGTGGTTTAGTACTCGAACGAGCAACGCTTACAAATTATTAAAACTTTTTACCAAAATTCCACTTTACGAACAGATTTTCAGTCGTTATAATCCCCCCACCCGTCTTGCAATTCGTAATTTGGTACAAAGATTTTAATCTACATTTTCGCTGCTTAATATTCCGGTGCCAGTGAGGGAAAGAAATGCAAGGAGTGCTGAAAATATTGAGGCCGTAAGTGTATCTGTTGACCGCGATCGAAATCAATTCATTCCACGTTCTTCGTACGAATTGGGCACCGACCAAACAACATTTTGGCGAATTTTGCGAAAGGATCTGGGCTTACATCCGTATAAGATCAAATTAACTCAAGAACTTACATAAAGCCAGACGACCAGTTGAAGCATGGAACTTTCTCAAATTGGTCTCTGGAAATGGTTGCAATTGATTCGGAATTTCAGCGCAAAATCATCGTCATGATTTTGAAGCTCATTTCTGGCTAAATGGTTATGTCAACAAGCAAAATAGGGGATATTGAACGGCTGCAAACCCACCTGTATTTCAGGAGACGCCACTACTCCACTGTTTGGTGTGGTTTTCATGGCAGCGGGGTTACTGCCATGGTGATGCTGGCAGTTACAGTTAATGGAAATCGCTATAGGGACATGTTCTAACGATATTTTTGGCCGCAAATCCATGCACCCAATATTGGAGAGATGTGATGTCAAACGTACGGCGCCATTTGTCAAGAGGACCAGGCAATCGAACTATTGAAGTCAAAGTTCAAAGGCGTAAAACCCGATACAAGGATAAAATGAAAACGATAGGAATCTAATAAGAAGGACGAGTCTCTGCGGGTAGAAAAACATCGGACCTAAGTAGGCACCTGGTTTTACCATATTCAACGACAGTCAATAGAAAATCTGGTCCAGGCTGTAACCTGGAGAAGAGGGTGAAAGAATGAAGACTCAAATGCAAGACTATGATTAGAACTCATTCCGACAAATTGAGCCAACCCCTTAATTAACACTGTGGGTGAAACCTTAGAAATAGTTTTGAGGATATCCACGAACTACAGTTAATAAATAGAAAAAAACTAAAAATTGTAGATTTACTTACAATCAATCCATCTGTACTGCAGTCGTCCTTTCCACTCTCGATATGCACATCGAACATGTCCAACACGACTTGCTTTCCGGGGCTAGTTTCAATCAACCACTCACAGTCCACATCAACACTATAGGGCGAATTCGGTGATATAATTAATCCCGACGAACGTGTCCTATGTCTGCCACATCCATTCCGTTTAAACTCGAGTCGAAAACCTTTCGCCACATAACTAAAATCAGTTGAGAACTTTACCACCAATCTATTGCCATCTGAAGTGAATATTTTCTCCGGATTTGAACAGTATTTGTGCGTCTGTAGAATGTCTTCGCCCTTCATATCAATAAGTTCCAAATAATCATAAGCACAGGAACCATCAAATGTTTCGATCTCGAAGTGTGAAAATGTCAACGAAATCGTCTCCGCTTTCCGACCAACAATATTCCATTCACATCGCAGCATGTTCGGGTAATCGTCTGGGAAATTGGGTGATTCAATTACTCCCGCCACGGCATCTATAGTCTGTCGGCAATTTGTCCTATAACTTAAATAGAACTGCTCATCATCAACAGCCCCTAGATCTGGCAAGGCATATCGCACGAAAATCGTATTTTTAGTAGACGAAATGCTTAAAAGCGGTGAACTGCTGGAACAGTTCGTTAAGAGAGATTTAGCTGAACTATCATCACCATCGTAGATGGACAGGATATTACTGGAGCAAAAGTCTGTCCGTGGACCAAGTGTTCTTATGCTCACATCTATGAGCGATCCTTGACTGACGGTAATCTTCCAGTCACATTGTACAGGACCACGACTCAATTCTGGATAGTGAGGTGAAGCTATTGATCCACTGTGTGAGTTTAAAGAACCCCCACATCCGGTTGATGTTTGACGGTATTCGATATCAAAGCCAGGATATGCCAATGATGCATCGGAATGGAAACGCAAGTACAAGTGATTTGTAAATGATGGAATATGAGGCGGAATGGTTTCGCCACAAAATTTCCCTATAAGTGGAGAATCACTGGACAATCCGTTTCTATAAAAAAAAAAATTATTAAAAATTACCACCATCAGTCTGTAGAGGCAAGAGTAGCTAACCTTATCTCCAAATAGTCATCACATGACCTTACGTTTGGTTCCAGGGAAAAGTTACGCGGCACAAGCTCAATTTTGTGCCCCAAAGGAGCGTGAATAATCCATATACAATCCAGTAAGTCAGGATATTCATTTGGCCATCCTGGCGACTGTATAGAACCCGCAAGAAGGGTGTAATTTCCACCGCAACCTACAAACAGAAATAATCAAGTTCCACACATTTTTCCAAACTCCAAGCTTGACCTACTTCCAGACCGTTTGATGAATGTATAATTTCCTACAATTCCATACGCAACATCCCTTCCAAGGGCTGGTGTAACGAGCTTTAGAAAGACCGTTGCCAAATTCATCGGCAAAACCGTCAATAAATGTTTTTCTCCACCACAGTGACTATACAAATAGGAAGAGTGTACAACTTTATTTAAGATGTGGAAGCTGCAGGACTTACCTTTCAACCAAACGGTTCTTATACAAAGTTTCATTTAGATAAATTGTGAGATCGGCTTCACCTGGGGCGCATTTTCTACCTGTTCGTCTGTATGTAAGATCCAAGGAAATGACATGGTTTTCCGGTGCCTCCAATATCCATTCGCAGTATGCGTGAGTTGGGCTTACCGGGTTCTCCAATTCCAATGAACCTTGAAGTTCTTTCAAAACGCCACCACAGCCCATTTCCTCGAAGCGATAAGTTGCTGAAATACCTCTGCGTTGCTGTGGATTTGTATTGGAACTAAATCGTATCCGCATGTAATTGCTGGGAGACACTATGTGCGTGGGAGCCCCTTTGCAGTGTCGTTCTGTCGCCTCACCGGGTTTGTAACAGAACTACAAATAATATGTACTCATACAAATGAATATGTGTTCCCAAGATCATCTCACCTCAACAAAGTCGGAATCATCGTCGCATAGTTCAGTGTACTCAGAGACATCGTAGTCGGTAATATTTAGATGCACCACTGAATCTATGGGTCCAACAATTACATACTCACAGTTCAAGCTGCCATAGTAGGGTTTCGGATAATTGGGTGTCATAAAAGTTCCTCCTTGTGGGTCCCTCAATTCCTGGCCGCAAACTGACAACAAATAAACCAAACAAACTTTGGAATGGACTTCAAAATGATATGCGTACCATGCTTGTAGGAGACTTCGTAAAGAGTGACCTGTGATTTAAGAGCGAAGGAATTCCGAACCCCGATATTTACCAGCATGTAATTGCCAGTAGATGTGACATTCTCCGGTAAGGACTCATCATATGACTGGAAAAGAATAGGGTCGTCTTCTGTTTTCCCATCGAAAATCTATAAAAAAAAAACAAAAAAGTTGTTAAAACTTGCAGAATTCTGTGTACCTTCACCTGCCATTACCTTGATGGAGGAAAGCCCAAATGAAATGTCTCCTTTGGAGAAGCCAATAGATATCCTGATTCCAATTGGCTGTTGTATGAGATACGTGCAACCCTTCAAATCCAAAGTGAAGGTGAATTTACCTTCTGGCTCTGTGAATAGCCCACCACAACCGGGTTTGCCCTCAACCACTTCAAAATGCGCCTGGAATCGACTATCCTCCCGATATGGATCAGTATGAAAGTGTACTTTTGCAATATTCGATGATGTGAACATTGGCGCTGGTACGCCTGTCTCACAGATATGATCTAAGACCTCATTTGTGTCGTAGACGATAAGTGAATCTTTCGTGCAGTTGGCTGAACGTTCCATTATCACTTCGAAAAATCGCAGTTCTACTCGCTTTCCTATGGGAGCCTCGATAATCCATTCACAGTCCCGATTCGGTGGGCTTTTACCTGGATAGCCTGGTGATTTAATGACACCGTGTCCTTGTGCATCAACCACTTGGCGGCCTCCACAAATTGGTGGGACACTGTTCCAATTCAAACCGAAACCATCTAAATTGGTGGTGTTATCGGTGCGAAACCAAAGGAATAGGGTATTCTGTGATGAGAGTAAGTTTCCATCACGTGGTAATTGATTACCACAGTAGCGGCCAATTAGTGGCGTGGCCAGTGACCGGCCATCGTTGATTTGCAGCCAATCTTTAGAACATTCCGGATCGGCTTGCAGATCAAATTGAGTGAAAGTGACGTTTAGGATGAGATTGTCGTCAGTGCGAATTACCCAAGCACATGCTTCGTTTGCTCTGTATGGGCCACCCTCAGGAGGATGTTTAAGCTCTCCGGTGCGATCGCGGATGACACTGCCACAGGTGTTGCGCTTGATCTGACAGAAACGACCCGAAGAAGCACGTGGACAAGTACAACGGAAATCATTGGAGTTGGCTTCTCTCACACAAGTGCCTCCGTTCAAACACGGCTGACTAGAACAAGGGTTTTGACTTTGACAGAAAGGTGGATCGAAGCCTGTAGGACATATGCATGAATAGGTGCTGCCATGATTTATACAAGTGCCACCATTCTAAAAAAAAAAAAAGAAAAGAAAAAACGGTTCAAGTAACAATTACCACCCACACATCGGACCCTGCATACCTGACACTGATGTTCATTGCAAGGATTCGAAGAGCCTGCTCTGCATCCACCTGGTCCATAGCCCGAGCCCGTCATTCCTGTAGGGCAAGTGCAGACCATATTGTTGGAAATATACTCACATCTAGCCAGCGGATGGCAGATGTTATTATCCGCGCATAGATTCGTTTCTGCTTGGCTACAGTATCTTCCATTACCTGTCCATCCAGGTGGGCAATTACCACACCGATGGGATCCCTAAATTCAAGTTGGTATAGTCGATGCAAAAGTTTTCATTTGATTGTTACTAACTTCGGTATTGATACATTGAACCTTCGGTTCCATGCTACAACCGCCATTGTTGGTGGCACACTCATCAATGTCCCGGCATGTAACACCATTTCCAGTATATCCATTCGGACAAGGACCACACATAAAGCTTCCTGGTAAATTGATGCAACTGGTGTGACAAGCTACAATTGATTCCACACACTCATTAACATCGATTGTACATGATTCCGACACGTTATTGGTCTTCCAGCCAGCATCACAGATACATTGATAGCCCAGAACGTTGTTGGACGGAACACAGGCTCCATGGCCACAGAGTTCCCCAGGTCTAGACTTGGTACAATCTGTGCCACGTTCTCGACAATGAATACCTGTAAATCCATTCGTACAAACACATCTACCAAAATGAGAGTCAAGAGTTAGTATATATATACGAGTATATATCCAGCCAACGCACCGATAACCACCGGGTAAATTGACGCAAGCTGCATTATTCTGACAACCCAGATCGGTTCCGGTTAAGCTGTAGCATTCATCCACATCCGATTCACAAGTTTTTCCCTAAAATTTCAGGAATACTCCATCAAACTGAACCGGAGTCGCATAATCTACATACCGTCCAAGTGTCAGGACATTCACAATGAAAATTCTCATACAGATCATAGCAAGTGCCTCCGTTTTTGCAAGGATTCGGACTGCAGTCATCTTCTCTGAGCTTTGTTTCCATTTCATTAACACGTCTCACTAGTGCTCGGACACGTGATTGTATACGTCGGATACGCCCATTTGATGTTGAGCTGGTTCTAGAATTCACAGTGGAAAAAGTAAAAAAAAAAAACTCGAACTGCGAGTAACCCAAAAGAATCTAAGCTCAAGGTCTTACCCATTTTCAATTCGACGTAGACGAATAGTCAATCTGCGAACGTCCGACTTGAGACCTTGCACCTGATCCGGCAAAGATGCAAGATCTGCCGCATTGATCGGTGATTTTGGAATTGAAAATCTCTGTAAAGCATTTACAACGTTGATGTCGTTCACAAGGAAACTAGAGCTTCCAGAAAGGCGTATTGTAATGTTTTTATCCTGGGCAGCTTGAAAAATCAAATCACCTTCGTGGGATGTAATCCTGGGCCTTTGGAAGAAAATTTGTTAACCCGATTAGTCGCTATCGCTAAGAAGCAGCGTTTTCTCCACTTACTGAGTATTTGAGTCACATAAAACATTTTGGAAGAACACTAGAAGGATCACAGTCACTAAGCACGTATTCGATTGCGATTTGAACATGGTAGGGAGTCCTTGAAACAAAACTACATATAGTGGTAACGCCCACCTTTTTATGCTGATAAGATTCACTTCAAATTCGATGGAGATACGTATCCATGTACACGATTCAAGATTGCCAATTGAACTAAACGAATTCAGAGATGTGAGGCGAGTTTTATAGAAAAGGGGGCGGATACCAGAGATCTATCCGTATCAGGAAGTTGCCGATAGTCAAGAAGATACTCAGATTGGGGGATGAGTATGATAATTGGATTGAATCGAAGTCATACCGATAGGGAAATTCATTTCTGGTATTGTAGAAGAGATTCGAAATTATCGTCAGTCATATCGCTCTTGGGAATTTTGTATTGAAAACATGATTCGTGGGGATATCCCCAACGGAATAACTGAAAACGGTTTCCTACTGACAAATTGAATGAAGAGGACGATAGAAAATTGCTACCGATAGATAGTTCTGACAGCTGATAGGGTAGAAAGAAGTTGATTATTCAATCACTTTAGAAGTCGGAGGTTAAGAGGTAAGGTAAGTTCAATATTTCATTCTGGAACCCCTACCGCGAGCATCGAACTTGCCGAGTTGTAGAGGCTGAGTGGGGTCAATGAATTTCGATAAATTCTCCTGAAACCAAAGGATGCCCCCCCCCCCTTTCCAACCAACCACTCCTTTTCCACTGGGCTGGATCAAGGTGTCATACGACCCGTGATCAAGATCAACCTGGCTGAGGGCCTAGCTTCTCCAAAAATAGCTCAGTCGCAAGCGGAGTATCCGGATACCTGACGACCTCCGGATTAGCTAGCCTTATCTATAAATGGCGGATCTCTGTACAGATGGACAACACTTTCTCCGCTACTCGTGGGACCACATTATGGAAAACCTAAGCAAAACGGACTTGTCGCTGCTACCAAAACTCCTCTCCCCAAGGAGGAATCTGGAGCTCAAAATGCTTCACGCATCATCAAAACCTTCGGATCCATTCCGGAGGTTTAGAGAAGTGCGGACATAAAGAGCAAGATTGAGTGGGCTAACAATATCCTAAAAGACGGATTACGCACTGCTTCCACTGCTCCTAAAACACCTAAAGACTCCTCCAAGCGCCAGAGATCGTTGGAGGAAACCGTGCCGGTTCCTAAGAGGCCCAAAACTCACAGCACCAAAACCCCAGGACTATCCAACAGCACATCTCTGAAGTCTTTCAGTGAAGTCTTAAAGGACGCTATAATAATCGCGATAATCGACAAGAACGACCCCGACGGTTCTATAACACCTGAACGGTGGCAGCTGGCCAAGCTGAAGCTTTCGAGCAACTTCTTGGCCATCATGCGGGACAACCCCGGACCACCTCCTATCACAAGCGACGCTGGCTGGCAGCAAGGCCACGTCAAGCTCATCGCATGTGCCAATCAGAGATCTCTCGATCTCTTCACTAAGGCCATAGGTGGTTTAGGAGTGTTTTGGCCAGGTGCAAAACTCGAGGTCGTATCTAAAGAGGACATCCCTAGCAGACTTCGAACTCGTACCTGGATTCCAGCAGAACCCCCCTCCCCAGAAAGCATTCTGGAAATCATCAGGCTCAGTAACCCGACCCCTCCGACTCATGACTGGAAAGTTGCGAAACTGGAGGAACTAAGGGGTTCTAATAGATGCGCGTTGATCGTTGATCAATAAGAAATCCCTTAATCCTCTAGCGCATACAAAAGGCATGATTCGGTTCCACGGCGGTGGATGCTTTCGATTTTCGAGATATGAACACGATGATCTGGGGACCACACTTGACTGGCGAACTCTATTAGAGGTCGAACAAAGGTAATGGTCACGTATGGGTTGATAAATTCTTTGGACCACCGTTCTACAAAACCTAGTGCAGGGTTGGCTTTAAGGATTACGCCATCAATATGTAACCGAAAGTTGAGCTTCTTATCACACAAAATGCCGAGGTCGCGATGAGATTGAACGGTGGAGATAGGTTGGTTGTGGAGAACGTAAATTCGGAGAGGAGATTGGTGCCGCTTATGTGAAAAGGTGATGGATTGGCGTTTGGGCATACCAGATCGAAAAACTATCAAGATCTTGTTGGAGGAGGAAGGAGTCATGGGGAGAGGAAATGGTTTTGAAAAATTTGAAATCGCCGGCGTAAAAGGAGACAGACGAGTGTTTGATGATCGTATCGAGATCAATTATGGTTAATATAAAAAGAAGGGGACCGAGATGGCTGTCTTGAGGAACTCCAGAGGTGGCCAAAAATGTAGCGGAGTGGGCTAACCTAAAACAAACACTGTAAAAACGGTTTTCGAGGTAAGAGCTTATCCATTTTAACAGTATGCGTTCAAAGCTGAGAGCAGACAATTTGAAGAGTATTAATCGATGAGAGACTTTATCGAAGGCTTTGCTAAAATCGGTTGCAACTACATCGACTTCGTTGCCGTTCTCTAGGGCAGAGGTGGCAAAGGATACGTATTTAATGAGATTTGTGGTGGTTGACCTACCCTTCAGGAAGCCATGTTGTCTAGGGGAAATAAGTGATTTGCATAGGAAGCTTAGAGCTTCATACAAAATACTTTCGAGGAATTTGGCTATATGGGAGAGTTTAGCGATTGGACGATAGTTTGTTATTTCGTTCTTTGATCCTTTTTTGTGGATCGGGGTTATGAAGGAGGTTTTCCAAGCCTGAGGAAATTCTCCTTGTGAAAATGATAGACGAAGAGATTAGAAATTGCAATGGAAAGAGAGGAAGAACATTTTTTAAGGAATATTGCCGGAAGGCCATCTGGGCCGTGTGTGAATTCGTCATTAAGTTAGTGTAACTTACTCGTATATTCGATATAAGACGGGTCCAGGGTGTGGGAGAGTAGTGAGCCATTGGAGAAATTCAGTATAATTACAATAGAATGGATTCGGTACAAAGGAGTCGATGGTGAAGGATTATTTAAAGAAGCTGGCAAATAGATTGGCAATGGTCAGTGGATCGGTTGATGGATTTTCTTTTGTATATAGTTAACAAATTCGAAAAAGGACTTAGGGTAGTTTATAAGGTTGACTTCCGCATTGTTAATTTAATTTGGTGGGGGCTGAGGCCCCCTTTTATTGGCTTAATACAAGATTAATCTAACTCGAAATCTAACAGAAAGACTTAAGAGCTAGGGACCAAGGGAGTGATGGAGGAGATCTTGTTCGAGACGAGGTAATATAGAGAGATCTGGTTACATACAGGTTGGAAAATTCCTTGGACCACCGTTTAATAAAGCCAAGTGATGAGTTGACTTTGAGGATTATCTTATCGATATGCGAACGGAAATTAAGCTCACTGTCGAATAATATGCCAAGGTCTTGGAAAGACTGAACCAGGGAATTGGTTGACCATGGAGAAAATAAAGTCGGGGAGGAGATGGGTTGCATTTACGTGAGAAGGTTATAGATTGACATTTGGCTATATTAAGTTTTAGGCAGGTTTTGAGGCACCAAATTGAAAACCGAAGGGCAGAGTCACATGGGGAGAGAAAATAGTTTTAAAAAATTTTGTGTCGTCAGCGTAGAGGGAGAGGGAGGAGTGTTTAATGACCTTCTCAACATCGTTGATAGTAGTAAGAATGAAGAGAAGAGGGCCAAGATGACTGCCTTGTGGAACTCCAGATGAGGCCAGGAATGGAACAGAAAGGGTGGATCTAAGCCGAACACTATAATATCGGTTTACCAGATAAGCAGAAATCCATTTTTATAAAAGAGCCTCTCTTATAAAAATGGAATCGTAAAGTTCGGTGAAGTAAAGATAAGCGCCAAGATATTGGGAATAGACCGAAAAGGATCTGCTGCGAAGGAAAACAGCCCATAACTTGTTTCTTATATTTCGTAAGCAACAAAGCTTGCGATTATACCAGGGAGGACTAGTAGATGATGTTTCAAGTCGGGAAAACGGGACATAAACGGAAAAAGAATTAAATATTTCTTTATAAAAAATGGATAAGGCATCATTTATGCTCAGATTGTGAAAGTTAAAGGGGGATCTGCTGAGATAGTCACTGATTTTGTGAAGGTTTGCTTTATGGAAATCGTTGGATGAGAGAGTTGTGAGTGAAGTGGACTGGACAGAAGAGTTATAAGAAAACGAGGCAAGAAAGGGAGGGTGGTAGTTATCGATTGTTGAGAGAGACAGGAGACAAAGTGAGACAGAGGAGTTAATTGGATCTGTTGTGAAAATAAGGTCCAATTGCCTGCCCATATAGTTGGATACACCACTGACTTGGCATAGACTTGAGTCTATTAAGCGATCTAAGAAGAGACATTCCTTAGCTGAGTTGGCATTTGAAGCAATAAAAAACGATTGATCATCTAATGGAGTCCACTGTAGCTGAGGAAGATTAAAGTCGCCGGAAATAAGGATATCGTCAATAGAGTCCGACAGGTCAATTAACTGGTCGATCGCAGCGATAGCAAGCTGGTAGAATTTAGTAGGTTGAGCTGGTAGGATAACGTAAAGGGACTTGTAGGGGAGTGATATTTTTGTTGCAACAAAGTCGACTTTAGAGGATGAAAAAATGGTATTGGGAGAAGAGTTAAGGCTGTTGTGGATCGCCAGTAGGACGCCTCGGCAGGGAGAATCATAATTTGGCCGGGTAGGATCGTCGTCGCGAATAACATTAAAAGTAGGGGGTAGACAATTCCTGGTTCTTTATGTCAGGAATCAGATTGGACAATCAGGGCATAAATATCATAGGTAAGAGCATGCGATTGGCATAGAACTGCATTGGTTTTAGACCGAAGACTTTTAACATTCTGGTAGTAAAAAGTAAGAGGAATATTGAGGAATGGAGGTGTGAGGCGGCAAGGTTTAAGTGCTGCCAAGGAAGGTAAGTTATGAACGAAAAAATTAACCGTGGTCGGCTCGGCTTCGCTGTAGGTGTGAGACTCGCTTAGAGTGGACGTAGTGGCCGAATGCTGCGGGGTCGTCTGCCACTTTCTGGACGGACGTACTAAAAATCTCGTGGTACCTGACATAAAGGTTCCTGAGACAGATTGGGTCGGTAGAGAGGCCTTCCTAGTGGATGGAAACTATGACGCTGGTTTCGGGCTTCCCTTCGTAACAGACCGAGTCCGATTTGTAACGCAGATGGGTAAGAAAAAGGCGAATGTTTTCGTATATTTTTCTTTCTCTAAGCCTAAGAATAGAGGTGAACTCAATGGGTCGGTCAACGATTAGTAGCTGCACCAATTTTTATGATAAGCCAGAGATCTTGAATATAGAAAAGAGCTCCGCTAAGACATTTCTAGTACCTCCAACGAACATTGGTTTCTCGTATTTCCCACATACCCCACTGACTTAAGGACTAACCCACGAATTCCCGGACTCTCTGATTCTGTTGCTGAAAGCAGCAAAGCTTACAGCCCAGGTGGGCAATAATTGGACGTCCTTTTAAAATTCACCCCCAAGAAAGCCACAAAACAGAAAAACGCGAAAATCTACCTAAATATGAACTGCTATCCTTTGATGTTCCGGCTAAGTGAATGCATTCTCACAACCAAACCAAGGCTAGCTGTCCTGTCACTGCGTTTCCATAAAGCTGCTTTGGAAATCATAATAGTGAATTTTCTTCGACTCCTGTTGCACGTCCATTCGCCGCCGTTGATAGATGCTTAAACCCCAAAAAAGTATTGTGAGAAACGAACCTCTGCAGTCAAAAGAAGTCAACCACAAAGAAGCTCTCCGTGTAATGCAGGGTCCCAGCATGTGCAAACAGCGACGGTAAGTGGTAAGCCTTTCCTAGAAGTGGGAGCACTAATTCCTGGGAGTCATCAGCGTGTTCCAAGAAGGCCACCAGTGATTTCACAACTCCCTATTCCTTGATTTCTTATTGCAGTTTTGATACGATATGAAACACTGTGCTTCTCAAAGGGCTATCCATTACAAACTGGTTCATGTCGTTGTTATACTCGTTCCTAATGTGGTTTGTGTCTTTCATAAAAAACTGGCGTTTCTAAGATACACATATAGGGTGCGTTCTATGTTGCAAGCCTGACTGATTATCATTTTTGTTTGACTGTTATTTATCACTTTATATTTGGTAGTCATGGCTAGTCACAACAACTATCAAAACATTTAATTTGTGGACCTTAATGCCATTAAACGGGGAGTTCTATTTAGGGTCTAGGACAAGAATTTGCTGACGTTTTTGCCTTGGAGTCAACCAATTATTTTTGTTTTCTTCAAACACTAGTATTCAGAACGGATTTTGTGATTGTAACGCTCTGGCCCTCTGTCTGCAACCAAACTTATTTACCTAGTTAGGACCTCAACAAACAAACCTCTCCAGTTAGTCCAGTCTTTTGCTAACTGCCTCCAGTTGGGCACTTCAAGTCCGTTGAAGTCGCCTTCTATTTTACTTGTGAATGCCACCTTAAATGAGGTCTTCCTCTACTGGGTTGAACCTCCAGGTTAGATTTAAAGACTCTGTGGGCCGCAGCATTGGTGTCAATTCGCTCAACATGTCCTGTCTCAGTCGACTGGCATGCACAGTTTTCTCACTAGGTCGATGTCGTTGAACCTTCTCCTCCAAAGCCCGTCAACGCAAACGGGACCGAATATTTTTTGAAGAATTTTTCTCTCCACACGACAAAAGGCATCGTCATCCACTTTCAATAGGATCCACGCTTTTGCGCCATAAAGTATGAAGAGGATGATCAAGGTTTTATATAGAGTCTCCTTAGTTTTTTCGCAATAGGGCGTTACTACGCAACTTGCTTTTTAGCACAAAGAAACACCGGTTGGCAGGAGTGCCTTTTTTTTTCTGTTGAGATGTTGTTAGCAGAATTCATAGCAGACCCTAGGTGATCAAATTTCTTTGCGAACTCGAAATTATAGCGATTGTGACGTTCTGTCGCGTTTGTCGATATTGTGTGTCCTTTCTTGTTGATAGCATATGCTGGTACTTGGTTTTGCCCTCATTTAGCGCTAAACACATTTTGGCAGCTTCCGTTTTAATACTAGCGAATGCACCGGTGACAGTCGTCTGCGTTCTCCCAATTATGTCGATATCATCAGCGTGCGCTAGTAGTTGCACAGACTTTTGAAAGATTGCGACTCCTGTGTTCTTTTCTTTCAAGCATGGTGTTAAAGATTAAAATGGCAGAGTGTCATCTTGTCTGAAACCTTTTTCAACATCAAAGTTTTCGGTTAACCCGTTACCGACCTTGACGAACCAACGAGTTTGGCAGGGATGCCAAAAGAAGACATGGCTCTATATAGTCGTCTCTGCAAATGCTGTCATAAGCGGCATTAAAATCGGTGAAAAATGGTGGATATCGGTTTTGACTTCTTGATAGCAGGTTGTTAACGACAGGTTTCGGACGTTCACGCAACATGGCAGATAAGATTTTGTATGCGATGTTGAAAAGACTTATACCTCCATAGTTGGCGCAGTTGAGGGTGTTTCCTTTTTTTTGGATTGGGAATACGGTGCTTAAATTCCATTCATCAGGCATATGGTATACTCTTTTGATCAGATCTTAGAAATGGGTTAGTGCATGCTCTCCACAAAGTCATTTTCAGCAGTTTTGAATACCTCGGCCGGTAAGCCGTCAAGTCCAGCTGCAACCAAAAATAGAGATAAATATTTCCATTGGTTTCATTGCTGGAACACACAAACACTTTTGACATTTGACATTTGCTCCTAGCTGTTATAATCTCGTTTGCCTAACAGGCAGTCCGATGTTTAAGGGTACATCATAATCACTGTTTTAATGTTTCCTTCTGAAGATAATTTAATGAAAAGTTTTTGTCTGAGACCGACAACCTTTCATCTTCTTCGATTCCAGGGAATAGCATTGTAGCATCCATGATAGCTTTGTCGCTAACACGAGATATTTATCAGTCAATTCGCGTAGTATTCTAAGTAGGAATGATGAGATGAAAAGGCAATCTGAAATGTCAAAGTATACTTTGACGTTTGTGTTGTATCGCATTTCGATAAAATAGTTCGAATCCATTGTGTAATGATATACTTTTTTACTGTGATTACTTGCCAAAGAATCTATGTTCGTGGAATTGCCAACAGAGATAAAGTGGCGCTGCAATCGGTAAGAAAGTGGCATACCACCAACAATTCCGAATCTCAATACCAGGTATTTTTCGTGGTATACTAGCTTTTAAGGTGGTATTATAGTGACAGATATGTACCGTGTACTATGTATATGTAGTATAACTATTGTATACCATGGTATCAATGCCAGCAGTCTGTTGACTCTGGTCGTATGGCATGACACAAAAACTCCTGTTGCTTCGAAAGTAAGACATTGACTTTCCCTGTGCCTAGGATAATTTGAGCTAGAGTCTACTCAGGAAAAGCATATTGTCAGGTCTTCACGCATGCCCTAGACCCCGATTTGTAGGGATAAATTCACTGAGTTTTACTTGATCCTATATCACATTGGGATCATGGGAAATGAGACCGCAGATGTGCTAAGACTGGCTCCGTTTATGTTTTCATTATCAGTTGGACTTCGTTTGATCATAACTGCAAGTGGTAGGTATGACTCTCCAGTATATTAGCTTACCAAACGAATGCTTTGCGATGTCCCTGTGAGGTTAGCAACTTTCCTGCTGTCCCTCTATGGAAAAGGATTTAGACTGCTTACTGGTATCATAATGGGACACTAAGCTTTTGTTTAACTCCATGCTAAGCATAAGCGATACAACATTCTGCGACGCTTGCTGTAAGAGTGATGACGACACCGCGAGCTCTCTATTGCCGGCCGGCCTACCTTCGCATTACATTGCAGGTATTCTGCGATGAAATTGGTGCATGCAAAAGCAAAATTTTTTTCGCTTCATATAAGGCCGTTTTGCAGTGATTTCGGCCTTCAATGCACAATAATGCCAATAATGCACAGTAATACTCGCTGTTGATGGTTTTTCCTTTTTCGAGGTAGCCCACGAACAGAATGCCATGATAATTCGACCCATCGAGCCTCCCTCTGCCGCTTCGGAGCACTCGTGCCGGCTTCAGTCCATTGCCGGGCACTCATTCTATTCTCTGGTGTGTAATAGTGGATCCAAGTTACCAATCGACGGCAAAAGTCCGCCCGATTCCGCATCAGCTAGTCCAAACACTCTTTCGAAGTGCTCTCGCGTTCGTGTTTTTGATCAGCAGTGAGCATGAGCGGCACCCAGCGGCAGGATAACTTTTTCATATGCAGAATATTGCCCAAAATATGGCGTGTGCGCTCAGTATTAATCTTTGAGGTATCTGCTAGGTCGCGCACCTTCACTTTCCGGTCAGCCAACACCATTTCATGTATTTTTTTGACATTGTCCTCTGTAACCGCATCGGAGGGCCTGCCGCGGACTTGATCAGTAGTGGAGTTGCGGTCACCACGAAACTCTCGAAACCAATATTTGACGGTGTAATCTGACAGAGCATTAGCCCCATAATTTTCATCTAACTTTTCTTTTGTTTCCTTCGCCGTTTTGCCTCTCAAAAAATAATGTTTTATGAGAGAACGAAAATCGTTTTTGTCCATACTCAAGATGATGCCAAACACGTCAACAACAATCAGCTGTCAAAACAAATCTAAAGACAGTATCGCACTGAAATTTGGCATGTCTTCCTAAATATGAACGGACTTCAAGGCACCATAACCTTTTTTGCAGTAGCAGCGCATTCTGGCGGTCAAGGAGGTTACTTTTCACTCCATCTAGTAGTATTTGAGGCAATTAGTGGCAAGTCGTTTTTGGAAGTGCCGAAATCTTGAAAGTTTTCCAAGTGCACTAACGTGCACTTATAGCTTGGTTTTTTGTATGAACGAAATACCAAGCTCAGTTGCAAAGTTCTCCATGGACAGCTGGATGATTGAACACTTGCTGCGAACGTCGTTGAATTGATAATTCTGGCTCCCGACCTGAGCCATACTTTCATTACCAGCGGATATATTATCGAGCGAACTAACGTGACGATGTTTCATAGGTTGCACTGTTCTTCTTCATCGTTAATAACGGTGCACTACGCAATTATTATTGTCAACAATTTTTATGAGTTGTGCGATTAAAGAACGATTTTTATTTCGAAGTGATAAGTCGCAAACTATCATCTGACAATTAGTGCACGCAGGCGACTCTAAGAATGACAGTGAAACCGTAAGACTATAACTATTTGTCTCCTCGCGTACTCTAAAAACCTATGGAAAACAACCACGTCGATTTCTGACACTTTTAAGCTGTATTTCGTAGATTTGCACAGCACGAGAACTTTTGTATGGAACTTTTTATTGATAAGTAACAAATGTGAAATCTTCAAGCGAACAGAGCTAAATGTCCATTTACCAACTCAAAATCGGACAGAACTTTTGGCGCCATCGATTGACATTTGCGTATAATGGCACATGTCAACAATTCTGCTGCTGCCGTTTAGAAAAGTTTGTAAATAGTACGCTGACCTTTTTGCCGGTCGAATTATGGTAAATCCTCATGCATTTCTCAATCAAAATGTTGAATTTTTAAGATGATTAACATTTTACAGCTTTTCTATTCATTCTTCAAGTCGCTAGTCGGCAAGGATGTTGTTGTCGAACTCAAGAACGATCTCAGGTTAGTATGCCCACCAGCTTTGGTTAAATTCTAATTTTAACTAAAACCTCGAACAATTTCAGCATTTGCGGAACTCTCCACTCAGTTGACCAGTATCTCAACATCAAACTAACAGACATCAGCGTCACAGATCCTGATAAATACCCGCACATGCTGTCCGTAAAGAATTGTTTCATTCGAGGCTCGGTTGTACGATATGTTCAGCTGCCGGGCGATGAGGTAGACACGCAACTCCTACAGGATGCAGCCCGCAAGGAGGCTGTTGTTAGTACAAGATGAACATGAATGTGTTTTAGTTTTGAATGTATCAGAGAGTTAAGTAAGTTGCTTGGTTTCCTTTTTTCTTTTTATTAGTTCCACGATCAAAACGAATAAATTATAAAATTCTATAAAAAAAAAGTAGTTTTGCATTTTGTAAAATAAACTAGAAGTAGTTTCCCTCATTTGTACATACATAGCCCTTGATTCAGATGGGGTAATCCAACGAAGGCGGCTCGGAAGAACAATCTCCTCTTAATACATTTCGAAGGGAGTACACAAGCAGTTTGTGTAAAAGTCTAGAGAACCCAGGTACCTCCACACGTCAGTTTGTGGATCATACTCCTCCACCAAATGTGGACTTGGACCTTCTCCGCTGTAAGAACCGCCGAATGCCAATAATCGATTACCCAGAGCAGAGCTTTTCATGTTCATGCGTGGTATCTTCAGTGGGCACACTGTAGTCCAAGTATCGGTCTTAGTATCATATCGCTCGACTGTGTTGCTGGCCTGACGCCTGTAACAACCTCCTATTGTGAATATATACCCACATACCGCTGTCATGCTAAATAAAGTGGACACCTCGTTCTTATAGGCTTTCTGGCTCCATTTGTTGGCAAGCGGATCAAAACAGTACAGCATACATCTTTCTTCGCTCATAACATACAAACGTCCATTAACAGCTACAACATGAATTCCCAAACTACCCAACTTCCCCGGCATCGGTGTGACTTTTTTCCATTTTTGTTTGCTAAAATCAAATTTCTCAACGGACGGCACAGATTTCGTTGGAACCCATCGCCCAGGAAAACTATCGCCCACAACGTACAGCTGACCGTTCAGCTCGGCCATTGCAAAATTAAGTCGCGCCGTCAACATTGAAGGCATGTTAGTCCATTTCATCGTTTGAAGATCTAAGCATGCAATGGATTTTCTGTTTATGGACACATCACCTTCTCCCCTACCTGCTACTATTATTTTGTTATTTGCATAGACCCATGAGCAGAAATTTTCCGGCCAGTTTAATCCTGGTAGCCCGTTTGTGGACCATTTATCACTTTGTGGGTCATACACTTGTAATCTAAGACTATGTGTTAGTAATTCGTCTGTTATGACAGCAAATCTACTTCGAGGTGTCCTTGGAGTGATACGTTCTGCCACGGGGTTCTGATGCCACTCTAGCCAGTCGGACACCAACTGACTACACCCGGGGGATTTGCATACGGAGTTTTTGTGCTTCACAATGAAGGCAGATTCCAGCCAAGGGAACCGAATGTGTGGCAACAATTGTAATAAAAGTTTCTCACGATCTTTACTTTGCGCAGTCCAAGCGATCAGACCGTGGAAGACTATTTCCTCTGATGACACGGAAAGATGATCTTCGGAGAGAAGTTTGCCCAATTGAATTTCGTTCAGCCCGAGGAACTCGCCTTCTTTACAAACTCTTTCAAAATGTTTACACGCAAAGTCAAACGCTGCTTCGTAGAGTCTTTCGGAGCCCATTTGCTCAGCAAAGCAGATTATTCCCAAGCAATTTGACGGATCCAATCGCTGTAGAGTGTAATCACAACAAATGTCGACGAGTGTATCAATTTGAAAGAAATTTGCTGAACGAAAAATTGCTTCGACTCTATCATGGCAAAGTTCTATTGTTCCGGAGTACATAAAGTCTACCAACGTCTTCAATGTATTGCCATCGACTTCGTCGATTTTAATTTCTCTGGAATTTGCCTCTTTCATCGTTCCGCTAAACATTGTCGAGAAATAACTGCTTGCAGCGGCGAGAACTATTCTATGCGCTGGTAGTTTGATGCCATCGATTCCAGCTGTCAGAATGATGTCGCAGAACTTTTGCTCCTCGTAAAAAGTTTGTTGCTTTTTGAGAATATTCTCGACGTGGTCTTCATGCCAGCAAACCTTTGAATTATCTAGCGGCGGCATGTCTTCCAGTGAAGGTGCGGTTGTAGCAGATGACATTTGTCTAGAAAAAAGAGTCGACATAATTTGGTGTGCGCAGTTTGTGGTGCGTACTTACCAAGGCTAGATTCCAGCAAAGACTGCATTTGTTTATCAGAATTGCGTATCTACGGAAAGGTATTTTATTGCTGTGACGTCATTTGTAGTGATTTGCTATTCAAGCAAGTGATGCCTACGAGGAATTTGGTTTTCGGGGAATGTATACATAAATTTGCGCTTCTCGTAGAGCTTTTCGTTTAAACAAATCGCTTTAAATGGCGGCGGGGATGGGGTGATACTGTTTCGGCTTATGACGCAGATCGTCGGAAATCATAATGCACATGCCAGTGCGTTCCGATTCACATGAGTATGCGAACGGCTGGGACGTTTGTTGTTGACGAAGACATTTAATAAGACTGCGTCGACTAAAAAATTGTGCCGAAGTTTCTTCAAAAAAAGCATTAACACCAAAGATGTGCAACGACCACCGTCGGGAAAAGAAACGTTGGATACACATTGATATGGACATGCTTGTTGATGACCTACGCAAACAAAAACGACCAACGACTTTCGGCTATGCACGCGAAATGTTGGACTTTTTTCAGCCCACATGCAGCCGAACAATTAGCGAAGGGCCTATGCCGCTACAAAATGAATATCACTGCCATACAAGAAGTACGGTGGAATGGTTCGAACAAAGGAAGGGTGGGAAACTGTGACCTGTATGATGGTGATTTCTATAGAGAACAGAAGAAGTGACTACTGGGACGTGAATAAATCTCTGATAACAAACCGCATTAAGGCTAAATTCACCAACATAACCGGGTGATGCTCACACCCCGACGTACAAAAGGATGATTTTAGCAAGGATTCTCCCTACGAGCTCCTCAACCACACGTATTAGCGCTATCATAACGACGACGTTAAGGCGTTCTTATTAATTTTAACGCCAAATTGGGAAAGGAGGAGCATTTTTGGCGGAAACATAGGAAACCAATCTAAAGATGGATTCATGCTAATCGACTTTACCGCAGGCTGTAATGTAGTCGTAATAAGTACACACTTTCGACAGCTGAACATCCTGAACGAGACCTAACCTCGTCTCCCGATCGATTCAGGTCTAATATTCTGGATTCCGAACGTTTCGGGGAGCCAAAATCGACTCAGACCACTATCTTTTCTAGCCAAGGTGCGAATACGAGTATAACGGACGTAGAAAACACCAAAAAAGTACAGTGATCAAATTCTACGTCGAATGATCACAGTCGCAGTGTCTACTAGAGCCTTTTCTGTTCGAGTTTTTCAAAACTCATCGATAAGTTTTGTGCTGCCAGATTAGTGGCGTCAGTAGAGACGCCTTACCAAAAACCATGGTTTGTCGAAATGTGTTTGTAGCACATGCAGTGAAACAAGAGGCGTACAAGACGGCGCTATGAAATAGGGAACGACAGCTGCTCACGAACTCTATGAGCAAAGTACACGGAGGGACATCGACTTCTTAGATAGAAAAGAAGGAAGGGAAGCGCTCGATCGACGACATGGATAGGTGCTTTTGCAGAAATAGTGTTCGGAACTTCTAAAAAAATGTGTAAAGGACTCCTAATGGAGTCAAACTATTGAACAGAAGCATGCAGGGATAAGGATGGGGTCGTAATAGTAGGATCACAGCCGGGGCTAAGATTCCACGATGAACGACAACAACTTCATCCACCCAACCAAGAAGAAATCTGGATAGCTATGTCTAAACTAAAGATCAGGAATGGACGAACGACCTGCCTAATTATTTAAATCAGCGGGAATTGAGTTGATAAGTATGCCCGCTGAATGGAATCTCAGCATTCTAAGTCAAATCCTCAGGGAAGCAGACTTTCAAGACTTTCGTACTTGAAAGAATTGTGCGAAACTCACAGGGCAACACCGTAAGCAAAGTAGTTCAGAAGTTTGTACGACTGATAGTAAAAGCAGACGACATTGACATTATGAGAACAAAGCAGCGAGCTATTACTGTAGTGTTTACGGTCATTGAAGCAGAGGTAGCGATGATAGGCTAGATGATAAACGAGGGCAAAACAAAGTATATGCTTTCGACAAGAAATGCCATCCAACACGAACCGGTAGAGATCAAGCAAAGTATCACTAGTGCCATTCGCGGACTAAGAAGGTAACCCTTTCTGTGGTTTGCCACGCACTTCAGCAGATTTGTGAATGGCTTCATCGGGATTCTCAGCACCTGTTGTGTTGCACTTCTTGTCATGTTATGCGCATTTAATAGAAAGGGCTCTACGGTTTTTTCCGCTTCCAAACGGAAAGGAAATGAGAGACTTTCACGGCTCGGATGACAGTTTATGTTGTCACGTGTGCTTGATAGAAGGTGTCTGGAACTCCGGCGGCAGTTGTATGAAGCCCCATTTTAGAATATTCCGAACTCAGAGGAACTTTTATTGTGAATGCAGATGTCAATTGGAAGCCGCAATTTCTCAAGTACAAATGAAGGTGATGGCTAAGTAAATTGGTGCAATCTGCATGCCTAAAAGCAACTACCGTGTAACCAAGCTGTAGCTTTTACAAAACACCTTGATAACTACCTCTATCCGCAAAGATTCATTCTACATACAGATCATAAAGCTTAATAATAAACGCTGCAAGTCAAGAAAGCCAGATAGCAAGATGGACCGAGCAGATCCTGTGATATGATTTCGAAATTTAACACCTGAAAGATGTTGCCAGTGCCAAGCGCTCCAACCTCGATAAAATTCGTCTTAAAATGGAAGTAGCTGATATCGAAACAATATTGCCCTAGAAGAAGCTTGAGAAGAGGCAGCAGATACCGAAACAAAGTCAAATTCTAAAGGCATACCGAGGACAGTGGGATTTTTTCCATGTGCAGGAAGGCGTGCTGAAAAGCAAATGAGGAACTTCAGATGAGGAAGCACCTCGAATACAGCCGGTCGCGTAACAGTTCCAGATTACCGATATGCTCTGGCAAATGGCCAACGCATTATCGTCAAAGATTGGTTCATAAAATCATTCGCTACGGATGCCACTATGAAATGCACACGAAAGTCACAATTCAGAGTGGTATAGTAGGATGCATCATGTTCAATAAACCTCCATTGAGATCGTTGGTACATTTCAGAAACCGCTACGCCCTCGTTGGGATGACCGATACTGATCAGTTCACAAGCTTTATCAGGAGCATTTATGTAGCAGAGAAGATTGCCGACAACTAAGAGATAGATCTTTTAGGAAGAAATAGCCTACCCCGAAAGTGAAATCCTGCCATTCTGAATCGGCAAAAATTGAAGACGGAAAGCCGAACAATGCAGTGATTTGAAACCCAAAACTTAGCTTAGAATCCTATTGTTTTGTTGGGAGTTGAGTGTGATTTCGAGATTGCTAAAGGTTCCCGCTGATTCTCTAAATATCCAGATTAGACTGCCTTTCGAAGCTGGCGTTTGATTAGCCTCTATCAACAGATTTAATGTTAATAAATAGAATTGTACGACAATTGCTATCTCTGGCGGTTGATGCATCGGCCATTTGGAACAAATTGCAAACATTGTATGAAGACGGTGGATAACGCAGAAGATTGCTCTGTTGCGGAAGCTAATACGATGCGTTTGGAGAAATATGACTCAAGGCTGACTATGCCAACCTAATCACTGGCACAGCAAATTATTCGACAAGTGTAATATTTGCTATTCCTGCGGAACGGCTGCTAGTTGCACGAGGCAAAGATTTTCAAACTTTTATCATGAACATAGAAAGGAGTGGCATGCACTTTACAGGCGATGTTATCAAATTGCTCGACAGTGATTATAATATAGCAAACCAAATTCCGAAACAACTTTCATCAGAAAGAAGAAGAAAACGGGTATATACCCAAGAAAAGCCCAAATAAGAAGAAATCCTCAGACGAAGACAAGGAGATTGAGTCCAAAAACTCTCTTAGCACTGTGGCTTTATCACACCACGAGGATCATAGCTCAGGTGCTTTGTACATCGAGAGTGGTGTCTCACATCACATGATACCGATTCTATGTACATTGGTTGTCTGGCGTAAAGAGGTCTTCGATTGCTCGGATTCGGACTGTGACAGGAACCGGAAGTGTAAAGTTAATAAAGTTGGAGATGAAGAGCTTGTTGCGTATGCCTACATTTTGAAAAATTTGCTGCCAGTATCTTAATTGGCCGAATACAGATAGCGGCCGAATCGAGATAGCTGCAGGATGATCAACGACAGAAACAAACTATTGACAGGACGAGATCTTTAGCTGGAGCGTACAAATTGCGCAAATTGGAAAGTCACGAGTATCATGTATGCTTGCAAGTGCATCGTTCGAATTGATGACACAGCATCGGCGTTTGAGGCATATCAACTACTCCGATCTATGCAAGATGAAAAATGGACCTGTAAGCAGCGTTACATTTAAGAATAAAACCGATGTTTTAAGGAAGTGTGAAGTCTGTATACAAGTATTCAAGCACACCGGGTTATATAATGTGGCAATGTGGAAAAGAAATTTGTATTTTGTATATTTTTTGGAGTACAGAACCCAAGTATCCGGATTATTTAAAGAGTCAATAAAGGTCATTCTTACGGGCAACGGGACTGAGTATATAGGCCATATCCACGCAGAAGCGCGTACACTGACGAATGCGTATGAAATGCTCTCGGGCGCTTCAAGAGAAAAGTTATTCGGGAAATTTTCGATCCCGTTTGCCACAAGGGAAGATTAAGAAGATGTTTCAACAGCGAAATAACCGCTCGCCAGAAAAGCTCGGATAACCCAGCTTAGATCGATAGTTCACCTTGAGTGCATAGGCATCAGCGTCCCAACACGGAAAGTTTTCGACTCCAACTCAGAGAGACGACTCAGTAGAGGACGAGCTCATCTTAGGTAGCTCATACAAGTGAAAGGGGACCTCAGTCAAATTCGTGTACACAACTGGAGACAGTTAGCAAATGATCGCGGTAGGAAGAGACTCATGCTAGCTGAGACCTTAGACTGTACCGCCCTATAAGTAAGAAGTAGGCAACTCAGTGTAGCTGAAGGAAAGAATCGAACCATTAGGTTAAGCGCATGCTGTTTTATACAAAGTTGGGTAAAATATTTTGGGCTAAAGCTGTCTACACTGCTGCATATGTAATCAATCGATTAGTCAGTTTGTCATTATTTAACTAAACCCCATAAGAGATCTGGATTTGACCAAAAGTTGACTTGAGAGAAATGCAAATTTTTGCTTCACAAGTGGGATTCGATATATTTGATTGATGTGGAGTGCATCTTCAGGTATTTAAAGAGTACTATGAATTGAAAAATTCACTTTGCGGAGTTCAATTTCATGGGACAACATTAGCAGTATTGTTGAGCTGTATATGAAGCGTTGCCCACGGTTGCACATACGATTTTAGCAATAATTTGATTAATCCTTGAAAATTCGAGCAATTATAATCACCTGCGACAATCACAGCGCAATTAGATTAGCTTAAACAGATTATTTCAGGTCAATATTCAAAGATATGGAAGTTCGTCACGTCATTTCCATGATACAATTGCAGTGCAGCTCTTACCAACCGAAGGAATGAATGCCGATAACCTGGCAAGAGCTTTTTCGAGAAACAAACACCAGCTGTGTGCTAAGGTACTATAAGTCAATGAAGTGTAATAAAAAAACAAAATGGCAGCCTATATACTCGTATAAACCGTTGAAATACTACTCAAGGTAAGTTCATTGTCATTATTGTCTGCGTTTTTGTTTTTCCTGACATCTACACCTTAAAAAATTAATGTTGTTCAAAGCAAAAAGGGTGATAGTATCACAGCACTGCGGCTTTTGTATAGGACTCACAATTTACCAAATTTTGCTGCCAATGTCACCGCTGTTTCTACTACTCGCAGTTTCAGCATTTTATCCGCCACAGAATGCATGCTTGTTTCTGAATATGTGCCTTATGCTCTCAACAAGAATGTTATCTGACGTTTTATAGTCTTACAATTTTTAAGCTAAACTAGGTGACGTTTTTATTGTTCTATTCTACTGAAAGTAGAATTATTCACATATTTTTACACCTTTTTTTTTAAAAAAACTCTAAACAACGTTTTCTTCAAGTTGGCAACGCAAAGACCAAATTTACGCTGAAGTCGTCCATTTATCACATTCCATCTACCCCCTCTGTTAGCTTGATGCACCTGTCATTTGTCAATTGTCATTTCTTGCAAAAATGTCAAAGTCGTCGTATTCAACGTTAGTAAACACGAAAAAGACAAAAAAAGGAAAATTGAAAATAAATTTTATATTTCTATATTTCCAGCCGTGACCGTGATCGCGAAAGGAGGAGATATTCCCGCAGTCGGTCCCGGTCACGTTCGCCGAACCGTGATCGTAAACGCAACGATGATTATGACCGGATGCGAGATGACGGAAAGCGCGCCTACGGCGGCCGGGACATGAGGAAGCGTGATGAAAAGCGACGCCGGCGTTCTACGTCCCGACCCAGAGACGATGGCTTCAGAGGGTAAGTTTTTTCACCAGAAATTCACAAGATGGTCAATCTTTGTCATTTAAAACGTTTGCAGTCGTAACAGCAATAGCAACTACCAGGAGTCCTTTAGAGAGCGCGACAGAGAACGCGATCGAGATCGTGAACGTGACCGTGATCGTGAACGTGACCGTGACCGTGAACGTGACAGGCAACGCGACAGGGAACGTCAGAAGGAAAAGGACCGAACCGAACGTTCCAATTTGTCGCCAATAAAGGAGAAAGTCGTAGAGAAGGTAAAAATGGAACCAGAACCGAAGGAGAGTCCAGAGAAAGAAATTGACAAGGAAGAAGAGCAGCGTCAGCTAGAATTGGAGATGATTAAGCGTCGTGAACGAATTGAATGTTGGCGTGCGGAGCGAAAGCTCAAGGAACTCGAAGCAAACAAGAAGGAGTTGAAGACACTGATCATCCCGACACAAGTAAACGCCAAAAAGTGGAGTTTAGAGGACGAATCCGAAGACGAGGATGACAAGGAGTCAAAGGAAAACAAAGAGGTCAAACCACCAGTTACTACCACTGAAGAACCAGTGCCGAAGGAGGAAGAAGAACCTCCCAAACCAGAAGTAGAGAAAGAAGACGACATTGATCCGCTGGATGCCTACATGCAGGAGGTTGCTAACGAAGTGCGAAAGATCAACAACATTGTGAATCCCCCAAAGACAGACAGTAAGGGCGTGTTGATTATGACAGGCGTCGTCAAGAAGGCCTCTACGATTCCGAACAAAGGTGAACTCATCGAACAAAACCAAGACAGCATGGATTATTCCAGCGATGATGACTTAGAGAACATCAAGGACACAGCCGCAAATCTTGCCAATAAGCACAAGAAGGAGTTGGCCAAGATCAACCACGCAGAAGTGAACTACGCTCCATTTAGGAAGAATTTCTACGTGGAAGTGCCGGAGCTAGCCAAAATGAAGTCCCACGAAGTGGAGAAGTATCGAGTTGAGCTTGAAGGTATACAAGTCAAGGGCAAGGGCTGTCCGAAACCGATCAAGACGTGGGCGCAATGTGGAGTGAGTAAGAAGGAAATGGACGTGCTCAGGAAGCTAAATTTCGAGAAACCCACCCCGATTCAATGTCAGGCCATTCCAGCCATCATGAGTGGGCGCGACCTCATCGGTATTGCAAAGACTGGCAGTGGAAAGACCCTGGCGTTCATCTTGCCCATGTTTCGACACATCCTTGACCAGCCGCAAATGGAAGACGGAGACGGTCCGATCTCGATAATCATGGCACCCACTCGTGAGCTGTGCATGCAAATCGGCAAAGACATCAGAAGATTCTCCAAGGCACTGAATCTGCGAGCAGTATGCGTTTATGGAGGCACGGGTATATCAGAGCAAATCGCTGAACTCAAGCGCGGAGCAGAGATAATTGTGTGTACCCCAGGACGAATGATTGACATGCTGGCCGCTAATTCGGGAAGAGTAACAAATCTTCGCCGGGTCACGTACATCGTGTTGGACGAGGCCGATCGGATGTTTGACATGGGTTTCGAGCCACAGGTGATGCGAATCATTGACAATGTACGTCCAGACAGACAGACGGTGATGTTTAGTGCAACGTTTCCCCGACAAATGGAGGCCCTGGCCAGGAGAATCCTCAAAAAACCGATTGAAGTGATTGTTGGTGGACGGTCGGTGGTGTGCAAGGATGTCGAACAGAATGTTGCCATTCTGGAGGACGATGCGAAGTTCTTCAAGCTACTGGAACTTCTGGGAGTCTATCAGGAACAGGGTAGCATCATTGTCTTCGTAGATAAGCAGGAGAATGCTGACGTCCTGTTGAAGGACCTCATGAAGGCTTCATATCCGTGCATGAGTCTGCACGGTGGCATCGACCAGTTTGACCGGGATTCTACAATTCTCGACTTTAAGTCGGGAAAAGTTCGTCTCCTTATAGCCACTTCGGTTGCTGCTAGAGGTCTGGATGTCAAGGACTTGATTCTAGTGGTGAACTATGACTGCCCTAATCACTACGAGGACTACGTCCACAGGTTTGTCAAGCAAATTTCCTCTTAATTTCTACATTTTCAAACATTTTTCGATTCATTTAGGTGCGGCCGCACAGGAAGAGCTGGCAACAAAGGTAAAGCTTGGACGTTCCTGACACCAGATCAATGTCGATATGCTGGAGACATAATCCGAGCCTTAGAGCTCTCTGAGACGCCTGTGCCCGAGGATCTTCAGAAAATGTGGGAGGAATACAAAACATCACAGGAAGCCGAAGGTAAAAAGGTCCACAGCGGAGGTGGTTTCAGTGGAAAAGGTTTCAAGTTTGACGAGCAGGAAGCCAATGCCGCCAAGGAGAGTAAAAAATTACAGAAAGCCGCTCTCGGATTAGCGGATTCGGACGACGAAGAAGACATTGAACAAGACATTGACCAGCAAATAGAGCAACTGTTTGCTGCTAAGCGCAATATAAAAGAGACATCAATTGCGCCAGTTATCCCGCCAGCACCTGCAGTACCAACCGCAATTCCAACAGGCGCTCCCCCACCACCAGCGCCGACGGGAGCCACTACTGTAGCAGCAAGCATTGCTGCTGCCAACTCAGACAAATTCGAACTCGCCAAGAAACTAGCATCTAAGATCAACACAGCCAAGAACCTGACGAGTGACATAAGACCCCCAGCACCACAAGCAGCTACTGAACTGATAATGAAGGGCGCTCCGTCCCAACCAATGATCACCGCACGAACAGTTGTCGAGCAATTGGCTGCTAAATTGAACAACAAGTTGAACTATCAACCAAAGGACGACGAGGAGGGTTTGTCACCGTTGCAGCAATCCATTTTCACAAAGTACGAAGAGGAGTTAGAAATCAATGATTTCCCACAACAAGCCAGGTGGAAGGTGACTTCAAAGGAAGCATTGGCCCAGATCTCAGAATACTCCGAGGCTGGACTGACAGTAAGGGGCACCTATGTGCCAACTGGGAAGAATCCGCCTGAAGGAGAACGCAAGCTTTACCTGGCAATCGAGAGCTGTAGCGAGTTGTCTGTGCAGAAAGCTAAACGAGAGATTACGAGGTTAATCAAGGAGGAGTTGCTGAAGTTGAGTTCCGCTCATCATGTCTTCAACAAGGGTCGATACAAGGTGGTGTAGGGGAGTGTCCTCGGGGAGTTGGTCTGCATTTTGTACTCGCATGTAATGTATTGTAATTGAGCTCATTTGGAGATTCAGGAAATAAATTGTAAGCGCGAGAATGGGAATATTTTTCTTAGATAAGGGACGCATCGGAATTGACTAATCTCTCGAAAATGTAGGTGGCAGTGGATCAGTGGCAACAGCTTCCTCCTTCTTCTGATATAGATAGTGCAGAGAACTTTTGAGAAAGATAGTCATGCACATATATCTCTAAAGCCATTGTAAGCATTTCTTACTAGTTAAAGGATGAAGCTTCCTATTGATGTAAAGTTAGGTTAGGTAATAAGAGATGTGCCAGACCCTAAGGGACAGAGACTATTGTGATTCCCTCTTGGTGTTGTTAGAGTATTCTTTATTTTTAATGAGATCTATCAGCTTTGCTTTGCTTACGTCCTCAAGTTCTACAAAAAGTCTGTATCCAGGTGTTGGAACGGCGTGTTTAGAGGTTAGGGCACAGCAAACGTGTGATAGTCTCTATTTCCACTTCGCTCCTACAGCTTTTGCAATAATCTAGAGAAGAGGCTGCCGGCCATCCTGCTTATGAGGCAGTGAGGCCAGTTAGGACACCTGTAGCGATGCTGATGTCTTCCATGTTGAGTCCGAGGAGGGTACGTGTTCTCTCGCTGCCTAGGTTTGGCCAAAGGGAACGTGAGACTACACAGTCACTCTTGGAGATCCATGCTTTGTTGGATCGTTCTATGGCTACAAGTTCAAATTTGTGTTTAAGGGTTTCAATTGGTATATTTAAGCAGATGTAAACTCGGCGAGGTTCGCCGACTCTACTTAGAGTTTGATGACATTTTTGGTGGTTTCACTTGTCAAAGGTTTTATGGCTGCTTGACTGTCCACAAAGATGGGGATGTCTGAGGGATCAAGTTCCATGAGTACTACCCTGTGAAACTTTAACAATGGAAAGTATTTCTGCCTGAAAAATACTACATTTGTCTGGAATCTTGAACGAGTCCTGGATCTGTAGCATTTCACAGTAGACTTCAGTTCCATTTTTCTCCATTTTGGTGGCAGTGTTAGATAACCACTCATGATGTGGAGAAACTCCTATCAAAGTCCACGCTTTGCGCGATGTGGTCATTACAATTCTTCAGTTTTGATGGTTCGCTGTATTATAGACACGTGTCCTAAATTGCGGTGCGTCCATAGGTCTCATTCTTTCAGTTTGATTGAGCTTTTGGCATCGGTGCATTTACGGAATTCGTCTAAAGGAAGGAGGTTGAGCATTATCTTTATCTCTAGTGCAACGTGATAAGCAGACCTTAACGCTACTGTTACTGCGACACACACCAGTCTTTAGACTTGTGTGAGTATTTTGAGGTAATTAGACTTTTCTGCGGCTTTCCACCAAACCAACGTACCATAGGTAAGGATAGGTCTAACTATAGGCAGTGGTCTTAGTCCACGACGTTTACCAAAAGTTTTGTTTGCATGAGTAGAATGCTTCTAATGCTGAATCGTTTTGAGTTGTCCATTTTGCGAATGTGTTCAAGGCCAACTCCATTAGTGCGCTGATCGTTGGAAGATATGTTCATTCCACCAGAACGACTATGTCGTTCCCGTAGGCTACTGCCTTAACACCATTCCGTTCGAAACTTGTAAGGATGTCGTTTACAACAAGAAGCCACAGAAGGGGATTGCTTTTTAGCATGTCCACAATCCATTGTGCTGTCGTTGTTTCCACATGGAACTTGTCCAAAGCCGCCTTTATAGATTCGGTGTTCAAATTATTAAATGCTCCTTCGATATCAAGGAAGGAGGCCATGGTGTTCTCTTTGTTGTTCATATTCTTTTCTATGGTAGCTACGCCCTCGTGTAGGGCCGCCTCTACTGATTTTCCTTTAAGGTGAGTGTGTTGAGTTTTCACGAGGAGAGACTTGTGGGTTTGCAATCTTTAGCAGAGGAGGTGGTTAGGTCTTCCTACTTTGGGAATGAAAACCACTTTTACTTCTTTCCAGTTGTTTGGGACGTAGCCCAGCTTTAGACAACCTATGAAGACAATTTTAAGCCAAGGTAAGATGTATGGAAAAGGGCGCTGTAACATGGCCGGGATTATCTCGTCTGTTCCCGCCGATGTATAGCGGTCGAACGATTTGATCGCCCATGTTATTCTATTCTCCACGATCCGGCTAGAGATTATGGATCCGTTAGGAGTTGATTTTGTGGTGTCAGTTAATAGCTGTTAGTGTTCACTAACATCCTTACAGCCCTGGAAGTGAGTTTCCATAAGAAGCAATGGTGATTCCCGGCTCGAAAGGCTCGATTGAAGTCTTTCAGATATCCCAGGGTTATTGGATATTTGAATAAGACTTTCCTTAACCGAGCTGATTCGTTGGTACTTTCTATCGCTTCGCAAAGAAGAACCCTAGATTGATTCTTCGCCATTCTTACGTTTCTTTGTAGGAGTTGAGATCGGACTTATATTTGTGTACCAAGAAGGTTTGGTGGGCTTGTGATGACTAGATATGGGACAGTTCTTAATGAAGGCTTTCCTTGGGTTTGAAGTTACATGGCTTACGAGTACGGTGTAGTCAATGGAAAAGCCATGGTGGCACCATGCCATTTTGAGTTATTCGTATACTCTTATGCCCCACTTACATCACCTTGGTGTTTAGGTTCTCTCTGTTGTTTCATGATATTCTGGGCTTCAGTGATTCAAATTTAATTCAAAATATGAAAGGGATTTCTCAAATAGGAGGTTGTTACTCCGTTGGTTGTTTAAGATGAACGTAGAGGATACTAAAGCGGTCGCAGTGGACGTAAGCGTTTCAAATCAAAGTGTCTTAGAAGCTCAGTTACTTCATTTGAGGAGGAAAAGAGACTGAAGATCAACGAGCTCCGGGTCCTCAAATCTGATCAGTGCTGTCATCTTAAGGCAACTCTCTGATGGAAAATTTGTTGGTAGAATTTGATAGAATGCATAAGCGCCGGTCCTAGTCTACTTTCACTTTATAAATTAGCTCGCGCTCAAGGGGTTATTTGTGCCCTTAAACTGTTTGCACACAGAGCGGGCTAAGGAAACCGGTGTACGTTGGTTTTAAATGTCTGAATTTTACAATGTCTAGGAGACAGAGGGCCCCGCAGGACATTTCGGTGGAGCGCTGGTGGTGGAAGCAGTGATAGAACAAGGTGAGGCATTCAAGTGTGTCAATTCGCTGCGTGATATTGGCGTCAACTATGAGTTTTATTGCACGGTAGTGAATTCTATCTAGCAAGTACAAGGATGTGGACATTGTACTCTAATTTTGGGCGGATGAATGCCTTATATTGAGACCAGATCAGAGGGGGTAAAGTATTTCTTACATCGTTTCAGGAAACCAAGAAATTTCGCAGCAGTTCTGGCGATATCGAACATGTGGTTATTCCAACGTAAGCTTTCATTGGCATACATCCCGATTTCGTCGATGCAAATGCCATTCATCGATAATGGCTGGGTGTTTAAATTTCCCTTTAACAGCAGCAGATAGCATTGTACTTTGGAAGCATTAAATTCCACTCTATTGATAGTTCACCATTTGGTTATGAACTTAACATACGCTACCGTACCCGTCTTACAGACGAAGAGCAGGGACGTGAGTGTGGAAACGAATATGAAAAGCCGAGTGTACTGCCGTCAGCAAAGGAATGTATTGGGTTAGAAGTAGTAGATAAGAGATCATTGATGAAAATTAAAAAGAGTTTCGGGGAAAGAATGGAGCCCTGTGGTACTCCAGCATTTATTTTGTTGATGTCAGACCTGAAACCGTCCGGGACAACTTGAATTGAGTATTCTGAAGGGTTATTTCTAATCCATTGAAGAAGAGAGTCATCGATTCCAAAAGCACGTATTTTCGACAAAAGAGCATGATGTCAGACTCTGTCAAATGATATGGTAATATCAAGTGCAACTATCTTGCTTTCACCACTTTTCGGTGAGACATGCCATCAAATCATCGGTGGACCTGAGAGAAGACGATGAATGAAAAGAACGTCAGCAATATTCCTACGTTCTTCTAACGAATTCATATTTAGAAGTTTGAGGCGGTCTTGATAGGGAGGTAAGATTAAAGGGTCGTTCCATGGCAGACCACGGAGAGCAAATCGGAGGAATCGACGTTGAATACCCTCGATTCGGGAAACATGAACCCGGTGAAAGGGGGACCAAGCTTGACTGGCATACTCAAGCAGGGGGCGAACAAAGGTAATATAGAGAGATCTAGTTACATACGGGTTGGAAAAATCCTTGGACCACCGTTTAATAAAGCCAAGTGATGAGTTGGCTTTGAGGATCATCTTATCGATATGCGAACGGAAATTAAGCTCACTGTCGAATAATATGCCAAGGTCTTGGAAAGACTGAACCAGGGGAATTGGTTGACCATGGAGAAAATAAAGTCGGGGAGGAGACGGGTTGCATTTACGTGAGAAGGTTATAGATT
Organism: Volucella zonaria; assembly: GCA_963966105.1. Classification (NCBI taxonomy): domain Eukaryota; kingdom Metazoa; phylum Arthropoda; class Insecta; order Diptera; family Syrphidae; genus Volucella; species Volucella zonaria. The sequence continues at coordinate 123,986,862 of OZ014534.1, read as the reverse complement.
GACATTTGGCTATATTAAGTTTTAGGCAGTTTTTGAGGCACCAGATTGAAAACCGATCAAGGTCTTCTTGAAGAAGGGCAGAGTTCTGGGGTGAGGAAATAGATCTAAAAAATTTTGTGTCGTCAGCGTAAAGGGAGAGGGAGGAGTGCTTAATGACACTCTCAACATCGTTGATAGTAAGAATGAAGAGAAGAGGGCCAAGATGACTGCCTTGTGGAACTCCAGATGAGGCCAGGAATGGAACAGAAAGGGCGGATCTAAACCGAACAATATGATATCGGTTTACCAGGTAAGAAGAAATCCATTTTAATAAGAGAGGCTCAAAGCCGAGAGCAGACAATTTGAAAATAATCAATTTATGAGATATCTTATCAAATGCTTTAGTGAAATCAGTTGCGATAACATCGATTTCTTTGCCATTTTCTAAGGCTGAGATAGCAGAAGACACGAATTCAACTAGATTTGTGGTAGTTGATCTACCTTTTAGAAAACCATGTTGTCGGGGTGAAATAAAAGGCTTGCATTTGAAGCTTAATGCTTCGTATAAAATGCTTTCAAGGAGTTTGGGTATATGAGAGAGTTTAGCAATGGGACGATAATTGGTAACTTCATGCTTAGATCCCTTTTTGTGTATCGGGATTAAACGAGTAAAAGAGGTCTTCCAAATCTGGGGAAATTCACCCTGTGTAAGCGATAGACGAAAAAGGTAGGAAAGGGGTAGAGACAGGTTGGAAGAGCATTTCTTAAGAAACATGGCGGGGAGTCCGTCTGGACCAGGTACAAATTCATCCTTAAGATTTTGTAACTTTTCTTCAATAACTGCAGGATCGAAATTTTGAGTGAGAAAGGGACCAATAGAGAAATTTGGTAGATCATTGAAGTAAGATGGATCTGGTACGAAGGAGTTGTTGGCAAATGATTGCTTGAAAAATGTAGCAAAAAAGTTGGCGATGGTAGAAGGATCACATGAAGTTTTGGTTTCGAAAGCGAGGGAGGAAGGATAACCATCAGTCTTACTTTTGCAATTGACAAATTGAAAAAAGGACTTGGGTTCATTTATGAGATTGGTTTGCGCACTATTCAGGTGGCGCTGATAGAGAGAGTTATAGAGTTCAATGAAATGAAGATAATTTGAATAGTCGGAAGAAGAGTGGGTGCGAAGGAATACCGCGGATAACTTGTTTCTTTTGTTTCGTAGAGAGCGAAGTCTACGATTATACCAAGGAGGGGATGTAGAAGAAGTTTTATGGCTGGAGTAAGGCACATAAAGGGAGATGGATCTGAATATTTCTCTGTAAAAAATGGAGAGGGCATCAACCAGAGATAGATTGGTAAACTCAAAAGAAGCACTGCTTAGTGAAAATTGTAAGAAAATAGAACTGCGGGGGGAGGCGACTGAAGGGGAGAGTTGTGGAAAAATGAGAGAAGAAGTGGAGGATGAGGCTGATGATGGAACACTGTAGTATTTTTGCCTCAGTGTTTGGTCGCACTGAAACTTCGCATGCTTAAGAAAGATATGGTTCCTTTGAACTTTTTTCGGTTTTCCTCTGTCAGGTTGGTCTTGTACGACTGAAAAAAACATTTCTCTAACTCTGAAAGCCTCTTTACAGCTCGAGTCGTCCAACGCCTTTTCTTTTGGTTTGATACTCTTCATCCGATGAGGGATATTCCAAAGATAATAGTGTTTGTGATAAAAACAGCAGCAGTATCCACGTTATTTTTATCGAGGAAAAATAAGGGTCAGTTAAAATTATACGAGAAATCAGCTGATATGACACAGCGGTCCGACGAGCCTAGAGGGGATAGCACATTGACCTCGTATTTGTCGGGGAGAGAAGTTAAAAACAAGTCCAGGGTGTTGGCGGTATGACTATCAACGTCTGGTATCCTTGTGGGATCATTTACAAGCGGGGTTAAGTTATTTTCCGCAGCGAAGATCTCAACACACCGTCCTTTGGGTGTTGTCTGTTTAGAGTGTCGAAGCCACTCAGAATTGTGTTAATATACCGTAATCGTCCGTAATCACGATTTCAGTATGAGGATACAGGGATACAATTCTTTGTATGGAGTCAGACAGGTCGAGTTGCTGTCCAGTTTGAGGCTTCTGTAGGTAAAGCAATGGTGAATAATTTGCTTACGGAGATGAAGTTTTAACCACATGAAATTGAATTCCGGGTTGGAACAGGGACTACATTGTGGAGGAATTTGGTAAGCTACATCATTCTGGGGTTGGTTTACCGAATCAAATTGCTGCAGGTATTACGTTCTTACAACAATAAGAAACAGTTCACCAACAAAATTCACACTCACAACCGGCCTTAGCTAAGGTCAGATGTAAGAGGGACATGCAGTCATACATTCACGAACCAGTTAAGGATGTTTAGCTGAGGCCTTCGTCGAGGATGATAAATTTTGAATTCAATGAGTACGTATACGTCGTTCTTCCTAATGACGGTGAGCTTCTTACGACAGCTAGCTCCTGAATTCACTGAGTCTTGTAGGGCCGCTTAGAGATCAGAGAAAAGAGATCACTTATGTACTTTGTGAGCAATGACATTTTGATACCACAATCGGAAAGGGTAGTCACCTACTACGACAGAAAAAATGACTTCTGCGAGGCGGAATATGACTTTAGCTAGTACACGGTTTCCGGACCTCAATGGTCACGAAAGAACATGGTGATGGCATGCTGTTAAAACAGTCAACTAAATTGAGAACGCAAAGCAATCCTCTGGTCTTATACTCGTACATGTCCGTACATCCCGAGCGATCAATGTAGATTCGGACCGCTATCCAGTTGTACCAAAGATACGTCTACGGATATCTTAGACTGCACAACATGAGGGATATATTGAGTGTAGATGTAATCGATAGAACCTTTGCCGATCGTGTATTTCTCAAGCTCCCGTCAATGCCCTTATAACATGCACTAAGTGCTGCAAATCAGTGGCATCGATACCAAGAAGCTGTCAGAAATGACGCAGCTGGTGTGCTTGGTCTGGCTGACAAGCAAAACAACTCGTCTAGGAAGCTACGCTGCCCAAAACAAGAAGAGCGACTTGTTGGGTCTAAGAGCAAAAGAAGAGGGAAGAATGGGCAGAAGAAGTGAGCGATCGAGGAAATAGAGAGGTACCAATCCAGGTACAAGATTCACAATTTTCACCAAGCCAGTCAAAAGGATCTGTCAAGCCAACATGATCCCTAAAGAAACCTGTATAGAGACGAGTAAGGAAATCTAATAGTACACTCAAAGCTGGTGCAGAGGATGTGGAAAGCCCACTTCTGCAGACAGGTTAAGTGGCGGGGACCACCTCCATTTTGTTGTCAGACAGAACGAGCTATTAAAACTTGAGCGAAGGAAAGCAAGATTTCCGCCAACCTGACTAAAATGACATTAAGGTCGCAACGTCAACATTTAAGCGCAATAAGGCTGCCGAACCGGATAGCCTATTTATGGCAGCGGGAGATGTTTTGGTAGAGAATAAAAAGTATGCCTTATGAACGGATCCAAGACGTCGTAGCGTAAAACTGCGTCAACTATAGATCAGATCAGTATCCTCAATATCGCTCACTTGATCTTGTCTGCGGGGTTTTTTTTTTTTGTTTTGTGTTTGTAATGAGCGCGCGCCCTTAAAATGTTTGTACACAGTGCGGGCGAGGAAATTTTGGGAGGAAGAAACGAGAGGTACCGATGTAGTAAATTGTTCTTAAATGTTTGCAAGTTATAACGACCAGGAAATAGAGAGATCAGCAGGGCACTTCATAAGTGAGTTGTACGGCTTAGAAGCGAATCACGATATTTTAGAGTACGTCCGAAAATTGGATTGAAGTTACACTGATGAGCATTCATAGCAAGACGGGTGTTACGGCTGAAAGTTTGAATGGGCGGAATGCTACTTGAACTTTCAATGGAGCACTGGCGGTGGAAATAGCGATGAAACAAAGTGTGTTTTATGATACGATTTGTCAATGATCTGATTGACCCATATCGCTGTAATCTTAGGCCTACTCTGAGAAGCAAGAACGCAATCTAATCGAGAACTTTAAGCCTTGTGACTTCTTTAAAAGCATATTTGAGCAAATTGAACAAAGCTCTTGTAGAGTGCATAGCTTGCAAAAGTATTGAAACTGAATCGGAAAAAATGGGTTTAGCTATGACAGACCAAGTATTTGTTGTCAACGAATTGTCACAAGTCACAATAGAAGCTGTAACTTTGAGGTAGCTAAGGGTTTGTCTCCGTCGGCTGGCATATCAACTCTAGTAATGGCATCCCGTCAAACGAAGACTTACAATTGCCAAACGCTGTTTTTTGGACCCAGGTAGGGATGTAGAGCGGATGAATATCAACGATCCTACCTGGGGGGACAAAGACTAGGGCAAGATCGGAAGTTAAATGGCGCGCAAGGGAAAAAAGAACCTCAATCGTCTCACACTGTTTAACTAGAGGCTAGAGGCTAAAAATCCTGCTGACTGAGTGGCTTATTGTTTGTAAGTAAATAGCTAAGGTCCAGATTAGGAATTTTGCATATCCTGAACTCAGGCTAAAACTGCCTTTATGCTCAATCAGAGTTTCCAGCGACACATGGGGCTCCCGTAAGTACAACTGTAGGTGGCATGCCTCTTCACTATACAGCCAAACCAAAGGAATACTTTCGGCCTTTTCTAAAAAGTCACCAGAACTTTCGTTGTTCCTTAACAGAAAGACTGCAGATGGCAAACTAGCTTAATGAGGTTCTGGGTTTTTGCTTACCTCCTTGATGTACTAAACATTAAGTCACACTACACTATCTTCTGGGACATTTGCTATGGGCGTGACGAAGACACCGTAGGACGTTTTATCTATTTTAAAGACTGTTCTCTTCACAAAAAGGAGGAACTGACTGATCTGGCTCATCTACTGCTAAAAGGCATCAGGGTGAAGTGCAAAAGGGCTTGTCTCCGATGACGACCGTTTGGATATACGCGGCTATGATATGACCAATTATATCCTATGCGTCGGTTGTCTGGTGGCACAAGTTCCACAAAAATACGACACTGGTGCTTTTACCGGACTCCAAGGGACAGTCTGTCTCGACTACATTCGGACTTTCCTTACGACGCCTGACATTGTTCTAGATGTACCGATGAATCTGCGTTCCCTTGGTATTTAAATCATGGCTTGCATTCCCAAGGCCATTCTCTATTTAAGAAGTGGTGAATAACACACTGGACTTATGACCCCGATTCTTGTCTTATAAACATGCCGTTTGATACAACGACACCACCACTCCTGTTGCTGCGAAAGTGTGAAGTTGAGTTTCGCTGTGATGGAATGTTTTTGGCCGAAAACTCAGCCAGAAAAAGACTGGATGAAGGATATGATGTCTTTTTTAAAGGACGACAATATGCAAGGGAAGGCAATGAAGTACAATGGGTTAATCTCTACATATCGGTTGGCTAGTCAGACTGGACTTTAGCTTAGCCAGAATCACTCTGATCCTTATCATTTTTTCAATCCCATTCTATATTCAAAAAGGTTAGGTTAGGTTAGGTTAGGTTAGCGGGTTGATGAGGTATCTGGAGCCGGGCCCCTTCTACACCTCATCACACTTTGGTCTGTGCAGACCCATTGTGGGTGTGGGAATTAGAAGGGGATGGGAATTTTATTGCGGTACCTAGTTCGTTGTTTGGTACTTGCCGTTTCATCCCTGAGCAGATAAGTGAGGCAGCAGATAGTTCTGAGAGATCGTGGAAGTAATAACTTCCTAAAGTTCTTTGACTCAAATAACTGAGACTGGGACGGAAGCACATAAAGTGGAGGACTCCTGTAAGCCTATGTTCTCTCTCACAGGTCGTCGTCGGTAAGGCGCAGGTTTATTGCATGGGCTCCCAAACGATTATGGCCTGTGAGCAATCCAACAAGCGTAGATAATTCAGCTCTGCTTTTCAAGAGAATCTTACATGTTCTGGATTGGATGAGTTCCGGCCATAATTGTCTTGAGGTCTCGTAGGTTGGAAGGTTTTTCTACCTTTCATTGTATTTAATTTGTATCGTTCGCTCTACTTGTATTCTCAGAGTCCAGAGTGGAGGTTTGATATTTTGATCTGCCAGTTCCCTTTCTAGAGAGCGTTCTTTTCGAGCTAGCTCGTCCGCCTGCTCGTTTCCTGCCACCCCTTTGTGGCCAGCGATCCAGCATAGGGTTACCTTATGCTGAACGTAAAGAGCCTTATCCATGAGCTCTTCGCGAAAGCGCTTTACGCGCCTCGAATTGATTTCGACTGGCCTTGGCAATGACCTTGATGGTAGCCTGGCGTTAATAAATATAGTGATATCCTCGTGGGATATTGCCTTTATTCGGCTGCCGCTGCTGGTAGTCCAGCAGATGTTCTGAGCATCGTAAGTTCAATTGATCGAAGAAGATCCCGGCGCCGGTTTATATCTCCATCTTCGATCCATCCGAGAAAATGGATATCGAGTCTTGTACCATTCGGTTCCTGTCACATTCCTCTCTGTTTGGGAAAATGCAGGCGAATGGTGTTCCGAAGTCATGACGGGGTGTTTTGTAGTCCATATTGGAGCATAAACCTTGTTCTCTTGTAAAGATCAGCGCGCGGTGTTTCGGGTTTGGTTTCCACCCATTAAGCTGACTCAATCTTAAAGCATTTTTCGTTTCAGATTTTTCCATGTATAGATCTAAGGGCAAGTGGCCAAGTATATTTTCAAGTCCCACGGTGGCGTCGTTCTCATGGCATCAGTCGTGTCTACACACACCTTCCTCTGTACTTAAGGTTGTTAGTTTTATTGTTTCCATACTAAGCTACCGTGGGTTAAGATGGGTCTGTCGATTGCCGTGTACATCCATAGGATAATCTTGGGATTAGGTCCCCATTTTCTACCAAATATACGGCTGCAAGCGTAGAAAGCCATCGTTGCTTTCTTTACACGCCCTTCGACATTGAGCTTCGAACTCAGTTAACTATCAAGTATGATATCTAGGTATTTAGCACTGTTACAATAGGTAGTCGGAGAGTTTTCCCATCTATGGAAAGAAGGTGAAACACACTCAGTTTTTTGCGGGTTGATTTTGAGCCCACAAAAGTTGGCCCATTCACAAAGGATTCTAAGGCCGTAGCTTAGAAATCCACTGATTGTGGGGAGGAACTTGCCGGTGGCCATAAGACCCACATCATCCGCGTATACAGTGGCTTTTATTCCTTGCCTTTCTAGATTCAGAAATATTTCATTAATCACTAGGGTCAACAGAAGAGGTGACACCGCTCCTCCTTGAGGGGTGCCCCTTTAGGTGGTGGCCCTCAATACCATGTTAACCTAGTGCTGCATTAAAGTTCCTGTTGTGGAGCATACATACATACAGTTCCTTAATGCAGGATGAACTCGAGTATTTCCTAGATTTTTACTTATAGCGGGAATATTGACATTGTTGAAGGCTCCTTCAATATCAAGAAAGACTACCAATGTGTGCTCTATGTCGTAAAGACTTTTTTGGATTGTGTTGACAACTTCAGGTAAGGCCGTTTCCGTGCCTTTACCTTTTGTGCTGGTTTCAGGCTAAATTTTCTGGATGACAATATGAATAATGTTAGGCTCATGGGTCTTTGGTCTTTTGGATGGATATGGCTGGGCTTACTTGTTCTCAGAAAGGTTACCAGAGTCAATTATTTGTTGTGAAGGAACCAATTAGGCTATCTTTTGTTTCCAAAGATACTATGGCAAAGGTAGGTAGGGTAGGTAGAGTGGCTGTTGGATATACCAACCCACTTAGACCTATTGGCCCATTGTGATGCCACGTGGATCTATGATCCTCTTACTGACGGAATCAGTTTGAACTTATGATGAAGCGTTGGACACTATTCAGATCGTTTAGGTCGTTGTAGAAGAAAGCTCCTAAGTGAAGTTTTCTTCTCTGGGAGAGAGCTGGACATGTACAGAGTAGGTGGAGGATTGTCTTCACCTCCTCCTCGTTCATGCAGCTTCTGAAGAAATCATTTGTAAAGGCGCCAAGCCTTCTTGCGTGCTTGCCTATGAGGCAACTATGAAGACGCTGAGATGTTTCTTATTTAGAAAGATCAGACACTTAGAGCGATACAGATCCAGTTTTGTACAGATCTGTTTGGTCGCTAGAGATGTTGGTTCAATAGTCCACCTAAGGTCTGTTCTTTTATTGGCATCCAGCTTTAATGTTAGTTTGCAAGTAGCGATTGGTATACCTGCTGCCCTTTTCCCATAGAATAGGTAGAGTGGGTCCAATTTTGGTGATTTCATCGGCTCTACAGTAACCTGGAATGTCCCTGCGGCCCGGCACTCAGCAAAGGTGCAGGTTGAACTGCTCTGCCATCTCCATAAGAGATGATCTGCATTCAAGGGCGGTTTTGGAATTTAGTGAGACTGAGTCCAGGGATTTAATAGCGGCCTGACTATCCGAAAAGATGCGGATATCCTTTGCAGATATCACGTTTTTCTTCAGCCAGGACAGAGCTTCTTTAATCGCCTGGAACACGTTACAGTGATTTGGAAGACGGAAAGAGAGGCTTCGATTTAGCGTGTCTGAGAAAACGCCGCCACCAACTCCGCTATTGGTTTTAGATCCATCTGTGTAGAGATGGATTGACTTGTCCTCCATGAAAGCATCTTCCTCCCAGAAGGATCTAGAGGGGAAGCTTACATGGAAGTTTTTGTCAAACCAGAGTTCAGGTGTGGTGTAATCGATGTTCTCTGTGGGGATTCCTAATGTATTAAGAATACTGGCGTGGCCAAATGGATTACGAGTATTTGTCCACTGCAGTCGCAGCTGCTGGCCTGCTGAAAATATCGACGGGTGTCAAATTAAAACCGAATGTCTAATGCCGCAGATGGGGTAGACCGCAATGCTGCGCTTATGCATAGACATGCTGTTCTTTGGACTCTGCTTAGTTTACTGCAGTTGTCTGCATTGTCTAAGGCCGTCCAACACACGACAACCCCGTAGGTGAGTATCGGTCTTATGACCGATAACCCTAGTGGGTTATGCGGGGTTGAAGGCCCCATTTGTTCCCTTTTTTGCAAGAGAATAAAGCTGCTGTAGCTTTATTAACTCTTTCTTGAATGTTAGGTTTCCAGTTCATTGTAGTTTCCTGTCAAAGATGAGACCCAGATATTTTGCTGTATCAGGAAACACTAAACTGGTACCGTTTATTGAGGAGGAGCCTATAATTGGAATTTTGTATTTCCTGGAAAAGAGGACAAGATCAGTTTTATGGGGGGTTTACTCCCACAACGATCTGCCCGATGGGTTAATCTGTTGAGATTGAGTTGAAGGAGTTCCTTAATGACATTAAGATACTTATCTGAGACTGCTATAGCCGTAGGCAATCATCCGATTCCAGGTATATCAGCAGTTCATTGACTAGAGAGAGGACACCGCCTTGTGGCGTACCTCTGCTGACACATCTTTCAGCAAAAGCTCCACCCAGTTTGGAGTTGATTATCCTGCTATTTAGCATAAGACTGATCAGTTCCCCAAGTGAGTCTGCAGAGTTGACGGCGCAGTCGTTATTGTGGATGTTTTGACGTTGTTAAAGGCACCCTCTATGTCCAGGAAAGGAACCATTGCGTACTCTCTATATTGTAGGGATCGTTCGATATGGCTAGTCAGTGAATGCAGAGCCGTTTCCACCGACTTTCCTTTACAGTAGGCATGTTGAGCCGTTGACAGAAGTCTTGGATCAATTTTATCTCGTCAACCAGTCTTTCCAGAGTTTTCAGAAGGAAAGATGATAGACGCGTAGGTCTGACGTCCTTTGGGACAACATGAGAACATTTTTCGGCTTTGGGGATGAAAACTACATTGACTTCTCCCATGACAGTGGAATGTGGATAAGTTCTACACAGCTCCTCATAATATTTTCTAGCGCAGGCAGAATAATATCTGAGGACCTCTCTAGCTCGGCAGGTATTATACCGTCCGGACCAGAAGACTTGTATGGTTTGAAGCTATGCAGCGTCCAGAGCAGTTTGTCTCTTGTAATCAGACCATGAATTTTGGTCGAATTGGGAACTACCTGGAAAGTGGGTGTCCAGTAGCAGGTTGAGTGATTCATCACTTGAGGTTGTCCAAGAGCCATCGGTTTTTTCCACACAGCTAGGCGTCATAGGATTTGTAGAGAGGATTTTTCTTAGCTGTGATGCCTCAGAGGTTTCCGTGATTTTGTCACAAAAGGACCTCCAGGATTGTCGCTTTGCCTTCCTCAGTTCTTTTTTGTGTAATTTGAGGGATTCTTTGTATGAGTCCCAGTCAGTTACATTTCTTGTGCTCTTTGCGAAGTTGAAAAGTTTCCTGCAAGTGTTTCTGAACAGTCTCAGTGCTGATGTCCACCAATGTGGCTTTTTCTTGCCTCTAGGTTGAATAAGAGGGCAGGAAGCGGCCATAGCCTGATTGAAAGCCAGAGTGAAATCCCTGACCTTCATGTCAAGCTCATTGGTGTCACGCGGGGGACTTGATAGTTCAGAGCATAGCGTTTCTGACAGTATTCCTCTGTATTTTGGCCAATCAGTTTTCCGGTAGTTCCGGAATGATGGTTGACTGGGAGGAGCATCATTCCGGCTGAATTGGATGTATCTGTGGTCTGAAAAAGAGTGTTCAGACGGTACCATCCAGTTCATTAGCATTTGAGTGATGCTGTCGGAGACAAGAGTTATATCTAGCACTTTCTGTGGGTTTCTAGTTATAAAAGTGGGCTCAGCAGGACGTATACGGGTGTCTCAAGTCCACGAACCACGCCTTCTACAATCCATGGTTCCTGGACTAGGATAATGTCTTCTGCGTTTTTTGAAAACCGCAGCATGAGTGCCGCCGAAGCCTTTTTTGAGTGACGAAGATTAATCTGGAGAAACTGAATCATTGCTACAGTTTTCCAGAGTAGCCTCCACCACGGTGTTGTTGAGATTCTCTGATTGTGCCCAGGAGCTCATCTTCTTCCTCTGATCGTATAGGAACTCGTTTTGCTTCGTCATCGGTTTCCATTTCCGACGGGGTGTCAGATAAGGAAATCGACGGCTTGCTTGTCACCTTGGATAGATTGGAGTCGTCTCTATCCATTTCTGGAAACAATGTCGACGCTCCAGGCTCTGAGGTTGTGTTTGGTGATGTCTCCGTTAAAGAAGGAGGAGGTTGCTTATCAGCATCTAGCTCATCCTTTTTGTAGACCTTTAGATGAATTGACTCGAATCCGAACCGAATCATGCCTTTTGTCTGCGCTATAGGATTAAGGGATTCCTTATTGATCAACGATCAACGCGCATCTATAAGAACCCCTTAGTTCCTCCGGTTTCGAGACTTTCCAGTCATGAGTCGGAAAGGTCGAATTGCTGAGCTTGATGATCTTCAGAATGCTTTCTGGGAAGGAGGGTTCTACTGGGATCCAGGTACGAGGTCGAGGTCTACTTGGGATGTCCTCCTTAGATATGACCTCGAGTTTTGCATCTGGCCAAGTCTCTCCTAAACCATCTATGGCCTTAGTGAAGAGTTCGAGAGATCTCTAACTGGCACATGCGAAGAGCTTGACGTGGCCTTGGTGCCAGCCAGCATCGCTTGTGATAGGAGGTGGTCCGGGGTTGTCCCGCATGATGGCCAAGAAGTTGCTCGAAAGCTTCAGCTTGGCCAGCTGCCACCGTTCAGGTGTTATAGAACCATCGATATCGTTCCTATCGATTACCGCGATTATTATAGCGTCCTTTAGAACTTCACTGAAAGACCTCAGAGATGTGCTGTTGGATGGCCCAGGGGTTTTGAGCTTCTTGGGAACCGGCACGGTTTACTCCAACGATCTCTGGCGCTTGGAGGAGTCTTTAAGTGTTTTGGGAGCAGTGGAAGCAATGGGTAATCCGTCTTTTAGGATATTGTTAGCCCACTCAATCTTGCTCTTTATGTCCGCACTTGGATTGGATTCGAAGGTTTTGATGATGCGTGAAGCATTTCGGCGTCTTACGTAGAGCGCCTTGGATGGAGTTTGCCGACGCGGCTGAGCTCCAGATTCCTCCTTGCGGAGAGGAGTTTTGGTAGCAGCCACAAGTCCGTGGTCTGCCACAAATTTGCTGCTGCTAGGGGTGGAGGAAGTTATAAGACCATGGCTTGCCACAGTCCTAAAACTCCCTGAATGTTTCTTTTTAGGCTCGGTGCGCTTGCCTTTAGAGGATGGTGCACCATGGCCTGCCACAGTTTTACCTCCTCTCGACAATGCAGAAGCCTTGCCGGTAGTCGGTGCAGTCACCGTTCTACCGCCCGGTATTAAAGGAGTACCGGCCTCGGGTTGTTTGCTTGTTTTGTTTAGGTTTCCCATAATGTAGTCCCATGGGAAGTGGAGAAAGGGTTGTGCATCTGTACAGAGATTCGTCATATACAGATAAGGCTAGCTAATCCGGAGGTCGCCAGGTATCTGGATACTCCGTTTGCGACTGAGCTATTTTTGGAGAAACTGGGCCCTCAGCCAGGTTGATCTTCGGCACGGGTCGTATGACACCTTGATTCAGCCCAGTGGAAAAGGAGTGGTTGGTTGGGAAGATTGGGGGGAGGGGGAAAGAATCCTTTGGTTTCAGGACTCATCTGGAGAATTTCTCGAGATTCATGGACCCTACATAGCCTCTACAACTCGGCAAGTTCGATGCTCGCGGTAGACTAGACTACTATGACAAAATGATCAGGCCTTTTGATCAGCTTTCGGGATAATGACCTTGCCGAAGTATAAGGCCGGCTTCGCAAATTTGTGTTGTCCATGGAGGCGGGAGGCCAAGATTTAGTAAATGGTGTTCCACTAAGAAAGTCATCGAGAATTTCGTCAAAAGGACCAACGTCTACCATAAGTCACGACGCGTTCCATACATAACCTCCATGGCTACATTCTGGACATCTGTACTTTTCAAATTTCAAAATATGTGGTCTTAATGGGACACCCATTATATCTCTGTCGGCTTTATGTCACCAGTCCAAAGGATTTGTGGGCTATTACGATTTCCTTGTACCGTGTATCACTTGCTGCTTTCATGATCGGTGGTGATGGATATAGCAAATGTCATACCTGTAGCGTGAGTGCATTTAGGCCAGCCGATTGTCTCCTATTTACCCGGTGCTGGCATCAGCCTATAAGTGACCTTCGCTGAATGAAGTCTCACGGTGAGCCATAAGGAATAAATCCTTAAATATCCAGGCGTCAAGTACGAACGAAAAATCGTATTCTCACTAAGTCTCTACTCACGTAATCCATTAAATGGCACAATCCGTGCGCCGATTTTGGAATTGACCGGCTATAATGCCCCGTCCAATTACCATAAATCTCATCCTTGTCAGAGCACTGCAAGGTGGAGCTTCATCTGTTTGAAATCGATGGAATGCTGAAAAATCACCAGCATTTATGAGCACACTGGTATATACTAGCCTCCACATATTAAACCCTTCCAAGATGGGTTATGCCCGCTGTAGGAAAGCACAAACACCTTGGGACTGATGAATTTAAAAGACACACAGGACGAAGGTGGAAAATGCTGTCCTATAAGACCATCAGCTTATACATTCAAATTTAAAATATTCTTATTTAAATCGTATTCTCCTTTAGGCAATCTCTTCGAAATGTCCACAATAAGGCTAAGCCGTCTTTTAAGTTAACTGTCCATAATATCGTCATATTATCTCGATTCTACGACAAGCGTTTTGCACTTAAATGAAGGTCACTTCCGTTTTCATTCCACCAGAGCCTAATAATCCAATAAACACCTTTTGTATTAAACCTCTCACACCAGCCACCAGTGAAAGTTACGAACTTATGATGCTAATGGTTTACTCCGAAAGTAGAGATGTTACCTTCCATCGGAGACCTGAGAGTTCCAGGACCAAGGAAGTGCTCTCAATTTCCAGTAAGGCGCATGTCCTTTTCACAGCTATCTATTCTCTCTTATCTAAGAAGCCAGAGAATTACTGGAAATGGAAAAAAGGAAATTTGAATAGAATGCTCATTGTTCATATCCAGGAGTATTGTCCTTATGGATCAAAGTTGGGTCAGTAGTTACTTTTGAGTTTTAGACGAGGTTAGATTGTTGAGTTACAAATAACTCGCCCTTGATGACAGATATACGTATAAGGATGGGAAATTCCAACTGAACATCGATTCGGATCTCAAATTCAAATCGAAAGAAAGGATGAGATTGGATTTCAGTTTAAAGTTCATTCTTTTGAATTTGAAAGAATCTGAAGTATGAAGCAATTACTCGCACATGAAGGAAGTCGTTTGAATAAATTGTGTTTCACTTAAAATTAGTTAAGGACTAGGAGACATCTTTTCTTTCCCTGTTGACCTAATAAGAGCAAAAAAAAAAAGAACAACGTGGCATCTAGACATTAATTAAAAGTTGAACGTGACTTTGCCTCAGTGTCCCTTCTTTTGTGCGCCAGTCAGTTGTGGATTAATCAGGATTAAACTCCGTTGAAGATAAACGAATTTTAATTGCTCAAGGATTATAGTGTTGGATAATGACGATGACGTTTTCGCTTGCCTTGTGGTTGCAATGAAATGACCAATGCACAGGAATTTCTTTAAATATTAAATTGCAGATTATCCTTGCAGAAATATATTTTTGCGAGTACATAATTGCACATGCATTTTTATGAAAGATTTGGCTTAAATTTAAAAACAGAATGACTTAAATCTCTAAAGACGTATGGCCTTTGCAGTCTAGAACATCTTTCTTTCACTGTGTTTCAAGATTTTTTACTCATTTTGTACCAGAAGAAAACACAGGGGCAACCATCATGTTCTTCGCTTAGACCTGACTGCATCTATCTGTACACTGATGGGCTGACTTCCTTCATGTTGAAGAGCGTGAAAGCATCATGTGACCAATATGCAACAAGCCTACAATGCTTCAAAATCTAGTGGGCCAAACTTAACGCGCAAACGGCAAGAAGGAGTAGGTGCAGGACATTTTTATCAAAATTCAGGGTGCTTTCGAAAACTAAAACCGGCCAGACAACACGGGATAGACGAATTACTGGTTTTGTGGTTAAGACAATGCTGCTGAATAGAATTCCGAGCCAATATGTGATGGCAAACAGAGATTGCCCTCAGGGCTGCTTTCAGTCTACATTGCTCTGGCATATGTTGGAAAACTTACTGCTGTCTACGCTCAAGCATATGGAGATGACGATTCATCTGTTCTGGATCAAGCCTAGCAACTGTTTGTTCTAAAGCTTAGGCACCAATAGACGACAAATGGTGCACTAGAAATGGGCTTTCAGTCAATCTTCCCAAGACTGATGTTGTTCTGTGGTCCGACTCATCTACTGCTTAAAGACGTATCTGTCCGCTACGTACATACTTGGATGTCATCCTGAATAACAGATTTCTTTTTAAACATTTCGCGTTGAAAACCTCTAGGGGATGTCGGCTTTCTCGCAGTGTAGACCTAGCTTACGCCAAGTGATGGTGCTTGTCACGAACAAGGTCCTTGGGGTCTACATGGCCATGATAATACCAATTATTTCCTGTATTTCGATTGACTGGTGGAAAAAGTCTCCACAAAATTGCGTCACTGTTGTTCTTATCGGACTCGAAAGTACGGTCTGTCTCGGCTTATGGCGGCTTTCCTTAGCACGCCTGGCTCTGGTTTAGACGCAGTGATGAGAGTTCTTCCCCTTGATATTGATATCAATGACTGTATTCTCAAAAAATACGCACTGAAGTTTTTTCGTGCTGTCTTTTGACTCTGGTCTTATAGCCACGCCGTCTGATGCAATGACACTAGAGCTTTTGTTGCTGCGAAAGTACGAAATCGGCTTTCTCTGTATTCAGGAATGATTGGTTGGGGTAGGGGCTCAGCTCAGCCTGAAACCCGAATAGTAATTATAGCTGTTCCCTGACAAAAAATAGCAGCATAAGCATTAAGTTCACAGCGAAGTGTTTACCTCAGTTGCCGGTTCTGCATAAGTAAACTCTTACACACAGGCTGAAATAGCAACTGTATGTTCGGCCAGTAGCTTTACACTGGCCTACGCGGTCATAGGTCTCACAACCCTATCCGGAAGAGATTAAAAAGATGTGACGGACCAACTAATGGCCTCGGATAAAAATGGACTCACTGTTGACGACCCTTGCAAACGTTTAAAGACAACGACCTTTGCATCTGCCCGTGGAATGTTAGGACCCTTAATAGGCCACGGTCAACCGAACAATGGCCCTTGACTGATATCATGCAGATATCACCGCCATCCAGGAAGTGCGATGGGATGTGCCGGACATATGGAAGATGAAAAACTGTGATATGTATTATGGCGATTGCTACAGACCAAAGCAAGAAGTCTTGAGCGTCCGACACGTGAACGAGAGTCTTATGGGGATCCGCATTAAGGTTTAATTCGCTAACAATGCTGTCTGCTGTCGTTAAAGCGAAATTTAAACACTGAGCCATTATTCGTGAATGGCATTCACATCGTCGAAACCGAAAACTTTCCATTCACGGTATGAGTGTCAGTGACAACCTACGTTGGAATGACCACATATTCGATATCGACAAAAATACTGCGAAATGACTAGGCTTCCTCAAATGATGTAAGAAATACTTTTCCCCTTCTGATCTGGCCTCAATATAAATGGCATTCATCCGTCCAAAATTGGAGCCTAAAACATCTCTGCATCTGCTAGACCGGATTCAAAACCGTGCGATAAAACTCAAAGGTGATACTAATATCACTCAGGCAGTGGAGACCCTCGAACTCCGACGAAATGTCTCGTGCCTCACTCTATTTTATCGCTATTTCCACTACCAGTGCTCCATAGAAATCGCCAGTAGCATTCCGCCCCTTCAAACCTTTAACCATAACACACGTCCCGCTATCAATTCTCATCAGTTTACCCTCAAGCCCACTTTCGGACGTACTCTGAAACCTCGTGATTCGTTCCTAAGCCGAACAACTCGCTTGTAGAATGCCCTGCCGAGCTCTCTGTTTCCTAGTCATTATAGCATTCAGACAACGTACATCGGTAGCTATCCTTCTTTCGTCCCTAAATTTCCGTCGCCCGCGCTGTGTGCAAACATTTTAAGGGCACCTTAAGCCCTTGAGCTCGCGTTAATTTATAAAAAAAAAAAACGCCCTTGCCAGTTGGAAAGAATAGCATACATGGCACGAGACTTAGGGTTATTGACTTTAGGGCGAGACAAAATACAATTATAGCAAGCACATGGTTTCCTCATTTCGTATACAAACAAGGGAACATGGCGGTCTCCGTACCACGAAATGCTACATCAAATAGATCATTTTGCAATCGACGTAAGGCACGTCTCCAGTATTATGGACGTTCGAAACTTCCGGCCGTCCAACATTGACTCGGACCATTATTGTGAGAAGATACAGCGTAGAACAGCTGCAAGAGACCGAACGCGTATCCCGAAAACTCTCAACAGCCACCATGACGCTCCCACAAGGGAGCCTACCTCAACAAGTCAGGCCCGGACCGAGATCCGGGGGCTCCGTGATATAAGTCCTGGTAGGGACTACTGGTGGTCCTGCCACCAACAAGACCTAAGACCGGCAACTTGTAACTGGTCAAATCGTAGCAACCTTCGGTAGCGTCATCTGAAGATGTTTACGATAAGACCAGTAATATGCTCTGTCCCCGCTTTTTATTGGACAACGTCATTGAAGGGCGAAGCCTTGATAATTGGGCGGGGGCCCCCCTACTGAGGAACAGTAGGGAAGTCTCTGACCTCCTTAAGACATTGCGAAGAGACGGTTTGTCGGCATTCTAGCGAGTCATGCCATCTGAAAAAAGACGCCAGCTCCGCATGCAAGATCGGTTGTAAAGAGCCGACTACGTTTCTTTCTGGCTCAGATTCTGGCTGAAACCGTTTTTGAGCAGAGGATAAGTCTATTTCGCACATCAATTCTGGTGCCATGTCTCATCAATACGCCAGTACTTGCTGTACCAAATACCCTTTCTTTCTAAATGGAAGATGACTTTGGGAGTGCAGCTCATAATTTGAATATCATGAGTTCGGCTCAAAAGGACAACTTTTCGGTCTTTCCGATCACTCGCCATATAATGGTGTGAAATCATCTGAAACTATAGATCCGTTTTTTCTACACCCATGGGAAGCCTTCTACATAGGCCTGCAGTAGAGGACCTGGAAAGTTCTATTTTAATGCCTTTTGTTGTACTCATTTGGTAAAAAAAGCAGAAATTAGCCCATTCCAGGGATAGGTAGGGAAGTGAGTCATACCAAAACTAAAAGGTCTTGACAGAATCTTTGCCTTAGTCCACAACGAGACGATTCTTCTGTCCGTGTTTTTCTTCTCGCGTACATTTTTCACTTTTCAGTGTGGGTTCTAGGTATAAAGACGCAAAGCTCAACATTTCGCCGTCAGGCAGAATAGACCATTCAGTTTCGACGATGATAGCCAAAACTTTCGTCTACCTGTCCATAACGAAGTAAGGATACAAATCCAACAAATCAGTTCGACATGACAGGAGATGTGACAGTGTATGCCTGATGAATGCACTCTCAGTATCGTTTGCCCGATCTAAAAAAAACAGGAGATCCCCTCAACTACGCCAAATACAGGGGTATAAACCTCCTCAACATCTGATACAAGATCTTCATCTTCATATTGTGTGAACGTTTGAAATTCTTTATCAACAACCTGATTGGGCCCTATCAGTGCGGTTTCAGACCAGGTTCGAAAGTTTTTCTTTTATTTGCGACAGTCATTTCCACCTTCTCGTATTTCAGTGAAGATTCTGGAACGGCATTCAGAGAACTTTCGATCACGAAATATCCGGACGTTTGCACTTGACATGTTGCAGATAGTCCGAGAGTTTAGCTTCGATGTCCACCGCCGATGTAGATATCTCTTCAAACGTTAAGCTAGCTTGACTCAAAGTTCGCAATAAATTGGCTTTGGCCGATTTCACAGCGGCTTCCCAGAGACCTCTAAAATGAGGGTCTCGAGGCGAAATGCGATGAAATTGAATATGTTTCCCAGGACACCAGGCAGCGATCACATTTTATTTTTTCTGTTGCAGAAATTTGTCTCTTAGTTCGTTCAATTCATTCCGGGTTCCAACAGAATTAGTTGCATTGCCACAAGACGACAAGTTCTAGGCATAATCCTAGCAACGAACCTTTTCAAAGCAGCGCTGAAACCTTGACTTGTTAGGTTTGAAACCATCTCAAAATGCACAGCCTTGACCATAAAGCAAACAAAAACTGCATTGCTTGCCTTACAGATACGTTGATTACGAAGTTTTTGTGCGACGTAGCGTGGCCCGAAGGAGTTGATTCTAGTCTTTAGAGAAGGTCCCGCTGATCCAAAGAGAGTAATCTGGGCTAATTTTTGAAGTAGCCAATCACCTTTTTCGTCAGTCTTCTCATGTCAATTATGCTAAGGCGTTACTACAAGGTGGCGCAGAAGTCATCACCTTATCGCAGGATGCTATAATTTTTACAAATGGCGGTAAATGTCAATTCTACTTTGACATTTGTGAAGTAAACAGATACAAAATACACGTTAATAAGACATGAATCGCTATAGTCTTAAAGAACGCAGAATAATTGTTACGGGTTTTTTGGGGAATAATTCGTCGTTGGTGTTGGCGCAGCGTGAATTTTGCCGCAGATTTCCCGGTCGCCCGACACCAACTGTGCAAACACTATGACGTTTAGCCGCTCGCCTAGAAGAGTCGTTCTGCTGAAAATATCGCAGCTGTGGTTGAAGATGAAAACACCGCAGGCCAAACGACTACTGTGAACGGCGAGCGTTACAGAGCCATGCTAAACGACTTTCTCCTTCCTCAATTGGATGAATTGGGACTGGAGAACATGTGGTTCCAACAGGATGGAGCAACGGCGCATACTGCACGAGCCACAGCCGAAATTCTGCGGGCTGCATTTCCGGGTCGCCTAATCTCCCATTTTGGCCATTTGCACTGGCCGGCAAGATTACCTGATTTAACCGTTCCAGACTTCTTTTTGTGGGGTTTTTTGAAGTCACGAGTCTACGTCAAGAAGCCTCAGACTCTTGAAGCCCTCAAAGGAAGTTCTAGCAAGAGTAATAGAAAATGCCAATAATCAGACTTGTATGGTCATCAATTCGGGCGGTGGTGAATGCGATTATATGAGAACACAAGCGTTCTCACTCTAGCAACTACTACTACTGGTTGCCTAGCACCTCGACTGGAGATGGGGTAACCAACCCCTGTGGACGGTCGCAGCTGACGGGGGAAGGGGGTTAGTGCCACCTTACTAAGGCACTTTCTCCAGTTTCTGGGTGGCAGCGGACGAACTCTAAGGACGCAATCAACTAGCGCTATCTCTATATGAGCTTCTTCAACGTACATGAATACCAGGGCTATAGGGATCTCCAACACTAAGTCAGGGTGTTGGAAAAGAGTTGGGCAGCACTCACATCCCCGAAGCGGGTTACTGGCTCCGGAATTTGGTCCGACCCCTTTTGTCCTAGGGGTCTCAAAAAGGGCCTTGTCCTCCAGATTGGGGGTTATGCGCGGGATTAACAGCCCATCCACTTGGGATGTGCTAACCATGAGAGCATTTCCTGAACGGAATTTTACCCTCAGCCTGGGCTTTTTGTTGACCGGGCATGGCTCTCTTAATGCATTCTTGCATAAGAGAGGGCTTAGCGGGGTTGCGAGCTGCTCATGTGGAGCCACCTATGAGGACTGGCTTCATGTCCTATGTGAGCGTCCCAATTACTCAGACATTAGGGACTTGCAGGCTATGAGCATCATCTTTAATGGTGAGGCCTACGATGTCAGTGGAATTATCACTGATACCGTACGGTTCGAAAGAACCCGTAGTTTTTCAAAAGAGGTATTTAATAGAGGACGCAGTAGGCAGGTAGCGGGTGGAACATATGTAGAAAGGCCGCCAGTCCTGGACAGTGAGGTGCCCAACTGGAAGTGACCGCAAGGTTGCGAAGCTCGACCGGAAGCTATATTCTAGTACCACGGGAGGTTAGGAGCCCCCGGAGCTATGGTTCCGGCCTGATCTAGGAATTGGCCCCCTTGTAGAAGTTTCGTGGTGGCTGTAGGTTTGTACCCAAAATCGCGGGGAGAATAGACCTAATGGTACTTGGACATCTCATGACTTAGCGTATGTGTAGTGTACTACTGGGATTGCTATGGAACCAAATGGTCTGCTCGATGTGGAGTTGCATTGCAACCGGGTGCCATGGCCCACAGAATGGCTGAGGTATTAGATAGGCCTCGACCCTTCACCAAAGGGGAAGTTCGTGCCTTACACACGAGTTTGAATCTGGTACTGGTGGTAGTACTTGTCTTGGCGAAGGGCGCTTATCGACGCATTGTTTTGATATCTTGTGCGAAGACGCACCGTAGGCTTAACCCTTCACGGCAGGTACCTACGTAAAACACAAGAGACATCTGCCCATCCACTTAAAAAATTTAATTGTTACGAAGTGAGCAATAGCCTCGGATACGGACGGATCCATTGTTGACGACCCTGCAAAACGAACAAAGGACAATGACTTTCGGTTCTGCACGTGAAATGTTCGGACCTTGAACAGGCCGCACGTGAGTGAACTTATAACAATCCGGATGAAAGGTATATTCGCTAACATCAGCCTTATATGCGCTCACGCCCGAACAGAGGACAAGGACAATGTTACCAAAGAAAGTTTCTACGAGCTCTTGACAAAACCTACGAGCAATATCCGATGTATGATGTTAAAATCGTCATAGGCGACTTTAATGCTAAAATTGGGAACAGGACATCTTTGGAAGTACAATCGAAAGACATAGCCTAAACGACACCATGTCGTTTAGCATTTCGCTGCGGGACGTAACGCCACTATGGGGAAGACCCCAGCTCAGCAAACTGTCAACCAGATTAATCATGTTGCGATCGACGTAAGGCACTCCTCAAGTATTTTAGATGTCCGAACATTCCGAGCGGCCAACATAGACTCGGACCAAGGAACGTCTACGGATATCTCAGACGCCACAAAAACGGGGAAATACTATGAGAAGATTTAACGTTGAACGGTTGCAATCGGAACAAGCCGCCAGAACCTTTGCAGATCGCGTATCCCTCAACATCTCGGGAGGTCCTTTGCAACCAGCATCAAGTGCTGAAGACCAGTGGCGTAGATGTCGAGAAGCCATCAGAAACGCGGCAACTGACGTGCTGGATTTCGTCCGACCACCGCCACGAAACCCCTGGTTTGATGAAGAGTGTCCGCAAGCATATGCTGTTCTACATGGCTGCAAAGCGGCGCTGTACAAAAGGACAAGAGTGACTCGTGAACCTTACAAGCAAAAGAGGAGGGAAGAACATCGGTTTCTCTGGAGAAAATAGAAAGAGCATGAGAAGCGCGCGATCGAGGAAATAGAGAGGTGCTACTGCGGGAATAATGGTCGTAAGTTTTACCAAAAGGTAAAAAGAACGTGTCAGGGTAATAAGACCTGAGCGGAAACCTTTAGAGATGAACAAGGAAACCTTATAGTAGAGTCACAGTCGGCGCTGAGAATGTGGAAAAACGACATAAATTCCGCTGTCAGGCAGAGCGAACCATTCAATATTCACGATGCAAGTCAAGAATTCCGTCCACCCAACCAAAATAAATTGATGATAGGAGGGCCGGACGGCCTACCTGCCGAACTATTTAAGGCAGCGGGAGACGACCTGGTAGAGAGCATACAAAAACTTATTTCTAAGATTTGGTCAGATGAATGTATGCCTTATAATTGGAACCTTAGCATCATTTGCCCGGTGCACAAGGAAGGAGACCCTCTAAACTGTTCCAACTATAGAGGTATCAGTCTCCCGTATTGTGCGAGCGCCTGAAACCATTTGTCAATGATCTGATTGGACCCTATCCGTGAAGTTTTAGGCCCGGTAAGTCCACAATTGACCAAATATTCACACTACGATAGATCCTGGAGGAAACCCAAGAAGTTCAGATCGATACTTACCACCCTTTTATCGATTTCAAAGCCGCATATGACAGCATCTACAGAGACGAGCTATACAGAGTCATGTCTAGTTTTGGCATCCCTGCCAAACTCGTCCGCTTGTGCAGGATAACGATGAAGAAAGCTCCCTGCTGCATCAAGGTCGGTAATGACCTAACCGAGCCATTTGATGTCAAAAAAGGATTTAGGCAAGGCGACTTGAAAGAATTGTGCAAAACTCACAAGCCAACACATGAGGTACGATCTTTCAAAAGCCTGTTCAATTGCTTTCATACTCCGACAATAGTGATATAATTGGTAGGATTCAGCTAGCTGTCACTGGTGCGTTTACGAGTATAGGAGCAGAAGCGGCAAAAATGGTTCTAGCGGTAAATAAGGGCAAAACAAAGTATATGCTATGAATAAGAAGGGATACCCAACATCAACGAATCGGCTAGAATGTCACAGTCGACAGCTATAACTTTGAGGTAGTAAGACAATTTGTCTACCTCAGCTCTGAAACGACATCAAATCAAATGAAGAATAACGCTTGCCAATCGCTGTTTCTATGGGTTGAGAAGGCAACTGTGTAGTAAGGCCCTCTCCCGAATAATCAAGGAAACTCTATATAAGACCCTAGTAATCCCAGTCCTGCTCTATGCTTCCGAAGCATGTACTCTCTTTCTAAAGCGGATGAAGTTATCCTTGGTCGTTTTGAAAGAAAAGTTGTTCGTAAGATATTTGGTCCCGTATTGACGGGTTCTGGAGGAGACGATTCAACGAAGAATTTTATAAGCTGTACAGCCACATCGACTTGGTTAAAAAACTGCGTATTGGGCGTTTGAGATGGCTGGGACATGTAGAACGAATGAACACCAACGCTCCACCCCGCAGAATCTTCGACTCTAATCCGGAGGAATAGCACAGTAGAGGAAGGCTTCGTCTTAGGTGGCGCGCGCAAGTGGAAGGGGACCTCAACTAACTTGGAGTGCGCAACTGGAGGCAATTAGCCAAGGACCGCGCTGATGTTTTTTTTTTTTGTTTTTTTGGTAGTGTCCAAGGATGTGGCTGGGAAGATACTAATAGCCCGGGCTATCCGCATGCACCATTCGCAAACCCCAAGTACTCGATTTCGGGGGTGCGCCTACGTACTAACCCACACCCTGCACTTTTCTACCACTCTCCCCGCGGAACTGCCGTTAAGTACTACTTCGCTGGGCTGGTAAGAACTTTATGCCCTTCTCTCTCCGTTTGCTGGTTCGACATTGTGTACAGTATTTACTGTTCTTTGTTGTTTTGGAGATGCCGTCTGGGTTTGATTTTCATTAGTGATCTCTCCGACTCTTTCCAACCACCAAAGTTCCTTTATTATTTTTGCCGCAGTCTGTTTCACCGCATCCCATATTATACTTGATGTTTGCATATGGTTTACGATGTTTTCAGGAGTTGATATCTCTCCAATTTGCTCCTCTAGTTCTCTGCGCCCTGTTCTGAAGTGTGGCACTGGAAAAATACGTGCTGTGCATCTTCCCTGGCCGCTCCGCAGTTTAAGCGGAAGGGAGATTCCTTCAGACCAAACCTGAATAGATACGATTGAAAGTAGCCATGCCCAGTTAGGAGCGAGCTGACTTAAATAAAAATCTACTACTCCGTAAATACGTTCTACCCATTTACGAATATCGGGTATAAGTCGGTAGGTCCATCTCCCCTTTGTAGACTGGTTCCACCTCTCTTGTGCTGCGCTGCTCTTCTCCCAGTTTGATATCTTTGACTGAAACTCCGGGTTCCCGAATTTTAGCATCGTAGGTCCTTTGTAGCTGAGTAGCCAGTATATCTGCTGGTAGCATTCCCGCAATGACATATATAGCATCATCTGACACTGCCCGATATGCACAGCAAACTCCCAGAGCACATAGTCTGTTGACAGAGTTAGTGCTTTCGCCCATATTGGTGCCGCTTACATTGTGATCGACTGCACCACCCTTGACAGACCTAGTCTCATTTGTTGTCTGGGTCCTCCTATGTTTGTCATTATTCTGGATAAGGCAGCGCTCACCTTTGCGGCTGTGTCGCACGTTCTTTCAAAGTGTTCCTTGTAAGTGAGCCTAGCATCTTTCCTCTTTCCGTGCGACTGGTTACCAGAACTGCTTCCGTTTTATGTTCTGCCAGCTCTAACCCAACTGTTGCCATCCATCGTCTAACTTTTCGAATACATTCATTGCCAATGTCTTCTATATCTTCCAGGTGTTTCACCGCCACAACGATCATCTGCAAAGCCTATGATTTTAACCTTAATCGCGATTCCAAGTCTTAAAACCCAGTCGTTCATAATGTTCAATAAGAGAGGTTCAAGTACCGATCCTTGTGGAGCTCCGGCAGCTATGTGGTACTGCCTTCCTCCATCGTTGGTATCGTAGAGCAGGAACCGATTGTCAAAGTAACTTAGCATAATTTTTATTAAAAACCATGGCACCATCATTGACCTAAGAAAGTGTACTATAAGCCCCCAGTTTGCAGAGTTGAACCCATTTTTGACGTCCAACGTTCATACGGCGCCGTATTTGTTGGTATCTCCTCTCCATATCTTCTGCCCTGAATGCTTTTTCCGAATAGCATCTACTGTAGAGCGAGCCTTTCTAAATCCATACTGCTGGTTGAGAGTCATATTTGAAGTGCAAGCAATCCAGAAACATCATCTAAAGAAGGCACAACGAATGGGGTGGAAAACAAGCACACTGGACGAAAACACCTTTTTCCTGATTTTTCGAGAATCCACAATAAACCTAGGAGCAGCAAACACGTTGGTTACTAAAACAGTATCTAGGGCTTGCAACGCATCTATGTTACGGAAAACGTCCACAAACTCTCGGCCACCAGTATACTGGTGGAACCAAGAGATAGCAGAGCTACGCAGCAAGTGTTATAGAGCTAGAAGACTATGCCAGCGATCCAGAGGTCAGCCCTCCCACCAGGATTTACATGTGGAATGCAAAGATAGGCGTAGTGACCTTAAATTAGCCATTCGGAGAAAAAAAAAAACAACAGCTTTAAAGAACTCCGCGAGTAAACAGATATTAATCCCTGGGGTACCGCCTACAGGACGGTCATGGCAAAACTAAAGAGCTCTAGGGCACCCACACCCTCATGCCCTTTGCTGATGCAAAAATAGTGTCGAGATTATTTCCATCGCAGGCACCAACAGAGCATATAGAACCATCGCAGGAAGTAGGTGAGATCCCACCAGTTACGCAAGCGGAACTTCTGGATATAAGCAAATGGTTTCGCAATAATAAATGACCTGGATTGGACGCCATACCAAATAAGGTCCTTAAGCTAGCCATCAAAATAAACACAGAAGCATTCGTGGAAATGTATAACAGGTGTTTAACAGAAGGAGTTTTTCCAGACCAATGAAAAAAGCTACGTCTAGTGCTAGTTGGCGACAAATGTGTTCCATTTCACTGGATGTGGTTTCAACCAGTTCAATGCTATGGTAGAATCTGACCATGCTAAAACCTTGGTATAATTCGTGTCTTTTTGCCCTCTGATGTACTTCATTAGCTTCGTAAGTAGTGCTGCTGCGCATAGTTCCAGCCTTGCCAATGAAACTTGCTTTACAGGCGCCACCTTAGTCTTGGACGCGATTAGGCTTATTGTAGTAGAGTCGCGATTAATGATTTTCTGATACACCACCGCTGCATACGCTGATAGTAATGCATCTGCGAATCCATGTAACTCTATTTGAGAGCCTTCTGTTTGCTGTGTCCATCGTGGAATTCTTACCTTTTCAAGCGTTGATAGTCTTGTCTTGAATTCGTTCCATTCGTTTTGAATTTTCATTGGAACATTTTCGTCCCATCCGATGCCCAAAAGCCAAAGCCTTTGAATAATGATCCTTGCCTTGATAGTAATTGGCGACAATCAACCGAAAGGATCGAAAATTTTGCTAGCGTCACTTAATATTGCTCGTTTGGTACCCTTTGTGCTGAATGACGAAAAATTTACTTTAAATTGGAAGTCGTCTGTTCTCGGGCACCATTTTCTCGTATTCCCAAAATTTTAAATGTTGTGTCACTATTAAAGTCATGTTCTGGCTCCATGTCAATTGCTTCGGTTGGCAACGCTTCTATGAATTCTGCATTATTTGATGTGCATTTGCGTAAGTTAAATCCACCATTCCGAAGTAGCTGCATCAATTCCCTTTGAAGATCTTGGCATTCCCTTAGTGAATTTGCACCTCCTAGACAATCGTCTACATAGAATCCGTCAAGCAATGTTTGGCTTGCCAGTGGATACTTTTGTTTTTCATCTTCGGCTAGCTGGCATAGAGTTTTAATTGCTAAATACGGTGCGGATGATGTGCCGTATGTGACGGTTTTGAGAACGTATTCTTTGATCGGGTCCCTGGAGTTTTCTCTCCATAAGATAGGTTGTAAATTTTGATCCTCCTGATCGACTAAAATCTGCCGATATATTTTTTTGACGTCAGCTGTGAAGACGATTGGAAACGTCCTCCATTGAAGTAGCAAGGAAAACAAATCCTTTTGTACCGTGGGACCGGTCATCATAATGCTGTTTAGCGATTCCCCAGATGTTGTTTTTGCCGAAGCGTTGAATACCACTCTCAGTTTGGTAGTAGTGCTGTCTTCTTTTATCACTGCGTGATGTGGAAGATAATATCTTTTTCCAGTATAAACGTCGGATACTTCCTCCATATGTCCAAGATTAATGTATTTTCGAATAAAATTGGAATATTCATCCCGAAGACTCTCATTTTTTGCGAATCTTTGTTCCAATACAAAGAATCACTTTAATGCCATTTTGCGTGAATCTCCCAAAACCATGCGATCCTTCAGCAGTGGCAATTTGACGCTGTAACGCCCTGTTTCATCCCGGTTGTGCGTCATTTGGTAGTGATTCTCGCACATTCAAGTCTACAGACTTGATCTTTGCACTTGGAACTTCTTCTGATTCACAAAATTTCTTTAAGCCTTCATCTTTACTGCACACACTGATGCATGATGTGAGTTTGTACTTTCTTCCTTAATGTTGAGATGGTGCTGACTGGTCCCGATAGTATCCAGCCAAATCTTGTATTTTGTGCCATTGGAGTTTTGGCCGGATCCTTGACTAGTCCATGCGTCAAAAATTGCGGAAAAATGTCTGATCCAATTAGTAATTCAATCTCTTTCGGTTGTTCGTACCATGGATCAGCCAACTTCAACCCCTGGATGTGTAGCCACTGGTTGGGTGTAACTTGTTGCACTGGAAGTCTTGATGTAATAACTGGCATTACTAGAGCATCTACCTCCAAGTTGACCTTTTCATCGTGAATTGATTGGATGATAAAGCGGCACGACCGTTGATTCCATTGATCTTTAACCCATACTTGACCAATGGAACTTATAATTGACGGGCTAATTTCGCTGGCACGAAGCATGATTGAGACCCTTGATCAATCAGAGCTTGTGCGAGTCTAACTTCTCCTCCAACGCATATGTTCACCATGGCTGTGGCTAGTAATACCGTCCTATTACTATGACATGCGGTAGCGATTCGTGTTGATGTTGAAGCTTCTTCACTGGATATTCTTCCTTTTCCCGAAACTACTGTACTCTCACCTCAAGGGAAATGAAGTAAGGAATTATGCTGTTGTGCGCATATTTTGCAACCTCTCTTCATCGCACATTCCCTTGCGGTATGCCCATCTCGCACAGTACAGCTTCGACCTTTGGACTACGTCCAATCGGTTCTTCGTCTTCATAATTAAAAATCTTTTGCAATTATACAATTGATGAGACTCGCTACACACAACGTATTTCGATTCTGTGACTGTAGTCAAATGGTTTTTTGTGGCTGTTACTCGTACTTGCTGGTATTCACGGTTGAATTCACGACTGCTTTCCAACCCTCTGAATCTAGCCTCGATGAAGTCAAAAAATTCGCTTAGTTTAGGAATTTCTGTTGAAGTTCCTCTCGATTGTTGATATAATTTCCTTGATTCAGAATCAAGTTTCGGACATAACAACTGAATCACTAATGGATCCCAGGATCTTACGTCGACCCCTAAATTTTTGATACCGTACAAGATTTCCCTTGAACATATCCATGATCGTTTTCAAATCGAACGCACTTTCATGTCGAACTGATTTTCAAAGTAAGCAACTTTTGGATGTAGTTGTTGACTAATGCTTCTGAATTTTGAAAACGGTTCGTTACCAATTCTATAGCTGTTGCATAATTGCTTGATGTCGGTGCCAAATGATTAACAATCCTTGCTGCTTCTCCTTTTAAATTTAATTTTAAATATTGAATTCGTTCAACATCGCTTAAGGTTCCGTTCTGGTGAACTAATCGATCGAACAGTTCCCAAAATGATGTCCACTCTTCATACTTGCCATTGAATGATGGAATGCTTATTGGTGGAAATTTGATTTTTCGATGTATTGCAGCTTGTGGAGTTACTGCGTCTGCTTGGTGTTGTCGTTATTCTGCTTCCTTAATTTGGATGTAAGCATCTTGATATATTTGCTCCAGCTCAATGAATTCATTGTTGGACACGTACTCCTGCACGTAATCGGCTTCTTCCAATGAGGACATGATGTCGTCATTCATTGTCACCAGCTTTGTCCAGTATTCTCTAATGTGATCCAATTTGAATGCTAGCTAAACTGTATTCTGAGTTAACTCCAAGTTCTCAATAATACGTATAAAGTACGAGGGGCGTTCAAGATATTCTCGGTATCGGGGTGAAGCTGTGGTTGCATATATAAATTGACTTATTTGTCAAGTAACACTATTATTTTAGTGCATTCATGTAAAATTTCATATAAATGTGATTATTAATTCGCGTTTTATCTCTAGTTAAACAGAATCATAATGGCAACTGAGGCGATGATGGTGAAAATTGAGCATCGCGCTGTAATTAAATTTCTCACTAAGCAAGGAAAAAGTCAAAAAACTATTCATGAAGAGATGGTGGCTGTTTACCAGGGTTCCGCACCTTCATTATCAACTGTGCAAAAGTGGTCAAGTGAGTTCAAGAGAGGCAGAGAGAGCATTGAGGACGACCCCCGCTCCGGCGCCCCGGCTACTGCTTGTACGGGAGAAAGCATCAAAGAAGTCGAAAAACTTGTTCTTGAGGATGCCCGAATAAAGGTGAAAATGATGGCAGAGATCACCAAGCTTTCAATTGGTACCATTCACACCATTCTTCATGACCATCTTAACCTTTCAAAGGTCAGTGCAAGGTGGGTGCCACGAATGCTCACAGCGCCTCAGATAAAAAGTGAGAATCGCATGCTGTAGAGAGCTTTTGGAGATGTGTAGTGAGAACGCGGACGGTGTTATGGATCGAATTGTTACTGGGGACGAAACATGGGTCCACCACTATGACCCTGAAAGCAAACAAGAGTCCATGCAGTGGCATAAAAAAGGAACAGACCCCCCGAAGAAGTTCAAAGTCACTCCGTCTGCCCGAAAGCTCATGGCCACAGTTTTTTGGGACTCAAAGGGAATCTTGCTCATTGAGTACAAAAAACAAGGTGAAACCATCAACGCCACATCCTACGCTTCCACTTTGCATAATTTGCGGGAGGAAATTAAAAAGAAAAGACGGGGTAAACTCGCAGCGGGTGTGTTGCTTCTTCATGACAACGCTCCTGTTCACACGGCGCGAGTTTCCAAGGCTGCTGCGCGAGATTGTGGTTTCGAAGAAATCCAACACCCATCCTATAGTCCAGACCTTGCCCCTAGTGATTATATCCTGTTTCCGGATTTGAAAAAATGTCTTCGTGGAAAAAGATTTTCGAATGATGAAGAACTCAAGTCGGTATTTTGCAGAGAAAGAGGAAATTTATTATTTTGAGGGTTTAAAAAAGCTTATCTCAAGATGTAACAAATGCATTGATGTTAGGGGAGATCATACTGAAAAATAAAAACAATTTAAATTGAATTCGCATTTTCCTTCATATCGATACCGAGAATATATTGAACGCCCCTCGTAGTTCTTAATCACATTCAACTTTTTAAATTTTGCTGGGCACTTCTTGATGTCAGTTGACTCTTTAGTTCTTTCTGTGTCGGATGTTGATTCTTGACTTACTTCACTTCGATTTGGACTTTGATTTACAGGAGATATCCGTGAAGCCTGTATGCCTGCACCGCTTGGTAATGGCACTGGCGTTGGTTGCGTGTTTTTCCTGATTACCTCCAATTTTGCCTTGAAAGTACCCTTAATATCGGGATACCTTGTTTCAAATTGGCTAAATTACTTTCTCACAAAGTACTCATGCTGCGGATTTGTCTTTCGTAGATCTTCCAAATACCAGTTATTTATTTGGAAGTAGGTCCAGTGCTATTCTAACTGTTCGAGTCTCCTTACGAAATACTCCACCGAGTATCGGAATTTTCCGTCTTTCTTAATCCGGCTCGAAGGACCATGTAAATTCTACAATTTAGAATTTTTATATTTTTTAATTCAATTCGCCTAATGCAGCCTCACATTAGATAGTAAAAAGGCTTGGTTCGATTAAATAACAAGACTGAGCCGAGTAACTTTATTTCAACTTAATTTATACAAAAATTTTGCTTGCCTAAGCAATAAAAACGAAGCGACAAAGTGCAAGTTAAAAGAATGCCAAAACAAATGTCGACCCATAAAAACACAAATATTGTTAACCTAAGCAATAAATGCGAATAATAAAGGAAAATAACTATTTTATGTTGATATCATCAACAGAAGGCTTTTTTAAAAGAAACATATTTTATTGGCGTTTCCAACTACTATGCAGATGGAAAAACAAATGTTCGAGAAATAGGAAATGCTAATGGGTCTGTCTCTTACAAAAAATCTTCAAAAATATCCCCAACAACAACAGGAATAATATGAGGGATTTTCATCTTTCACTCCCGACACTGTAGATATTGCCTAAACAAAATGAACTTTCCCCGAAACTGAGTGCTGACTCAGTATACATAGAGAAAACACAGAATACATACTGTGTGACTTTGCCACTTTAGGAGGCGTATCATCCTCAAGTGACCTTTCCAAATTCATAAGGAAACTTCAAGAGTTCCTAGTCTAATCAGTTTCCGACACAAAAGTTCCGACAGTTCACAATGCCTATTGCTTATAAAGCAATTTAAAAAAAAAAAATCCAACTTGCTTGGATTAACTAAACACTCATGTTGTACAGGGTTAAAAACCCAAAAAGTTACTTTGAAAGCTAAATTGGTCTCACAGCCGCAAAAACCATCTAATGGCACTATGAACACAGAGGAAAGTGTTTCCATTTCCTGAACGTATCCGTTGGTACGCTTCCATATGTTAATCATCAAAGATACTTTAAAAAATGAAAACAATTAGAAAATCTTGAAAGATTTTGTTTCGCAAAGTCATAGATACTCGTACACTTTGATCATTGTGTTGTTGTGTTGCAATCAAAGACTTTGAAACCAACATGACCAACTCAACCTACGATGATGGTTGTAACCTCCAAGCCGAAACCTAAATTATTTAACTGGATTCCAATGTACTGGTGGATACTTTGTGAATTCCCGGTGGGAATTCTAGTGAAGCGCTTCCATTAGAGGCCGGACAAAGTTTTAATGAAATTTTGTTAGTTTGCAGGTAGTGAGTTGGATTTGCCTTGCCTTACTCACTTCGTAGAAGGGGTTCGTTAAAAACTTTTGTTTATCGTCTCCATTGTGTTTATCTTTCGCAATTGATCCGTTTATACTCGTACGTGTGTGCTCGTTAGAATACACAATCGTATTGACATGCCTTACACATGTATGTACTCGTATTTGGGGCTGACTTTTATTTCCACTGCATCCTTAATTTGTTTGAGTGGATTTTCGAACAAATAAACCTTTGTTTAGTATTGCGGTGAAGTCACATAGATACGAGTACATATGTATGTTACGGGGCCAAATTATACAGTGACGACCTTCATAGGCATTCCGAACACTCCATTGATTTCAGATCTCTCAATTTGGTTCGCTTTTATTCCTCAAAACATCATTTTGTTGATTTGTCATAATGGATGCGAAACTGTCTAAGGGTGTTTTTTTTAGATGAATACAAATTTAATATGAAATAAAATACTTGAAGCTAATGTTAATGTCTATGATGTTAGCTTTATTTAATAGATAATTTTATGCCATTATTATATCATATGATATCGGGCACATAAGCGTCACGGCCAGCTCGAATGAAGCGCAATCGTGAAGTCCAATGTTTGACAACTTTATCAAGCAACTGGGGCCGTATACCAGCAATAACACGACGAATGTTGACGTCTAACGTCTCTGGTTTATGGGCATAGACTAGTGACTTCACATACCCCCCAAAGAAAGTAACCTAAAAGTGCGAGGACACAGGATCGTGGAGGCCAGTTCACAAGTCCATTACGCGAAATTATGCGCTTAGCAAATGTTTCCCGCAATAAATTGATAGTGTCGGGCGCCATGTGGCATGTGCGCCATCTTGTAGAAACCAAAGCTCTGTCACGTCAATGCCATTCAACTGAGGAAGAAGTCAGAAATCATATTTCTATAGCGCTCTCCATTGACGGTAACATGCTGGCCGGCATCGTCCTTAAAGAAATATGGGCCCATGATTCCACCAGCCCATAAAGCACACCAAACAGTGAGTTTTAATGGTTGTAACAGCGTCCTGAGAAGGTAGTTAGGTAGGTAGGTAAGAGTGGTTGTTGGAAACACCAATACACTTAGGACTGTTGGTCCATTGTGATACCACGTGGATCTATGATCATCTTACTAATGGAACCAGTTTGAGCTTACGGCGATCCTTAAGAGACTGTTGAAGTCTCTATTTTTTAGGTCATTGTAGAAGAAAGCTCCTAAGTGTAGTTTACTTGTCTGGGAGAGAGCTGGACATGCACAGAGCAGGTGGTGGATTATCTCCTCTTCCTCCTCATCCTTGCAGTTTCTGCAGAAATCGTTTATAGAGGCGCCAAGTCTTCTTGCGTGCTTGCCAATGAGGCAGTGTCCAGTGATGACACCTATGATGGCGCTGAGATGTTTCCTATTTAGAGCGATCCAGATCTAGCTTTGGCCAGATCTGTTTAGTCGCTAGACATGTTGGTCCAATAGTCCACCGAAGGTCTGCTCTTTTATTGGCATCCAGCTTTAATATTAATTTGCACGTAGCGATTGCATCAATTTTGGCGAGTTCATCAGCCCTACAGTTCCCTGGAATATCTCTGCGGCCCTGCACTCAGCAAAGGTGCAGGTTGAACTGCTCTGCCATCTCCATAAGAGATGGAGACTTGATAGCGGTCTGACTATCTGAAAAGATGCGGATATCCTTTGCAGATATCACGTTTTTCTTCAGCCAGGACAGAGCTTCTTTAACCGCTAAAATTTACGTCTGGAACACGTTACAGTGATTTGGAAGAAAGTGAGGATTAGATTTAGCTTATCTGAGAAAACACCAACCACCACCGGTATCGGCTTTCGATCCATCTGTGTAGAATTGGATTGACTTGTTCCCCATGAAAGGATCCAGAGAAGGGAAGCTTTGTCAAACCAAAGTTCAGGTATGGTGTAATCAATGTCCTCTAATATATTAAGAATGTTAGCGTGACCAAATAAATTGTTTGTCCGCTGTGTAGTCGCTTTAAGGCCTGCTGAAAGTATCGAGGAGTATCAAATGAAACAGAGTGTTTAATGCCGCATAGGGAGTAGACCGTAAGGCTCCGCTTATGCATAGATATGCTGTACTTTGGACTCTGTTTAGTTTACTGCAGTTGACTGGATTGTCTAAGGACGCCCAGCACACGACAACCCCGTAGGTGAGTATCGGTCTTATGACCGATAACCCCAGTGGGTTCAAGGCCCCATTTGTTCCCTTTTTTGCAAGGGAATGAGACCCAAATATTTTGCTGTATCGGAAAAGACTAAACTGGTACCGTTTATTGAGGAAGGGTCTATAATTGGAATTTTGTATTTCCTGGCAAAGAGGACAAGATCAGTTTTATGGGGGTTTCAAGAATGATGTTAGAGAAATCACATGACAGCGCATCGCCTTGTCTAAATCCATTTTTGACATCAAA
Organism: Volucella zonaria; assembly: GCA_963966105.1. Taxonomy (NCBI): domain Eukaryota; kingdom Metazoa; phylum Arthropoda; class Insecta; order Diptera; family Syrphidae; genus Volucella; species Volucella zonaria. The sequence goes on along the minus strand of OZ014534.1, from coordinate 123,951,834 downwards.
AATCTCGGTGAATTCTTTACTGACCTTCTTGGAGCAACGTGCATTCTTCATCGTCATTCTGCACAAACGGACGAGTTTGGCTGGGATGCCAAAACTAGGCATTGCTCTGTACAACTTGTCTCTATAGATCTATAGATGCTGTCACACGCGGCCTTGAAATCGATGACTAGGTGGTGTGTATCGATGTGGAGCTCACACTGCCTAGGTGTGAATATTTGGAGAATGGTGGACTTTCCTGGCCTAAAGCCACACTGATATGGGCCAATCAGGTTGTTGACGAACGTCTTCAGGCGTTCACGCAATACGGTAGACAGGATCTTGTAGCCGATGTTAAGAAGACTGATGCCTATGTAGTTGGCGCAGTTCTTGAGAATCAAACAAACAGTGCTGAGGTTCCATTCATCGGGCATACCTTCGTCTGACCATATAGTATTTCCAGATAAGTTGGTATGTTTTCAAATCCTCAGCATCGACTGCGACTCTACTACTATGTTCCCTTGTTCGTCTCTACAGGTTCCGAGTTTGTGTCGGTGGCATATTTTTTTTAACTTTTGGTAAAATTTCTATTCCTGTAGGAGTATCTCTCAATTTCCTCGACCGCGCGCTCCTAATGCTCTTTATATTTCCTGCTGTGGAGCTCTTCTGCTCGTAGAACTCGTGAGCAGCATAGAAGGCAACGCCGCTTTTTATGCATCTTGCTTAGCTGTATGTGCTTGCTGACACTCGTCGTCAAACCAGGATTTTGTTTTGTGGTGACCGAGTGAAGCCCAGCACATCGGAGGCGGCATTTCTGATGGCTTTTTGGATTTGGCGTCTAACGTCGAACTTTCTCACGTATTAGCTTGACTTTGCCATGTTCGGTATATCCGCAACCGTACCTTGGATACTACAAGGTAATGGTCCGAGTCAATGTTGGCCGCTTGAAACGTTCGGACATCTATAATACTGGAGAAGTGCCTTGCGTCGATGGCAATTTGGTTAATCTGATTGACGGTTGATTGATCAGGATTTTTCCAAGTCCCCTTATGAATATCGAGATATGGGAACTGCGTGCTAAGCAAGACAATGTTTCGCCCCGCCTCAAAGTCGATTAGTCTGAATTTGTTATCGAAGGTGGTACCGTGAAGGCTATACTTTCCGAAAGATTCTCTTTCTTCCTAGCTTTGAATTCAAATCGTCGAGGGCTATTGTAATGTCAAAGCTAGAGCACTGCTTGTAAGTCCTGTCCAAGAGGTCGTAGAAGCTGTCTTAATTGTAGTCATCTATGGAGGCATGCGCTCATATAGGGTTATTGTTGACAAATTTAGCCTCAATACGAATTGTTGCGAGGCGCTCGTTAACATTCCGGAAACTCAAGACTTTTTGCCTAAGTCTGTCTTCAAATAGGCGTTGCTCTTGCCGTCGATAACAATCGCTGTAGTAGATGTTGCAGTGTTTCATCCTCTTTTTGTCCGACCCATCCCATCGCATCTCTGTTTTGCAGCATTCCAGGGCCTCAGCCAGTTGTTCGGATTAATGTACTTAACATTCCACTTACAGATCCGAAATACGTTGTCTTTATTTCGTTTGCAGGGGTTTCAATGGTAACCTCCATCCACATCCGAGGCTTGATGTTGCTTCGTAACTACAGATTTTTTAAATGTTGGGAGTTTTACCCGGTGGCATAACCCCCAACCTGGAGGGCCAGTCCCTTCCGTTTGCTCTGTTAGGGGCCCATCCGCCAACATTTTTTTTTCTAAGACCCTGACTTAGTCTCGGAAATTCTTACCGGTCTGGGCTGCATTTGTTTTGTTGGAATTTTCCTTCCCACTCGATTCCATCTGGGGAATTCATCCACTGTCACGTTTATAGTGCTGCTATTTTTGTCTGCTGGTCAGCACTCGTGCCCATAAGTTTGGCAGGTCAAGTTCGAATGGACATCGACCAGTACCAGATGGTTACCATTTGGAGATAAGATAAGCACAATTGATGTGTGGAGGTAATTGTAGCACTGGGTTGACATCTCTCAGTGCCCGACCCTACCATCAATGGTTTTAACCAAGTATTTCCCCGTTATAAACCTGAGCAGTACATCAAGAGTTGGCGATATTCACCCGCTTCTGTATGCAGAAGAATAGAGAATCAAAAATATGTGCTTATATTGCGAGAACCTATATTGAAGCTGTGAAGCTGTTCATGGTCTTATTACTCCAAAATCCTTCCATTGTTCATGGTCAATAAGAAAGGGTGCTCAAAAATTTGGGTTTGAAATGAACAGCCTTCCAGACCTCACCTACTATAACACCAAAGTTAGAATCAGTGAGGAATTTCAGAATAAGGAATAAGCCATTCACATTACAAATGCCGAACACGTTGAGTTTCTGGACAATTGACCTGAAACAAGAAGAGTTCTTTTCGTATGCCTAAATAACTTTTACTTGGCCATGAAACTGTTTCCAACCTTTTTGCTTTATCACATTACGTAGAATTTTCATATTTTTCTCATAGGCACACTGTGAAAACAGATATCTTACGGAAGAGAATACGACAACAAGGCTTTTTGGCCCTCCATTAATTCCATCCTTTGCCCAATTTCGGCGACCCTCATCTTACGAGTACGTCGCTACCATTCCCTCTGCTGAATTTCTTAAGTCTTTTGCGTATCTGCTTGTTCCCCGTTTACCATTCGGCCACGAAAATTGTACAAGTGTGGGAGTATAACAAAAATTAATAAATCCCTCGAGTCCTTGGCATACTCGTATAATCGTAATCTTAACTACGCAACCAGTATCCATGTCGTTTGGTTAATTTATGTAGACGTGATAACAGTTGTTGTAAACTAAAGTGTTGTACTAATCGTTTTAATCATCGTCTCGGGAGCTATATTAGCACTTGGCGGAGTAATGGAATGGAAAACTACCCAAGAAGCACCACCATTGATTACAATCACTACTTTGGGACACGTTCTGTAGGGGAGGGCCCTAGTATTGTAGTTCCTTTACTTATTATTTGCGGGCTATAGCCAGTACAGGACACAAGGACACAGCAATGTACAGACAGAGCAATCAATTTTTTTTCCTCTTTCTTTTGCTCCTATTTTTATGAAAAGAAAAAAAAAAAAAAAAAAAAAACAGAATTAATTAGTTCGTCATTGTTTTTCTTAACAAGAAGGAAGAAGTTATTCCAAGGAGTTCATTAAAAAATATGTACAATGTACGTACATAGGAGGTGGTAGCCCTGTGGGAGGTGGTGACTATGCCTATCACTGTCGGATGCAGGGATTTCCTTGTAAAACGTGCTCGATGGGAAGTGGCAACCGTCAGTTAAGCAACGCACAAACACGAGTCATGAAAGGCAACTAAATTGACTGTCAACATTATGGCCCTGTCACTAAAAATAAGGGCAAAATCTAGGTCATACAAAATATTTTTTACAGCTCCAAGTGTCAATTGGACATAAAATTGACTGCCGAAAGGGTTGGGCTAAATAGAGCTCCACTATGCATGTTATTAAATGTTAAGTGCTGGTAGTCCTTGATTATTTTTGAAATTCGCCTCCATTGTTCTCGTGGAGGAGGAAGCTGTTTTTATGGCCTGTTTTTGACAAGTTCATGAATTTGAATCGCTTTTAATAAAGAAACGATTGCAGGCGACTTGTCAAAGAACTGAATTCAATAAAGGATGACGTGCTTTTTTGAAAATTGTTATTTTGTAGTTTTACTCGAGATTGATAGGTAGAAAGGATATTCGAATACGATGGTTCAGATTGACTATCGGGCGAAGTGACTTCTTGGTGGAAACGCACCTCGTTCGGATGCATGAAGTTTCGAAAATATATTTGTTGATCGTAGTCCGGAAAGCCTAAAGAATCGACCAAAACTATGGTTACGACTCAGGTGACAAATAAGACCATCAAATAGATTGGCGCCTGCTTAAATGTTTTCAAGCCGCCTGTTATCGGTGACATACTCGTATGTACATACTCGTATATCCGCCTAACGTGCTGAATGGTATTGAAAAATACTGCTGCCTAGTTCGCAGATAAATGTCCTTGCTGCTTAGGATTCTTTTTCTACCGAAATTCGAAAATCGGTAAATACACTTGCCATTCACTAAAGCTGCAAACCCATAAGCTGACCTGCTGCCTAAGATGTAGCGTGACTAACTTTTAAACTGCGTGGGTGAAATTTAAATCAGGGCTTCAATCTAGCCCTACCCAGTATGACTATGACCATGACTACACATCACTTGTGCTTGATTGTTGTCGGACTGAACCTGCCAAAGAGTATTGACCAGGCAAAATAACAACACTATAATACACTCAGCGTTACAGAGTATGAGCTACTCAAACTGAGTTGAATAAGGATTTTCAGGACTGGTCAGGGTCCTGAAGTAGAGACGGCAGATGAATTCTAAATAATCAGACGGCAGCTCTAATATTTCTGAAGCTGGTTCTTGGTACCGGAATATACGGATTAGAACGGATTCATTGAGGATGACCTCAAAAAACCGAGAAGATTCTGCATATTGAATGTTCGGACCTTGAATAAGCCACCTGAAGCCATACAATAAACGTGGATAATGTAAATAGATGAATCGAACAAAACAAGGGTGAACAACTGTCATATATATTTTACGTGGGATGTAGAAGATGGGAACTTCTCAGGAAGAGAATCTTACTTACTTAGGTGGCGCTACAGTTCGGTGTGAACCTGGGCCTCAACTAAACTCTCCAGTTAACCTGATCTTTAGCTAACTGCCGCCAGTTGCGCATTTCAAGTCGGTTAAAGTCGCCTTCTACTTGTGAATGCCACCTAAGGTGAAGTCTCGCTCTACTGTGTTGTCCCTCGGGGTGCTAGATTCGAAGACTCTGTGGGCCGGAACATTGATGTCCATTTGCTTTACATGTTCTATCCATTTCTGGTGGCTGATGCGCAGTTTTCTGACAACGCCGATATCGCCGTTGAATTTTCTCCTCCAAGCTCGTCAACGCAAACGGGACCGAATAATTTTCAAAATGACTGAGGCTATCTTCATTCGCTTTCGACAGAGGCCATGATTCAGCGCCATAAACTAGACCTCCGATGATCAAAGTCTTACATAGAGTATTCTTAGTTTTTCAGGACAGGGCCTTACTACTCATTTGCTTTCATAGCCCAACGGAACAGCGATTGGTAAGAGTGATTCTTCGTTTTAATTCTGCTGAGATGTAGTCTTCAGAATTGATAGCATAGCCCTTACTATTTACCTCAAAGCTATAACTACAGACTGTGACATCCTGTCCAATTCGTCGATGTTTATGTCTTCCTTCTGGTTGACAGCTTGGGTTTCTATACTAGCGAACCGGTGCAGCCCACTGAGTTCTGCCAATGATGTCAATATTTTCGGCATATGTTAGTAGCTGCATAGATTTTTGGAAGATTGTACCTCCAGTGTTTGCTTGTGAGCTCAAGACATTACGAAGTGAAAAAAGTCACATGACAGCGCGTCACCTTGTCTAAAATCTTCTTTGACATCAAAGATCTCGGTTAAGTTGTTAGCCATCTTGAAGGATCAGCGAGCATTCTCCATTATCATCCTGCATAGATGCAGAAGTTCGGCAGGGATTCCAAAACTAGACGTAGGTCTATATAGCTGGACTCCATAAAGGCTGTCGGACATTGTCATACACTGTCGTACAACAGGTGCAGTGACGGGTTGTGGGTATGAATTTTGTTGGTACACTGTTTGCTATTGTTGTAAGGGGATAACACAATAACATAACATAATTTTTAGTTCACAGCTGTGCTTAGTATAGTCGGTGTTTGTATTTTCGGTGTTTGCCTTTATTTTTTTTAAAATGACTCGGGAATTTAGAGTGAGTATAGCCACGTCCACGTCTGTAAATACAGATCTGTCGCTTTATTTACAGAAGCCCCAAACTGGACAACAATTCGACTTTTAACGAGTTTACTGCGTTGTCTGGCTTCATTCAAAGAATTGTATCCCACTATCCTCGTTATTACGGGCGATTTCAATATACACAATTCTGGGTGGCTTCGACATTCTGGACATAGAACACCCGAAGGATGGTGTGTTCGCTGCGGAAAATAACTTAATCCAGCTTGTAAATGATCCCACACGAATACCAGACGTTGATAGTCATACCGCCAACACCCTGGACTTGTTTTTAACTTCTCACCCTGACAAGTACTGCGTTGAAGTGCTCTTCCCCAAGCCAATTGGAGCGGACTTAACAACTTCTTTAGGAATTTTAACTGGTCGTTATGTTTCCTTGATAACGACGTGGATGCCGCTGCTGATATGATCACAGACACCATTCTCTTTGGAATGAGAAACTTTATCCCTCATCGGATGTATCAAACCAAAAGAAAGGGCATGGTACGACTCGAGCTGACAGGGCTAGAGAAATGTTTTTTCGGTCCTTCAAGACCAGCCCAACTGAGGAAAATCGAAAAAAGTTCAAACGAGCCAGAAATGACTGCAACGTCTTTTTTAACCGTGTAAAATTCCAATACGACCAAAAACTGACTCAAAAAATACAACAATGTCCCAAAGTTAGTAAAAATGTTTGGTCGTTCGTCAAAAACATTTGAAATTCTGCCTCATCCTAAATTCCAACGCTCATTCACAATGACATTCCAGCTGTCAGCTTTTCAGACAAAGCCCATCTGCTTGCTGCACACTTTGCGGCCGGCTCAACAACCCCAGATTGCGCCTATACTTGGGACAAATCCACTTTCGCACTCGTGTAGTAGAAAGAGTTCTTAAAGATCTTAACATTCACAAATCCGCTGGTCCAGATGGTATAACTTCCCTCCTTCTGAAGTGGTGTTCTTCCTCGCTGGCAAAACCACTGCTTAAGTTTTTCATCAATCCTACTCTTTCCGAGCAGATGGAGAACAGCATTTACACAGCCTAAAAAAGGCGAATCTTCCTCTCTCTCCTCCTACAGACCCATTGCACTAACGTGCCTTCTTTCCAAGGAAACGCTGATAAACAATCAATCTGGCGAAAGCAAGATAGTTGCACTTGATATTTCTGAGACATTTGACAGAGTTTGGCATCGGGCTCAGGGTTTGTCGAAAATGCGTGCTTTTGGAATCGATGACTCTCTTCTTCAATGGATTAGAAATTACCTTTCGGAACGTTCAATTCAAGTTGTCTTGGATGGTTTCAAGTCTGATATTCAAAAAATAAATGCTAGTGTGCCCCAGGGCTCCGTTCTGCCTCCGATACTCTTTTTAATCTTCATTAATCATCTCTTGTCTGCTTCTTCTAATCCAATATATTCCTTTGCGGTTGACAGTACTCTCTGCTTTTCATATTCGTTTCCAAATTCACGTTCCTGCTCTTCTGCTGTAGAACGGGAACGCCAGCGTATGTTAAGCTCATTAAATTCTGATATTAAGAGCAAAACTAATTGGGGAACCACTAACAGAGTAGAATTTAATGCTTCCAAAACACAATGCTGTCTGCTGTCTGTTAAAGCGAAATTTGAACAGCCAGCCATTATCCATGGATGGCACTTGCGTCGTCGAAACCGAATAACTGTCCATTCTCGGTATGTGTATCAATAACAGCTTACGTTAGGAATGACCACATATTCGATGTCGTCAAAATTGCTCCGAAATGTCTAGGTTTCCTCAAGCGATGTAAGAAATACTTCACTCCATCTGCTCAGGCCTTAATGTATAAGGCATGTCTGGTGCCATGAAGCTCATAGGTGACGTCAATACTGCAAACTAATTGACAGTCTTGAACACCATCCGCCCGAAATTGAAGTACAATGCCCACATCTGGTTGGGTTAGCGCAAAATATCTATGCACCTGCTAGATAGGATTCAAAACCGTGCGATAAAACTAGTAGGTGATGCTAATACTACTCAGTCGATTGACACCCTTGAACACCGTTGTAATGTCTCCAGCATCACCTTATTCTATTGCTATTTTCACCACCAGTGCACTATCGACAACCGTAAAGGTTAAGGCTGTGAGTACTCATCAGTATACCCGCAAACCCACTTCGGACGTACTCTAAAAATATCGTGATTCGTTCCTTAGCAATACAACTTGCTTATGGAATGCCCTGCCTAGCTCTTTATTTCCTAGTCATTATAACCTTCAAACATTTAAAACCAACGTTCATCGGCACCTCTCTTTCTTCCTTTCTTGATTTTCCTTCGCTCACGCTGTGTGCAAACATTTTAAAGGTACCTCAATCCATTGAGCGCACGCAAATTATAAAAAATCTGCGGCTGAGGCAGTTTCCCGATCAATCGCCATACAGGTTTCCCAGGACCAAAACCTGGGCTCGGATTATCCATCAGGACCTTAGTTGTCAGTTGGGTTTCTTCATGGCACAATTTAGTGTGACATACCTCTTTAGGATGTAGGCAAGTGCTTTCAGATGAAAAGTAAACTGTGTTGTTGGTATCCCCCAGCGGAATAAACCTGCAATTGCCTAATCGATTCTCAACTCCAGGCTACTTTTCGCAACACCTAAATATGACGCCATCTGATGCGAGGTGGTTTCTGTGAAAGTGACGGTAACACAGCAGAGCACTTATTCTGTGAGTTTTCAGTTTAGACTCGCTTCGAGCTGCAGGTGCAAGGCCCTGCCTACTCATCTTCCTACAAAGGACTATGAAACTAAACGACAAAGCAAAGAAAAGAGTTTGTTGTCTATTCGTACATACTTTTGTTACCAGATTTAGCTCAGGTATGTCAAACTCTGTATTGGGTCCAATGATCAAGAATCTTCCCTGAATACTAGTTAAGATCCCATGCCTTACAACAGAGTCAAGCTGTATGTGAAGGCCTTATTTTAGCACAGGGTGAGAAACGCAAATAATTTATTTTCAAAGATAATTCATTTTTATTATGTTTTTTATTAATGGTTTTAAAAATTAATAATTTTAAATGGCCACCAGGCTTGTTGACACATATGCGACGTCTTATTAAAAAGATGTTCATAACAGCCTGTAGGGTTGCAGTTGGAATTGCCTTAGTTATTGTTTGAATGGATTGCTTTATTTCATTCAGATTCAGATGCAGGATTCAGTCAAGTCAGGAGACCTTGGAGGCCAACTGAAAGTTGTTTAGGAATTTTCACTGTAATTCCGTCATAACAGGCCTGGCTTTATGTGAAGTTTCACCATCGCATTGAAATCAAACAGATTTGCAAGTGATTCTCTTCCGGCGTAACTCTGGGAAGAAAAACTCCTTCAATATATCTAAATAACGTTCTCCATTGACAATTGCAGTTTGACAGTTTTCGTTAAAAAAATATGGCCCGATAACGCAGCTTTATGAAATTGCACGCCACAAAGTGACTCGAGCTAGATGCAGTTCCATTTCATAGAGTATCTCCGGGATTTGTTTAAATTGCCGTTCAAATCAAAATGGGCCCAGTTAGATAGACGAGGGTTGTTTGAAAAGTTTCCGATTGAACAATGAGACAAGAAATTTTTTCCCAAATTTTTTTTTTATTTTTCTACATAGCCTCCCTGTAACTCTACATACTTCTCCCAGAGATGCTCCCATCTCTCTAACCCGTCCAAATATGTAGTACTTGGCGCTTTTCTCTGCAAAATGATTGTTCACGAAGGTGATTGCCTCCTCATTTGACGAAAATCTCTGTCCACCGAGCGCAGTTTTTACATGAGAGAACAAAAAGAAGTCGCTTGGGGCTAGATCTGGTGAATAAGGCGGATGGTCAAGCAGTTCACACCGTAATTCATAGATTTTCGCCATGGCAACCGCTGAGGTGTGAGACGGCGCGGTGTCTAGGTGAAACAGGATTTTCTTTTTCTGCAAATGTGGCCGTTTTTCCACAATTTCTGCCTTCAGCTTGGCAAGTAATGATGCGTAGTATGCTTCTGTAATGGTTTTTCCTTTTTGAAGATAATGGATTAAGATAACTCCTTTATTATTGCAAAAAACAGTCGCCATCACATTTCCAGCCGAAAAAACAGTTTTTGCTTTTTTTTGGAGCCGGCTCGCCCTTTGCAGTCCACTGTTTTGACTGAATTTTTGTTTCGGGCGTATGGTGAATCCAAGTCTCATCTACAGTAATTAATCGGCGCCAAAACTCGGATTTATTGCGCCTAAACTGCGCCAACAGAGCGTTGGAAATGTTCATTCGAACACGTTTTTGGTCTAACGTAAGCAAACGCGGCACAGCGTTTTCATGCCTAAATCTTGATTGAATATGTAACAAACACGTTCTTTGGACATTTTCATAACCTCTACTATCTCCCATCTCTCTCACTTTAATTCGGCAGTCGTCTAACACCATTTGGTGAACTATAGCAATGTTATCGTCAGTGGTTGCAGTTTTTGGACGTCCCGAAGGTTCACCATCTCCTAAACTCTTACGGCCACGTTTAAATTCAGCTGCCCAAAATTTCACTGTGGTAAATGATGGTGCAGAGTCCCCATACACAGAGTCCAACTCATTTTTGATTTGCGTAGGCATATTGCCTTTCAAAAACAAGAATTTAATAACAGCTCGATACTCAATTTTTTTCCATTTTCACAAAAAACACTCACATCGACTCACTCAAATGACTGTCAACTAAAAACTGCGCGTCCACTAGCTTTTATTGACGAGTGCCGCTATCTTTATGTTGAGGTGGGAAACTTTTCAGATAACCCTCTCCTAGCATTCAAATGATCTTCTGACAAATCGGCAAGTCAGCTGGGCTCCGTTTGCTCAGCCCAAATCTTTGTAGAGAGTTGACCGTAGTGATTGTCTGCTTATTCCCATTTGAGCAGACAAGTGCCTGGTCGGAACGCTCGGATTTCTTTGTATAGTAGCAGCCACAGCAGCAATCGTATCCTGTGTCCGAACTGACGGACCTTCTTGCCATTTTTCCCACGGTCGGCAAAAGAGTTTACTAGCCACATAACGGTCCATGGGTTCGGATGAGTACCGCTGAAGGTCCGCCTAAACTCCTTTGAAAGGAAATTACGCACTGCAAAGCATGATAGCGTCGCGCTATCCAAATCCCAGCTTCATCGTCCCGAGCGTCCATTTTTATTAAATTTAATCACAAAAATGTAAAATAAAAAAATGTTCTTGCACACCCTGTATATGCATCTGTCGTTTAGTGACTTTCGATGTATGATACATAAGCAGCATCGGCGTTGATCTTATAACTGCAGAAAACTGGCTCTTGGAAATCTATCAGCTTTCAGATAATTCAGCTACTTTTTGGTTCTCACTCACTTGTATTCGCAATATTTGAGATTTTTAAGTCTTATTTGGGGCTCTACAAGTCCTTATTTAAGGTGAGGAAAAAGACCTGAAATAATAAAGAGACAAGTCATATGAATGCTTCCCGACGAAAGGAATCAAGGGAAAGTATTATATTCCTGGCGAGGATTGTCATAGCGCTCATTATGTGTTGCAGATTAACAAGAGTTATGGCAACACCGTGATGTACTCGTATCTTCTTTATGACCGTCCAACCTTCGTTCGAAAAGTAATTAATTCACTGCTACCATACCCATGTCCGGTGCGATAAACCGATTTCGCGTCCGTTGGAGATTATTACTCGTAAGGTACAACTGCAAGAGCCAACTCAACCATTAACAGTGCATGTTACATTGGTCATAATTAAAAATGGCATGAAGGAAAAATATTGAAATACCAAAAGTTAATTGTCAGTCAATTTAATGTAACATGCGGTATCTGGTCTGTCACAGCAAGTTGACCGACATGTGTATGGAGTGTCGAAAAGATATTGCAACAAACGTATTCGTTGACGTGCTGAGGTTGATTATTTCAGATGCAGAGTTCGGAGCTGAACGGGCTCTTTGAGGATGAAATACTGTGCGGGAGATGTCACAATATCAGGTTGACAATTTTAACTGGGATCAGTCAACCAAATGTGGGCATTATTTTAAGGGAAATATACGTATGTTCTTGGTATGTACAAATAGGTGTACTTCATCCTAGTCGCACAGTCTAAGAGGGGGACAACGAAGCTGAGTGTTTTTCTTTGTCAGAAAAAAAGTAAAAAGAGTATCGGAGGCAGGATGAAGCCCTGAGGAACACTAGCATAAATTTTATAACTAAAATCGTTGAATTGGAACGCATAGAAACTCTACTGTTGGTCGTTTAAAGCTTTTTAAAGGGGATTTGATCTAGACCGGCGGATTAATACTTGATTTCGATTTTTGAGTATCCTCGCTATTACACAAGTGTGAAAGTAATATTGAACTTGGACAGTGAATAGGTCATTCCACAAAGAAGTTGTAGGCTAGAGGGAAAACTTTGTTGAAGCAGTGGAGGTGAAAATAGTGACTGAACAGTTTTTAAATTTGGTGAGGGCTGACGCCCCATTTATTCCGCTTAATACAAGCTAAAACTAGGACTTAAAATTTAACAACATTTAAATGTTAGGACGTAAGGGTCATCCCAGGTAGTCTACGAAGAGGAAATCGAAGAAAACAACGCTGAATGCTCTCGATTAGGGATATATGAACTCGCTGAAAGGGTGAGCACACTTGGTTGGCATATTTGAGAGGGGGCCGGACAAGGGTAATGTAAAGTGATCTTGTCACATAAGGGTTGCAAAATTCTTTAGACCATCGTTTGATAAAACCGAGCGATGAGTTGGCTTTAAGAATTATCTATCGTATAATATACCAAGGTCGCGAAGGGATTGAACCTGGGGTACAGGTTGGTCATGCAGAAAATAAAATCGAGGGGATGATTGATTGGACTTATTGGGCAAAGTCGTAGATTGACATTTAGAGACATTAAGCTCAAAGCAATTTTTTATACACCAAGTGGAAAACCTATCGAGGTCTTCTTGAAGGATAATAGAGTCTTGACTGAAGAAATAGTCTTGGAGAACTTAGTGTCGTCGGTGTAAATGGATAGGGAGCAGTCTTTAATAATCCTGTCAATATCGTTTATAGTTAAAATGAAAAAGAGGGGACCTAGATGGCTGCCTTGTGGAACACCAGAAGTGGCTAAAAACGGTGTTGAGAAAACTGATCTAAAGCGAACGCAATAATAACGGTTCTCCAGATAAGAAGATATCCAAAACTGAGTTAAGACAATTTGAAAACGATCAATTGATGTGATATTTTCGTTGCCGTTTTCTAGGACAGAAAGCGCAAAGGATACGAATCCAACTAAATTTGTAGGAGTTGATCTACTTTCCAGAAATCCATGCTGACTGGGTGATATAAGGGACTTGCACTGAAAGCCGAGAACTTCATATAAAAAACTTTCGAATATCTTAGGTCTGTGAGAAAGCTTAGCAATGGGATGGTAGTTGGTTACTTCATTCTTTGATCTGTGGTTTTTGTGAACCGGGGTTATGAAAGAGGTCTTCCAAATTTGGGGGAAATCCCCTTATGTGAGGGACAGATGCAATAGGGAGGAAACTGGTTGCGAAAGATTGAAGGCACACTTTTTGAGGAATATCGCTGGGAGCCCGTCTGGCCCGGGTAAGAATTCATCATTGAGATTTTGTAACTTTTATTCGATAAGGGTAGGATCTAAAGATTGAGAGAGAGAGGGGCCAATGGAGAAATTGGGAAGGTACTTGAAATATATGGGGTCGGGTGCAAAGAAGTTGTCAGCAAATGATTGCTTAAAAAAAGTTGCAAAGTAGTTGGCAATAGTATGTGGGTCAATCGACGTTATATTATCGAGAGAGAGAGAGAGTGGGGATAACCGTCTGATTTTCGTTTAGGATAGTTGATAAGATTGGTCCGCGCTGTGTCGACAAAGCGCTGATTGAGGCAGTTATAGAGCTGGGTGAATTGGATGCAGGTTTCTAGATAGTTAGAGTAGCCATTATAAGAATTGGTGCGAAGAAAAACTGTGGGAATGTGGAGATAATGGGATCGCTAGTAAAAATAAGGTCTAGTTGCCTACCAAAAGAGTTAGGGACGCCACTTACTAGACATAGGCTCGAGTCGGTTATGCTATCAATGAATAGATATTTTTTGGATGAACTAGCGTTTGACGCAGTAAAAAATAAGTGATCGTCCGATGGAATCCACTTCAGCAGGCGCAGATTAAAGTCATCAGAGATAAGGATATCGTTAATGGGATCACTGAGGTCAATTAGTTGGTCAATTAATTGCTCTAATAGCAAGTGTATGGGATTTGATAGGTTGAGCTGGGAGTATGTCACAACACAACGTAAAGGGACCTATTGGGAACTGTTATTTTAATTGAAACAAAATCAAGTTTAACAGAAGAAGAGAAAGCGTTGAGAGAAGCATTGAGGTTATTGTGAATAGCAAGTAGGACATCTTTGCATGGAGAATCAACTTTATGGAGGGCAGGATCATTAACCATAGGGAGAGAGTGATTGTCATCTCGGAAAAGATTATAAGAGGAGGGGAATAGCTCCTGGCTCTTTATGTCGGGGATGTTGTAAGAGCATAGACGTCGAAAGAGAGGCCATGAGATTTAGACAAAACAGCACGAGTTTTGATAGTAAAATGTAAGAGGTAGTTTGGAGGTTCAGGGGAGAGTAGATGAAGTGCAGGCAGAGAAGGCAAGTTAGGAACGAAAAAATTTATCATTTATCGTCTACGAGAAACTCTTTTAGAATGCACATTGCTGCAGAAAGCAGCGAGTTCATCAGCAACCTTTTGGAGAGGGGTGTTGAAGATTTCGTGATATCTGTTGTAAAGTTTCCTGAGACTGGTTATATCAGTAGGAAGACCTTCCTGTTGGATGGAGACCATGACACTTGTTTTCGTTTTTCCATCAAAGCAAACAGAGTCGGATTTGTCGTAAAGATATGTGCGAAAGAGGCGTATATTTTCGTATACCTTTTTATCCCTTAGCCTAAAGAGCACGTAATGGCGTAAAGTTGGGAAATATTTTAGTTTTAAGGCTCCAGTTGGGGTCGGGTTTAGGATGTGGATAGGGAATGGATCTGGGCGACTTATAATTAACTATAGATGCGACGGTGCTTCGTTTCGTTTCAATGTTTTTATTGGTTCATTGATTCGCCCATTTGGAGATCCGCAGCTTTCCGATGTTGAGGTTGATTTTGGATGGGCTAACAAATAACCATTCATATCTAGCCCGTAAGTTGATCTTGAAATTCCGTTTGTTTTTGTGGTGCGATCTTGGCAATATTGTGCATTGGCTGATGGTGATGCCATGCCTCTTTTTAAAAGATTCAGAAATTCAAGTAACATCTGAGTAATTGGAGGCACCTTTGACAAGTATGGTGGTGAGCATATGATTCGTTGTGCGGAGTCGGTCTAGCCTGCTTTGCCACTCTGAAGGTGTCCACGTCGTCTTAAATTGTGTAACAAATTTCCGTGGGGCGGCGACAGGAGGAGTTGGCGTTGGAGCAGTTATATCATCATAAGATTTTTGGGTCGATGGGCTGGTGCGAGGATTTGCCATTCGACGTGGCAATGGTTCGGATTCGGTTTGTAACAATTCAACAAGATAAGGCAAGTGACATTGCGGCATTAATAGATCATAAATTAATGAAAATCAAGAAGCGTATAGGAGGCAGATCGGAAATCTGAGGAAGACAAGCTCCTATTTTGTGGATGTCGCACTTGAAACCCTTTAAAATGACTTGAAGGCTCGTAAAGGTAATTTCTAATCCACTGAACAAGGGATTCGTCGATCCCAAATGCACGCATTTTCGACAAAAGAACTTTATGCCAAACTCTGTCAAATGCCTTTGAAATATCTAGCTTTCACCAGATTGATGTACGCGTTGTTTCCACTTTTTGGTGAGACATGTCATGAAATCACTAGTGGACTTTGGAAAGAAGGGACATAAGTGTAATGGGTCGGTAGGAGAGAGAAGAAAATTCGCATTTTTTAAGGAGGAACTATAGCGATCAGTAAAAATCAGATGATGTTGAGTCCATTGCAATCGGCTTTAAATTATGAGATCCGAATATGAATACTTTGCTTTGTACGTGTAATAAATTCGTCTGGCAAATCTAGAGACGATATCATACTAATTGTCCACTCCTGAGAAATCGAGAAAATGTTCTGCGGTTTTTAGCAACGACTGTTGTCGTAAATGTGAGTTGTGAAAGATATCACACAATCTGCTCAGAATGTCGTAATATTGTACATCCATTCAATGTACAATAACTTTGTACATTGTAAGTAAAATTCATCGACATTAGCAATATACAGAGGGGAAAAGAGACTGCCAAAAATTGTTAGTATGAGTTCATGTACCAAACTTATGAGCAATGTCCTAACTAGGACGTTAAGATCGTTGATCGTGGTTTTGAAAGCAATGACCGAAAAAGGGCATCTTTGGAGACATACCTTGCACGACACCAGATTTGTGAAACGATTCATGCTCGCCAAATTCATACTACGAGGAAATTCATGAGTGCCTTAGCAGGTTGTCCAAATCGTAGATTCCATAAAGGGACATGGTGGTTCCCTTATTAGCAAGGTGTCAGGCAGAACGACAGTATTCTTGATACTTAATGATTCCGATTGAAGAAATGCTGGCCCTTACGTTAGGTTAGGTTAAACAGGAATGTATTGGATATGCCATTACCAATACGGGACCATCGCGATCTGTGTGGAACCAGTTGAATTTGTCTTCAAATGGCAAAAACCTAAACAATCGCCTTGGTGAAACACTCAATTTTCTTGCAAAAGCCAAGAAGGCCTTTGAAGTTCGTGCCGTATATTTCCTACAGGTTTTCGAAAAAGTATTTCCCGAAAAATTTTCTTCGACTATCCGATATTGCTTCGCACTCACACAGTATATGTGTTATGTCCTGATCACCCCAGAATCTGCAGATTCCGTATCTGACAATTTGAGTCGCTTTGCGTTTTGCCGCAGGAGACAATGTCGTGTCCTAAGCTTATCCCTGTTTAATTTTATTAACTTCCTAGATCTTTTGTCCTTCAAGACTTGACCAGCTCAGGTTGGCAGTCTTTGGCAACCTCGCTATGTCGAGTAGCCCTCCTTTTCTTGCAAGCTTGTCCGCTTGTTCAATTCCTTTAATACGGCAGTTTCCTGGTATCCAACACAGTCTTACCCGGTTCTGACCGCATATTGCCTTAACCGCTGCGCGACAGCCCCTGACTGTATCAGAGTTGACGTTGGTTGATTCCCTTGCCTTCAGTGCAGCCTGGCTATCGATGTAGATAGCGATATTTCTTTCGGATACCGATCTGATCTGTATTAGTTCAGCCGCCCTGATGACAGCCAGAACCTCTGATTGGAAGACACTGCTTGCGTCCAGTAGTCTTATAGACACTCTTAGTTCTAGGTTTTCTGAGAAGATACCAGCACCTGATCCTTCCTCTGTTTTTGAGCCATCTGTGAAAATCGCAATTCATTTCACCTGATTATTGCATTTTTTTTCCAGTCCTCCCTCTCCAGATAAATTATATCGTATGGAGGGTCGAAGTCGACCAGGGAAGGAATTTCATTAGAATTGGATTGGATTGGCAGTAGCTCCGTTAGGACCGTGCCATGCCCATGAAGTAACCCAAATTAGTGAGTCTTATCACACTATCGCCAGCAAGTTTTCTGATCTGTAAAACAAGCGGTGTGAGGCGCAAAAAGGTGTTCAATGCTGTCGTATGGGTGGTACGGAGCGCACCTGTTAGGGCTATGGAATCCGTTCTTAGAACCGCCGCTAATTTTCCGTAAATCGTTTCTTTGTTTATTGCTTTGCACCATACTAGTGCGCTGAATGTATTGGGTTGTACCACATGAAATGTACAAATTTAAAAGCTAATATTACTCGTATTTTTCCGTAAATTTTTATTCAATCAAAATAGAATCCCTTGGCATCTATGACATTCTTGCAACGTGATACAAGGTCAAATATTTCTTTTTCGTTGAAATGCTGACTTTTGAGGCAATTAAATCTTCAAAGATGACCTCTGCTCGGCTCCGGAAGACCTTCTGCCGGCAAAATGAATCCAGATTGCGGAAAAGTTGCGAGTTTCTCTACCTTTCCTATGAGAGAAAGGGTCGACGTATTGTCATTGGGTATACTCCCATGCTTTGTGCAATCTCCGGCACAAATTTCGTTGGGTCCGCATCCACCGTTGCTCTTAAAACATCGTCGTCAACTAACGTTTCTGGCTTCCTACGTGGTTCATTTTCGAGGCTTAAAACTCCCGAACGGAATTTTCCAAACCAACGCAACGTCGCTACATCCTCAAATGCGTCATAAATTTTTTTCATTGCCAATGACTTATTATGTCCGATTTTAAATTCATAAAGGAAGAGTGCCGACAGCATGGTAAATAATTGCTAAAAAAAATAACGGTACTTGAAACGAACCCTAAAATTCTCACACGTCAAGCACGCGTACCACTTTATTTTATAAAAAAAGAAAATTTAACGTTCTGGCACAGATGTTCACTCGAGAACTTCTTATTTCCGGCTGAGCGAAAATCGGACATTTCATGTGATACAACCCAATAAGTACGGGTCTTACCACCACCGTATACTGTCAGCACACCATAGCATGCTTTAGGCCCCAAATTTTTCCTACTGTTACTTTGCAGATAAAAAGAGCGTTACTTATATGCCTTTTTTGTTCTTTCCGCTACATAAAAATTCCAATGCAGTTTTTTGTCCAGAATCACACCCAGATCCGAAAAGGACAGTGCCCATCCGTTGAGTTTTGGGAGTTTGAATTACGGTATCTTGTACTTTCTGGTAAAAGAAACCAGTTCCTTTTTGGAAGGGTTGGCATTGAGATCACAGCTTTTTTCCCAAGTGCTGATCGTGTTCAGGGCAACCTCCATAATGTCCCTTAAAATATTTAACTATTTTCCCTGCACTATTATGACCACGTCATCTGCGAGTGCCATGATACTTATGTACTAAGCTTTTTGAGGATGTCATTGATAACCAACACCCACAGGTGTGGACATGTAACTCCCCCTAGTTACTGACATTCTAACTGAACTTTACCCAACGGAAGAGTTTACATATATTCCTGCTTGCAGGCATTTTGCAAGCTCAGTTTGTAATGCCCAGTTTTTTTTAATAAAATTTGTTTCGTTTTCAATGTAAGCTTATATTCTGCGGGAAATTTGAATTTTTGTTTTGTTTTTGAGCATAGAAAGGCCGTAATGAGCAAAAGCCGGCTTGTTGCACATCTGCAACAATGCGTTCACTTCGAAAAGTGTTCTAAGTGATACAACAGCTTCAAAAAATAATCAGTTCATGGTGCGAAAGTGAAGAGGAACTTGATTTTTAAATTTGTTCCCCAGGAAAAAATTTCTTCGAGGAACGAATCGGACCACCAATTCGAAACTTTGCCTCAGCCTACTGTTTCATCTCCTCCACCTTAGCCGTCTACTTCTCGAGGAATTTCAAGAGCTGCAGAGACGAAGCCAGCAAAAGCTAATGTTGTATGGAAGAAAAAAAAACTTGAGCTCAATCCAGAGTAGCTTAATTTTTAGGCAACGAGGATCTTCCATACCAGGTTTTTTCTTATTTTTTCACTGAAGAAATTATTGATCTTATACGCGATCAAGCCAACATATTGTATATAGCGTACAAAAAGACTCAAGCAAGCCGATAAATGCTGAAAGTATCGATATTCGTCAATTTGTTGGAGTAGTTTTGTACACATCTATTATACGGACGGGCAGTTACTGGTCCGACAAAATGGGAATACCGATAATTAAAGACACTTTGCCACTAAAAAAATTTGAGCGTTTGCGAAAAAATTTGCATTTCAATTGCAATTGCAAAATGTTGTCTTACACCCAGCCCGGAAGTGGTAAGCTTTATAAGGTAAGATCATTAATTGAAAGGCTGTAGATGAGCAGATGTGCTCAATCAAGGCTTGAGGTATTCTAAAACAATACATGTGGGCTAAACCTCACAAATGGGGCTTCAAACTATTTATTTTGTGCTAGGTTAATGGCTTTGGCTACAGGTTCGAGATTTGTAGTGGTCAAGAAAATATTATATGCGAAGGCGAGCCACAGTTGGGTGCTGCATCAAATCTAGTTGTGCGTTTTTTTTTTTTTTTTTTTTTAGTTTTAGATGCATTTTATTTTCTAAATCATTAACTCTTACATACTAACAGAAAATGCTTAAATGCTAGCTTAAAATTACTTAACAAACTTATACTAACTTACTGGCCCCACACAGGCACTCTAAGCTACTCTAAACTCTTATATCTATGTCTTTCGACTTTAGCATATGGACATAATTTTTTATTTTTTATAAAAACTTGATATCTAACTTAAAATAAACCTTAGTCTACCTAACCTATATACAAAATACACACATACACACATATAGACATTATACACAATACATACATATACTAGTATATACCTTTATATATACTAATATGTATATATAATTCTTAAATGCTAACCTAAACCTATGTAAGCTGGCCATAGCTATTTACAGAGCAAATAGATTGGTCAGCTCTGCCTCATTAGTGAGGCTAAACATCTTCTCCATCATTCAACCACCAGAAATGCTGGTGCTGCCGAACGACATCCCTCTTATCGCGATTCCCCACCGCCCTACTGAACCTGAGACGATCCACACTGCCGTGTGCGACGTCTCTGTTGTAGTTGAGTCGCCTGTCTCCAGCTGTCCGAGCGACATGGAAGATTAACGGGACCGCTGATCTATCCTGGATCAGCCCTATCTGATCTAGGTAGAGGAATGCTTCCGGTGGAACGAAGCCGTCAGAGCGCACTCTCTCGTGGTAAAGGTAGTTGGGGTAGTAAGCCCCAGATATCAGGTTATTCGTCGAGGTCATTGCTCTTGCAATGTGAGTTCGAGTCAGCTTAATTACGAAGTTGTCCACTCGTATTAGGTTCGCCCTGTTGTAAAGGACCTCATTACGATAAAATTTTTTGTACTCCGACTCTGGTGTTCTGTACAAGCTAAGGCAAGCCCTAAGGCAAGCCCTCTCAAACACCCGAATCTTTTCCATTAAGCTTGCTCGTACATTGAACCACACGGGGCACCCGAATACCAGCATGGGCCTGATAAGGGCCATGTAGCAGATTACCTTTACCCTCGCATCGAGTTGGCTGCTATAAAACAGTCTCTTTGTAAGAGCAAAAGCGCCTTTAGCTCTGGCCAGAGCAGCATCTACATTTTTGTCAAAATACAGAAACTGATCTAGCCAGATTCCAAGGTATCTGACTACATTTCGACAGGCAAGAGGTTGTCCGTGTTGTCCAATGATCGAGAACATTCGCCAATTTTTTCTGGTATCCCTAGAGGCCCCAGACAACGGCGTCCTAAAGAGAATGGTTTCCGATTGATTTGAAGTTGATTTTCAACTTTCAGTCATCGCAAAATCGTCTTATCTTATCGAAGTCACGCTGCAAGAGAGCATTAATAACCTCGATTCTTTTACCTGTTCTGTACGCTATCAAATCGTCTGCGTACGCAATAGTATGGGGAAGTGAACCTATCAAGTCGCTTGTATAAATGTTGAATAGGATCGGCGAATTGACCGCGCCTTGCTGAAGACCATTTTTAATTTGAAATATTCCAACTGAAGTCACATCGCCGTTTTTCACGATGAACTGTCTGTTGGTTAGCATATTATAAAGAATGTACAAGAGTGGTTTACTGATCCCCAGCCTAGTCAGCTTATAGAAAAGACCCTCTAACCATACGGTGTCGAAGGCCTTCTCCAAGTCAACAAGGCAGGCACCAGTGCATTGGTTTTTGCCTTTATTCCATTGGATATCGGACACCAGTTTAGACGCGGCATGTGAGATATCATGTCCCGCCTTAAAACCGAATTGATTATCCGGAACTATATGTTTGTCCTCAACCCACCTAGACAGAGCTCTATTGATTACTTTTTCAAACATCTTACTGATATTCGGAAGGAGACTTATCGAACGGAGATTCGCCGGATTGGATATATCCTTTCCCTTTTTGGGGATAGGTTGAACCACCGCCGTTTTCCAATGCGCTGGATAATGTGCATTATTCATTGCATTATTAAACAGGGTGGTGTAAATGTCCACCGCTTCTAGAGGAAGATGTCGCAGCACGATGTTCGGAATACAATCGGTCCCCACTGATTTCTTAGCCCTGATTGTGTCGAAGATCTCATGGAGCTCTTCCTTCGAAATGAACGGGGGTAGGTCACCCTCTCTGGTAATGACATTGTTTGCCATATTTTCGTCGCTGAACCGGGTGAAACCAGAGCCTTCGGATCGCCAGTTCCCTATTTCATTTCGAATGTAGAAGTCGTGCACCAAGACGCGATTGTCCAGGTCATAATTAGGGCCAATGGTATCATTGGCCTTGTATATTTCCTGGAAAGTCGCTCCTATGGTCTCAACCTTCTCTTGTGGATCCTCGATCACAAAGAAGTCGTCATCATCAGCGGCCTCATTTGGATCAATACCTGCTATTGTCAGTAACCGTTCGTTGTCTGTTGTCCGCGCTATTTTAAGACACTGAAGGTCGTTTTGATTTCTTCTCCGAAATAGTTTGTTTATTTGAGGGAACATATTCGGGTTGCTGGTGTTTACAGCCCGAACCCTGTTGTTCCAATATGAACTTACAGAAATTCTGTAATTCTCTTTTATTAACGTTTGAATATTTTTAATCGACGCCTTCAGTGTCCTAATCTCCGGGTCTTGTCTGTCAGTAAACTGTCTGTACAAGTTTTTGAGTCTTGTCAGAAGTCTACTTTTCTGTCGGTGCAGTGCGTCAATAGTAGGATTGCGGAACAGGTCTTCGTTAGTCGTATGTCGATATCGTGGTATTGTAGCGTCCATAGTTTGTTTAATTGTCTCGTCCATCTGTTTTAGGTAATTGTCGATCTCCTCGTTTGACAAATTCCTATTGGCCGCTGGATGGAGCGTGTTCGAAGCGAGTGCTCTTGTCAAGGTTGCGGAGAAGCGTGTCCATCGAGTCTTACTGTAGTTGTAAGAATATCTTTGGACAAACTCCTCCAATTCCGCAATTTCGTTGGGAACTGTAATTTCGGTGCTAAAACCGCAATGGTCACTGTCATACACGAATGTGCGCAGACAGTTTAGCGTTTGTAAATACGTACCTGTCAGTCGTATACGTTCGTCGTACAGCAGTAGATCCAAATAAGACCCGCCTCTGGGAAACGACGGGTTATCCGTCGCTTTAAGACCGAGTCTGTACATGACATCGTGCTGACCCCACCAATCGAGTAGTAGGTTCCCTCTAGTATTTGGCAAATTATTTCCCCAATTTCTGTGTTTAGCGTTGAAATCCCCGCCGATTACAAAATAATTCTCCCCCGATTCCAGCCTCAGAAGTCGAAAAAGCGTGTCAAGCTCTGTAATAAATAAAGTGGATTGTGAAGTCTCAGGTGCATAAACAGAGGCCAAGTACAGCCGCTTTCCACTGCGAAGCGGGGTGTAAATGACGACTGCCTCCAACACCCGGAACCTACGCAACACTCCCTTGTACACTCTGTGAAATTTTATACTTTGTTTAATGATGATCGCAACACCGCCTCCACGTTTGGATCCGGGCCGGTTTCTTCTTCTAACAATATAATTATTGTACTCCAGTTTGTGCTTATCGGTTAGCTTGGTTTCGCTAGCGAAAAGCACATCAGGAGTTTGGTCTTGTAGTAATTTAAACATCGCGGCTCTTCGTTCGATCCTAATCAGTGAATTGACATTCACCGCAAGGACCTTCAAAGTTTGCTCCACCATGTGCGTACCCATTACGACATGTGTTGCGTTAGGCCCGGCAGCAGCGCGTAGATCTGGTCCACCCGCTTGGCCTGTTCTTGCACCTGCTTTTGCAGCTGAGCCATCTGCCCTTGGATTGCGAGCAAGATGGCAAGCATGTTAGGTGCAGCTTCCGTTGTTCTCGGCATTGGCGCCGGAGAAACAACAGTCGCTTGCTGTACCGTAGCCCCCCTACCTGACGCCATTTGGGCGTAGGAAATTTGGGGCGTGACGGCTTGTGTTTGAAGCCTCACAGGTGAACGTTTGACCTCCACCTTCTGCTGTCGAGCCAGTTTTGCTTTTTTAATGTCAGCGAACTTAGGACAACCCCGATAGTTTGCGGTGTGTCCCACGTTCCCACATAACACGCACGAGAGTTGCGTCCTATCAGATGCTCCGTCCCTACCCAGAGCACACTCCTCGGAACTGTGGTTCTTTGCGCACTTCACGCATCGAGGCTGCATTTGGCAGTTCGACGCGGCGTGTCCGAACCTCTGGCAGCGAACGCATTGTATAACGCCTTCGCTCCTTTTTAATTTTTCCCAGTGAACCACCTGGTAGTCTAGGACATTTATACTCCTTAGACTATCCAGACGGCTTTCGGGACTGAGCTGCACCAGGAAGAACGGTAAACTTCGTTTCTCCCGCCTGGCTCTAGCTGTGGTAAATGGCTTTACCCCCACAAACTTGAGTCCTTCGCACTCCTTCTCTTTGAGCAGTGCCAGGATCTCCTCGGGATCAGAAGACGGTTCCAACCCCTTCAGCAGCATCGATTGCCGCTTTTCACACTTCGGCGTGAATGAATAGTGCTCCGTCGTCGTCTCTTTTAGGAGCTCTTTCACTTTCGCGTAGCCCTCCACTGAATTACAGTGGATGGCATGGCGATCGTTCCCCAATCTCTTTATGTTAAAAGTATTGCCAATGACCAACTTACAAAGGTCCTTGGTAGCATTTACCTCTAGTTTATAGGTGTTAATAGGAGGCACCTTCTCCTTCTTCTTCTGCTGTTGTTGTTGCTGCTGCTGTTGTTGTTGTTGCTGCTGCTGTTGTTGTCGCTGCTGTTGTTGTTGCAGCTGCTGCTGCTGTTTTTTCAGCTGTTGTGGTTTCAACTGCTGTTGTTTTAGCAGTTGTTGCTGTTTCTGCTGCTGCTGTTGTTTCTGCTGCTGCTGCTTTGTTTGCTGCAGTTGTTGTTTCTGCTGCTGCTGGTTTTGTTGTTGCTGTAGTTGTTGTTTCTGCTCTTGTCGCTTTTGTTGTTGGGAGCTCTCTATTTCCAATTGCTCCCTCTGCCTGCGTGCAGTTTGTTTTTGCTTAATAGCAAGCACTTTTTCTGTTAGCTTTTGAATGCTGCTATTAAGTTCTTCTACTAGTTCATCCTCATCTTCCGACTCAGATGCCGCTAGAGAGGCAAAGTTGTTATTGCCCCCCTCATACTGGATCTCATCAGAGATGCGCATCAACGCATCATCTGATTGGTTTTGGGCTTGTTGTGCTGTTAAAGCAGCACCCATTCTCATTTTTTTTAAATTTGGAGTGGTTGTCAACACCCTCCTCCTTCGGATGGCTTTCGCCACGGCACCGGCAACACTATTGTTGCCTTTTTCAACTCCCGTTATGGGACGAGCGGAACGCTCTCCGCCAGCCATCACGTGACTTCCTTATGGGTTTTGTTGTTTCAATATTTTACACATAAAATACGAAAAAAAAAAAAAAGAGTTTCAAGTTGGTCCCGGGATCGAACCCGTGTTCCACGACCCACTACTGACCAATGATGCCGCTAACCGCTTGGCTACCGAGTCGATAAACTATATTTGCACACTGAATCACTACTAATTTTTCTTTACTTTAGAAAAAGCCGAAACACATCTGTTCACTACGGAGATCTACGAACGACTGATCTAGTTGTGCGTTTAACGAGGCAAATGCCAAACAATTTCAACAACAGGATTTACTTCGACAACTATAGTATTAAACCTACTTGCCACTTATCGAATTTTTGGCTAGGAGAGGCATTCATAGTCTTGGAACAGTGAGATGAAATAGAGTTCTGAATTGTAAGCTTCCTGACGAATTCTTTTCCAAAAAACAGCCAAGGGGTACTTCAGTTAAGTTTGTTGGCGATCACAATGGGATTTCGATTTCAACAACAACAAAATTGTTTCACTAGCGTCAAATTTTGCAGGTAAGAACCCTACATCCAATGTTAAACGATATGGTAAAATATACAAGGTCCATGTATCGTTTGAACGACAATTTGTGGTAGCTGAATACAACCGTCACATGGGGGGCGTGGACTTGATGGATAGCATTATTGCTAGACATAAAATTTTACTAAATAGTAGATTTTGGTATATGCGTTTGTTTTACCATCTTCTTGACATGATTATGGCAAATGCGTAACCACTCTATCGCCGTATCAACAAACAAACTGAAAGATCTGAAAATTTTAGCCCCGCAGACTTTCGAGCGGAGGTAGCTGAACCACTTTGCAAGATGGGCACCAAACAAAGATAGACTAAAAGAACATCAGATGTTGAGCAAGGTCTTCAGGCAAAAAAAAACGAAAGGTTTTGCTCAACACGCACCGCCTAAGTAAGTTCGACAGGATAAAACCAGCCACTGGCCAGTATGGGGGGAGAAGAGAATTTGTTATAAAATACCCAATTGTGTGGAACAGGCTTATGCTACAACAAAACGAACAATTGTTTCAAAGATTTTCATTGTTAATAATCATGTGAAAAATTAATAGAAGCTAAGGGGCAATGTTGTATACCTGCAACATACACGGTTCGAAACATACGTGCTAGTTCACGCAAGAACTAACTACACGTGTAGTCCTTGTATTCGTGAACACATGAATTAAGTGGCTCTACTCCACGTTATTGAAGGTTTCTGCAACATCAAGGAAGGCAGCCATCGCAATCTCATCGAAGTGTAGACTCTTCTCTATTTTTCCCACCACCTCGTGCAGGGCGGTTTCTACTTTTCAAGGGAGTTGTAACTTTAAAACATTCTTGGAGCATTAAACTCAGAAGATTAGTGGTTACATTGCCAGAGACTTTAATCTGGGATTGACAGCCGGTCATGTAGTTTTACGAAGGTCTGTAATGACAACACCAAGGCATTTGATATTCGTATTGAAAAAGGAAAGTTGCGCTGCCGTTGTCATAAGATTTTTTCAAGATCATGCTAGAGTTCCTTTGAGCGCATTCTTATCAAAATTTGAAAACTCGGCCAATGTCAGAGATAAGATGCCACAAAAACTTGTGAATCTACTCTAATACGCTAATAAGGAGGGATGAGGGGATGAAATCTCAATGAATTGAACAAGGCACATTCTGCACACTTAACTACCACAGTTCAGACAGTACCTCTCAACGAATTGTACGACAACTTTATGTTAAGGATTTCATTCGCCTTCGCTCAGCTGAGCTGGGCATTTATTGACCTTGCCATTGTTTTTGTGAAAGGACTTACAATTCGTTGGCTACGATGGATACAGAAATTTAAGTGAATAAACTCATCCCGTGGAGTTTTCAAATCCAATCCGGATGGCTAGCGCAGTTAAGTGCTGCACTCAATGTAAAAGGGACCTTAGTTTGGGTTTCGTAACAAAAGGCGATTAGTTCTTTGGAAAAGTAATAACTCTATGTGCAGATTCGCAAACGCACTTACTATAGCATCCGGCTGAACTTTGTTGAACATCTTCTCAGTATCCATAGGGACAGTGGCAGCAAATCCTTTAATGCAA
The DNA here is from genome assembly GCA_963966105.1 of Volucella zonaria. Classification (NCBI taxonomy): domain Eukaryota; kingdom Metazoa; phylum Arthropoda; class Insecta; order Diptera; family Syrphidae; genus Volucella; species Volucella zonaria. Next base: position 123,924,419 of record OZ014534.1, on the reverse strand, counting down.
AATGTGTGCTGCAATATTGATAGGATTGTTTTCACAGCATGCATGTGGATCTCTCAATTAACTTTGAAGGAATAAGATGTTTCGGGTTGACTTCTTGCATTTTCATTTCCTCTGAATGCAAATATCTAAAAAAATATTTCAATCCATCAAAAAGCCTTCCTGGGAACGTGTTAATTTATTTTAATTCAAATTCTGTATAATGAGTATAATTAATTCCGTCAGCAGTTTGTTTCCACATGAAGTGGCAACACGACTATGAAAGCACAATCTCTAGTTGGATTTAAACCGAAAATGACAGAAAAGTATTTCATTATTATCAAGAAGGAAACCGAACGATTCTCTACGCGTTTACCCAACATTGCTCAGTTGCTCATTATTTTATAGAGACTGCTCTTGTTGCTGTTGCCGTTGTCGTCGTCCGCCAACACCGCCAACTTGGCTGTATCACCGTCGACGACGCGCTACGCTGCGCGCGAGGAATTTCATAATTTTAAAATAAACGTTCCGTGAGTAAACAATGCCTCATTCTTCGAGTGTTGTGGCACTGGCCCACCAAAAGCCAACCCTTAAAGGAAAACACCCTTCGGATCTCTGTTGGATGCGGATTCCAGATACGAAACGAGTACGAGTAGCAGTCCCAGACTCTGGAGTGCATGAAATGAAGCCGCCCGTGCGAATGAGTAAATGTTTTCCATTGTCTTTTTGGCAGAATATGATTTGACTTTTGAATAGGATGGGGTCGGCTAAAGGAGGCTCAGGGAGTACAATCTGCAATGGCCAACAAGTATTTTGGCAGAAATCCAAGATTGTGCACAGAGACTGCTCTTTTGTGTGCGAATACGGGCAGATATATCCGAACGAATATTTTCCACAGTACTTGCCACATTCAAGGGGACATTCGACATCCCCAGCTATATGAATGTCAGATATGAGTATAGGTACGAGTACGGTCACAGCTACGTGTACACAGTCAGATGGCTAAGCGTGCATATGAGTAATCCTTCCGTTGCTCTTTATTTTTCCATTAAGCCAGGAGTAAGGAGGTCTGTTTTTTTTTTTGATCAGGATTATATAGGTACTCCACATCGTACGGAAATTGTGATTATTATCATATGTCGACAAGGAGGTAAGGTGAGCCGAATTCAATTTTTTCAGCCGAGAGTGGGGGAGTGAGTGCAGAAAACACTCTTCCCTTCCTTTTTCCAGTCCTGCAGAAGCGTAAGGTAAGTTGAAGTCGAGTCGTTATGGGAATATATTGGAAGGAATATCCATACATACATGCTTACATAAAAATAAATGGCCATATTATGGGTTGGGATCATGAAGTCGTAAAGTTGAGTTATAGGGTGGGTATATCCGTACTTTCTTACTTAACGCTCCGCTCTCAGATGACGTCAAACACAGTGATTTGTTGCGCCATCAAAATGTTGTTTAACTTTGTCATAATTTTGCGTGATTCTGACGAATTTTTGTTTTTACCGCAGTCAATTTCAAAGATTGAAATTCCATAAAGCGATGAAATTAGGGCAATCTAATTTAAAGTCTTAGAACTGTTCTAATGATTCCGGGTTTTGACGTAGACAAGATGCAGTAACTAGTCAGTACTTCTGTACTAATTTCTAAGAGACATTTTAGAATCTACAACGTGTAGTTAATTAATCGTATTACCTCATGAAGAGCCGTTTTCGTGGGCTTCTAATCGAGATCATCGAATATAGTTGGATGTGATATTCTAGTAGGCGATCGCTGACCGTTCTGTCTCCCAGTTCTGGTCCCTGGTAATGGCATGAGTAAGCCCTTCTTGAGCCCTTACTCATGCAGGCTTAAATGGAAAGAGCCTGCCCGACCAGTAGCATAACGCCGGCCTACGCCATCATAGGCTCACAACCACATACGGGGGAGCTTAAAAAGATGTGTCAAACCAACTAATGGCTTCGGATAAGAATGAACTCACTGCTGACAACCCTAACAAACGATTAAAGAACAACGACCTTAGGATCTGCACGTGAAATTTGCCCGTAATAAGCGACATGCAGCCGAGCAATTTGGCACTGGTTCTTGACTGTTGTCACGCAGATATCACCGCCATCCAGGAAGTGCAATGAGATGGGCCGATCATAAGAAGGACGAAAAACTGCGATATCTACTATGGCGATTGCTATAGAGAGCAGAAACAGCGCTTAATCGACGAGGACTAGTTAAACGCGGGATACATAGATAAGAGCTCCTAAGTTTCCGACACGCGATCGCCTTATGAGAATCCCCATCAGGGCTAAATTCGCTAAAGTATGCCTAAAATGCGCCTATGCCCCTACGGAAGTAAAGGACAACGCCTCCAAAAAATGTTTCTACGAGCTCGTCGAGAGGATATATGTATGAGCAACGTCATATCATCGCCGAGTACGATTTTAACCCCAGGATAGAAAAGGAGGACATCTTTGATAGGACAGTTGGTAAGCATAGCCTACATGACACTAAGTCGAGCAACAGACTTAGGGTTATTGACTTTGCGGCGGGACGAAATATGACGATAGAAAGCACACGATTTCTTCATCTCAATATACACAGGGGAAAAGTCGGTCACCGGGTCAAGAAATGCTAAATCAAATTAATCATTCTACGTCAAGGTCGGTAACGACTTAACCTTTGATGTCAAAAAAAGTTTTAGAAAAGGTGACGCGCTGTTACATGGCTTCTTCAATATCATACGTGAAAGGACTGCGGGGAACTGACAAGCGAACACTGGAGGCACAACCTTCCAAAACTAGCAGACGCCGATGATATTGACATAATTAGCAGAACTCAGCGGTTTGTCAGGGGTGCTGGGCAAAACCAAGTATATGCTGTCAACAAGAAAGAACACACAACATCGGCGAATTGGACATTGGAATTCTGCGAACAACACCTCAGTGGAAATAAAATGAAGAGTCATTGTTACCAATCGTTCTTTCTAAGAAGCCAATTGAGTAGTAAAGCCCCATCCCGAATGACTAAGGAGATTCCATATAAGACCTTGATCATCCCAGTCCTAGTCTATGGCATTGAAGCAAGGACTCTATCGAAAGCGAATGGAGACGTCCTGGGTTTCGAGAGAAAAATTCTTCGTAAATAATTCGGTGCTATTTGCGTAGAACTGCTTTGTTGCAGATTTTACGACGAACTATACGAGCTGTCGCCTGTAGGACCTACGGCATATAGAGCAAATGGATACCAAAACTCCGGCCCGCAGAGTCTTCGAATCTAATCCAGACGGACAACGCAGTAGAGAAAGACCTCACATTAGATGGCGTGCATAAGTATTGTAGAAGGGTACCTCAACCGATTAGAAGTGAGCAACTGGAGGGATTAACTAAGGACGGCCTAACTGGAGAGGTTTGTTAGTTGAGGTTTACCTAAATAAGTAAGATATTCTAGTATTAAGTTTTTTCAGGACTGGTCAATGGACTTAAATATAGATGATGACTTAAGAACCCGGTCAACGGCAACTATCATGTTCCTGAAGCGATTTTCTGGCTCCAAAATATCGTGCCCCATTTGCTCAGCGGTTCACAGCTTAGAGGTTCTATATCCATTCCATTTTATTTCTTACGAAATTTATAAATTATGGCTCGAACCGTCATATTCTTGTCAACTGTTTTTGATTCTCTAATGGGTTTTTGATTTTGAAAAGAATGGGATTCAAGTTCAAAAGGTTATATGTAATTGTGGCCAGGGAGTGGCTTAGAGGAATTAGAAATTTTCTCTTCTAAGATAATCGCTCTTAGCATGAAGTGTAAAATCGATTAATTTCCCAACATCTGGAAGTTTCAGATCTAAGAAAAGTCGAATTTAAGATATAACCCATCTTCCTTCTTCTTAACTTATCGTGTCATGATTCTCAGTAATTTCTTTAGATCGCATGGAGCGAATGGACCAGGATGTCCCAAGTTAAGTCACAGCTTGAAAGGTCTCCAAGCAAATGAGTTACCAGATCCGAGTGGGGGTGAGAACGTTTAACGAATCTTTCTCAATGATGCAAGACCGAGAATTAAATCAGTGTCATAGTATTGTGTTTGTCGTACTACTCCTTCCTAATCATAGTAATACCATCAGTCGTGTAACTGATCTTTCTTCTAGGCTTATACGTGAGACAAATAGAAAATCTTTTAAAGAAGTAAACACAGGAACAACCATAAACTGCAACTTTGGTGACTTGTCTACAGAGTGGACAACGGCAATAGCCTACCTATTTGTATAGATATGGAGTTTACGATTATAAAATCTTCCCCTCGACCTCATTTAGTGAGACGTATTAGATCCCAAGTGATGTTCCTAGTAGTCTGCGGATAACAATATTAAATTCGGGGAGGATTTAAGACTAGACACGAAAAGTTAGGCGGACTTTCTTATAGCATTTAAAGCGCTGAACTCGTGTGGAGACAGGAAGAAATTTAGCGCTGAACTCGTGTAGAGACAAGAATAAATTTAGCGTTGGAACTACCTACTTGTAAGTTCCATAATAATCATTTCAAGACCCTAAGCTGGCGGATATCACAGAGATCCTTCAATAAGATGTATAGTAAATGGCGCTTATTTTGTGATACCTGGTGCTAAAATACCTCACAACAACCCTCTCCGGAAATTGATGCTACTACACCAACGATTCGGAATCAAATCAAAATTTAAAATTGATGTCAGCAACTGCCGTAAGATCTCCACCAACACCGTCAAGGTAAGCATCCCGTTAAAATATGAGTAGATGTTCATCAACCCGGCTTCCGACGTCATCAATCTGGGTGGAACAATCTTTAAGTCCAGTAATTCAATTTCTACTATACCTAGAAAACAGAGCCATGTTAATTTTAAGTTTAATCCTATTACGAAGCCTAACTCTTATAAAAAAAAACCCAACTCTTAACAAACAAGCTCCTGATTCAAATTGGAGTTTTAAAGTTGGGATATTTCTTTTTTTCCCTCCTTCTTCACTTCATACTGCCACTCGCGTATATGGTATACAAAACGTTCTTCCACCCCATCCAATCCATTTCCCAAACGTGTATCTTTTAATCTTGATCCTCCTCTCCATTTTTTTTTAATGTTTGCACACAGCGTGGGCGAAAGAAAATCAGGGAGGATTGAAAGAGAGGTAGCGGCAAACGTTGGTTTTAAATGTTTGAAGGTTGTAATGACTAGGAAATAAAGAGCTAGGCAGGGCATTCCATAAGCAAGTTGTACGGCTTAGGAAAGGATTGCGATATTTCAGAGTACGTCCGAAAGTGGGCTTGAGGGTATACGACCGAATGCTACTGGCGATTTCTATGGAGCGCTGATGGTGGAAATAGCTATAAAACAAAGTGAGAAACGAGACATTACGTCGCACACTGGGGCAAAAAGCCATAAAAACTGCCGAAAAATAAAAAAATTAAAGTGATTCTGGGAAAAACCTATTACATGACTTAATTAGGATACTAGTAATTGCACTTTTTTGCAATACTTAAATGACCCGTTACAAAACTGGTCCGTTATTAGAGTGAAGCGTAGTTTGTGTTTTGTGGTTGACCTATGCAGTAATGATTCGGGTGCATTTTTAGAGAAGTTTTACTATAAAATACATTTTTTGTTAGTGTTATATAACGATGGAAGATCCATTTTGTTTTTTTCGTCATCATCATAATTCAATGTGTCCAAGATAAATTAATATTTGCATTCAAATAATATGAAATTAATAAAAAAAAGACATTTTGTTTAGGTTTTAAACAATATTAAGCTATGGTTGTTATATAGAAAAAATCTTTATTGAATAGGCTCGGTGAAACAAATTCTTTTTTTTGCTACTTTTTGCTACTTTACGATAATGATCAGTTTTAATTGCTTGACTTAAAGAAATTATTTGTATTCGAATATGTTATTACGAGTATTATTCAAAATAAGTTATTTCGTTTCAGTAACTTCTCATACACTATTATTTATTACAAGGCAAGAACTTTTAAATATAATGCATAATTCTGGGGAGAGTAGTTTCGAGCAACAAAATATATATTTGATTAAAGAGCTAGGAAAACGAACAAATTGCCAGGCCAAGAATCTCAAACAGAAATTGAGTAGTTTCGAGTTTCAATATAGGTCAAGGTGCATAAAAGCGAGAAGAAAAATTTAGTAAACATAATAAAGAGTGGCTTCTGACATCACTTTCTTTCCCATGCGTTGTGTCAAAAGCTAAACGCACCCGACCGGTTATTTCATTTGAAAATTCCTCGGAAAATAGCAAACGTGCTAAAACCAAGTAACTGCGTGAAGTAACTTCAACCACAGAATTAGCTTACGCTACTTGCATGAATTTACGAGCTGAAGGTCATACACAAGCTTCAAAACTTTTAAGACATATTTCTAAATATCCTGAACATGCAAAGTGTTATCAAGAAGCTTACCACAAAACCTTAAATCCACAATATCTATTGTCAGCTGAAGATGCACTATCCGTTCTGATAGAAGCTAAACTTTCCCGTGAACAGTATGATGTGATAAGAAGAAGTGCTCCAGAAAAATTTTCATCAAAGCTATGCTACCCAGCAGACATTACTGCAAATGAATCGGGTGCTTCCGTCAGATTTCAATCTCTATTAGATCATACGATAATGCGATTTTGTCAAACATTGGATGCTGTTTTCAATACCCTAAAAGGTGACCAAGTTGAGAAAATGTGCCTTATCTCTAAATGGGGATTTGATGGGTCGTCGGGACATAGCTCTTACAAACAAGCCTTTCAAGACTCTAAAGCTAGTGATTCAGCTGATTTTATCATATGTCTTGTATCGCTTCGATTAATGGCTAAAGATGTAATTATATGGCAAAACCCAAGTCCTGCATCTACAAGGTATTGTATGCCAATAAGTATTGAATTTCGGAAGGAATCTATTGATGTGTGTATTCAGGAAAACAGAAAAATAGAAAATCAGACATCAAATCTTCAAGAAAGCATTATTAATATTGGTGCAAACACAAACACAATAACTCATTGCAACTCAAACCAGTTAGACGTGTTTTTCTTGTTATCCCTGTTCAATTTTCAGTTATAAATCTCGTTAAATTGCATTTTCCAGTTAATAACCCCCAGTGCTCGAATTCATTATTTTTTTTGTCTACTGGCAGATTTCAGTGCAAATAAAAGCCCCCTATCTAGAATAAAAAAAAAATAAAATAAAAAATAACTCGACCTATATTTATACCCTCACTGACCTACACAACCAATTTGAATATATCTTGCGGAATTGCCAATTGTGTAATCGATGACAGCAATGCTGACTGGGTAGCTTGCAAGGGCATTTGTGGGAACGCCTTTCATGCCGTTTGTGTCGGGTTAAATAAAAGAAACACGGTGTTTATTAAAGAATTTTCCGATAACCTACTTTTCTTCTGTGATGAGTGTAAGAGCATCTCACTTTCACACGTGCTTTTGGCAATAAAATGCCTAAGTGATTCAAATGACTCCTACCAGGACGCACTCGCCAAAAAGATTACGGATAAAATTTCGGTAATAGAAAACAGTGTTAAAAGTGTTGAAGAGTTACGTAACTCAGTGCAGAACTCAGCCGATGTAATAAAATCAGAAGTAAAGCACATGGACAAACAAATTGCTGGTCTTATCGAGTTAGACTCCGGGAGATCCAGGAATGAAGAAACTCCCTTACGTCACCTCGATAAAGTGTTGATTGATATTAAAGCTATGTGTTCTGCGCAGGTTATCTCCAATCAAAAAACCTGCGAGATGATAAACTCCCTGCGTGACGACATAGACATTCATTTTCAGTCCTCGTCACACAAACAACTCTCTCCCAAACACTGTGATCCCATGCTCGAAGTTATCTTTGATAAAGTGAACGATGTCGGCGACGAACTTACTGCTACTCGATCCCTCGTATGCGATATTGAACATCACATCGCAACAATAAACAGCAAAATCGTTGATACACAAAACTTGCCGCAGCCTCACCAGAATGTTCCCTACAATACATCACTCATGGCTGAATTAATGGAACCTGAAGTGGATTCACGCTCACCCCCACATATAAGTCATCTGCGGACGGTTCAACCCACTGATTCCTGCGAAGTTTCTTCCAACTTAACAGCAGAAAATATTTCTATGTCAGCTCCTCCAATCGCTGCCCCACGGAAGCTTATTAGTCATTTTAATTCAACTTGGACACCTTCCGAATGGTAACGTAGACTTGATAAGCTTGCTTCGAAGAATCAATTGGTCACTACGCTTCTTATCAAAGGCGCCCCCCCCAAACGCTGATGTTGATTGGGTCTCAAATTTCTTCGAAAAGAAATATGGTATTACCATTAGCCACTGCAATTTGCTTCCTACATCTCACCACAGAAGCAAGCTCAGCTTCAAGCTCAATCTTCCAACCAAGTACGAATGGTTATTCCATAATCCTGCCAGCAACAATTTCAATCTTGGAAAGATGCGTGTCTGCAAATGGTTGGAAAATACGCCCAAGAAGCAGGATAAAGCCAAGCAGTCCGTTATACCTAAACCAACAAATAAGTTAGTAAATAAATCCAATTTGCCAAAACCCATCTCCTTTTCCCACAACAAACCCAGCTCCAATTGGAGTTTTAAAACAACAATTTTTCCTAATTTTAAGCTGCCCACCCAAACTCCAACTAACCCTATTCCACCCCGAATCAAGCCCCAACGTCAACGTGTCTCTTTCGACTTAACAACTCAAACTCCCGCCACTCAAACTCCCACCACTCAAACTCCTACCAGTCAACCCCTAACATACACGCCTTTCCCTAATTTCGACTTCAGAACTGGAGCTTAGTATCCTAATTTCATCAGTTCTCACATTTTAAACCCTATTTCAGAAACCCCATCCGTTGCGACACCAAACTCATTAACCACTCCCTCTTCTATTGACCCCCTTTCGCCACCCACTGTTAAATTAACGCAGCAAACTAGCGATTCCACCGAATGTCGCTATGCGCTCTCTAGGCTTAGAGATAAAAAGATATATGAGAATATACGTCTATATCTCGCCTATCTGCACGATAAATCCGACTCGGTGTGCTGCGAGGGTAAAACAAAAACAAGCGTCATGGTTTCTATCCAGCAGGAAGGCCTCCCTACAGACGTTACCAGTCTCAGGAAACTTTATATAAAGTATCACGAGATTTTCAATACGCCCTCCCAAAAAGTTGCAGACGATCTTGCCGCTCTTCGCCAATATGTACACTCTAAAAGAGTCTCACACCTCCAACGCAGTCGCCTTGACCATGATAAATTTTTTCGACCCTAAAAAGTCATGCAAAAACCTCCCTCTCACCTTCTATTACCAGAACGTAAGAGGACTCCATTCTAAAACCCACGCTGTTTTTCGCCAATCTCATGCTCTCCCATTTGATATCTATGCTCTGACCGAAACTAATCTTATCCCCAACATAAAAAACCAGGAGTTATTCCCTCCTTCTTTTAATGTTTTTCGGGATGATGATCGCGCACCCCCCTTGATTGAATCCCCTTGTCGAGGTGTCCTACTGGCTATTCACTACAGCTTGGATTCCTCTCTCGTTGCAACATCATTCTCTCCTAAGCTCGACTTTGTCTCGGTTAAAATAACCCTCACTCGTAGATGCTTGTACGTTATGTGTTGTTACATTCTTCCAGCGCAACCTATCGAATCTTACCAACTTGCTATTGCAGCAATTGACAATTTGATCGACTTATCAGAATCGCTTGATGATATCATTATCTTTGGCGATTTTAATCTGCCTCAGCTGAAGTGGACTCCATCTGAAGACCTATCTTTTTTCATCGCTTCCAATCCCATTTCTACTAAGGAATGCCTATTCTTAGATCGGCTAACAGACTCTAGTCTATGCCAAGTCAGTGGTGTTTCCAACAATACGGAAAGGCAATTAGACCTTATATTCACAACTGATCCCATCAACTCCTCAGTATCGTGTTGTCTCCTATCTCTTTCAGCTATTGATAACTTTCATCCTCCACTTCTTCTCTCATTTTTCCACAACTCTCCCCTTCAGTCGCCTCCCCCCGCAGTTCTATTTTCTTACAATTTTCACAAAGCTAATTTCCGTAAAATTAATACCTATCTAAGCAGTGCTTCTTTTGAGTTTACCAATCTATCTCTGGTTGATGCCCTCTCCATTTTTTACAGAGAAATATTCAGATCCATCTCCCTTTATGTGCCTTACTCCAGCCATAAACCTTCTTCTACATCCTCTCCTTGGTATAATCGTAAACTTCGCTCTTTACGAAACAAAAGAAACAAGTTATCCGCGGTATTCCTTCGCACCCACTCTTCTTCCGACTATTCAAATTATCTAGGTACATATCTTCATTTCATTGAACTCTATAACTCTCTCTATCAGCGCTACCTGAATAGTGCGCAAACTAATCTCATAAATGACCCCAAGTCCTTTTTTCAATTTGTCAATTGCAAAAGTAAGACTGATGGTTATCCTTCCTCCCTCGCTTTCGAAACCAAAACTTCATGTGATCCTCCTACCATCGCCAACTTTTTTGCTACATTTTTCAAGCAATCATTTGCCAACAACTCCTTCGTACCAGATCCCTCTTACTTCAATGATCTACCAAATTTCTCTGTTGGTCCCTTTCTCACTCAAAATTTCGATCCTGCAGTTATTGAAGAAAAGTTACAAAATCTTCAGGATGAATTTGTACCTGGCCCAGACCTACTCCCCGCCATGTTTCTTAAGAAATGCTCATCCAACCTGTCTCTACCCCTTTCCTACCTTTTTCGTCTATCGCTTACACAGGGTGAATTTCCCCAGATTTGGAAGACCTCTTTTACTCGTATAATCCCGATACACAAAAAGGGATCTAAGCATGAAGTTACCAATTATCGTCCCATTGCTAAACTCTCTCATATACCCAAACTCCTTGAAAGCATTTTATACGAAGCGTTAAGCTTCAAATGCAAGCCTTTTATTTCACCCCGACAACATGGTTTTCTAAAAGGTAGATCAACTACCACAAATCTAGTTGAATTCGTGTCTTTTGCACTCTCAGCCTTAGAAAATGGCAAAGAAATCGATGTTATCGCAACAGATTTCACTAAAGCATTTGATAAGATATCTCATAAATTGATTATTTTCAAATTGTCTGCTCTCGGCTTTGAGCCTCTCTTATTAAAATGGATTTCTTCTTACCTGGTAAACCGATATTATATTGTTCGGTTTAGATCCGTCCTTTCTGTTCCATTCCTGGCCTCATCTGGAGTTCCACAAGGCAGTCATCTTGGCCCTCTTCTCTTCATTCTTACTATCAACGATGTTGAGAGTGTCATTAAGCACTCCTCCCTCTCCCTTTACGCTGACGACACAAAATTTTTTAGATCTATTTCCTCTCCCCAGGACTCCGCCCTTCTTCAAGAAGACCTTGATCGGTTTTCAATCTGGTGTCTCAAAAACTGCCTAGAACTTAATATACCCAAATGTCAATCTATAACCTTCCCAAGTAAATGCAACCCGTCTCCTCCCCGACTTTATTTTCTCCATGGTCAAACAATTCCCCTGGTTCAGTCTTTTCAAGACCTTGGCATATTATTCGACAGTGAGCTTAATTTCCGTTCGCATATCGATAAGATGATCCTCAAAGCCAACTCATCACTTGGCTTTATTAAACGGTGGTCCAAGGAATTTTCCAACCCGTATGTAACCAGATCTCTCTATGTTACCTTTGTTCGCCCCCTGCTTGAGTATGCCAGTGTGTAATGCCCTTACAGAAACTACCTCAACAATGAAATGCTTTTTGTGTGGTGCAACATCAAAAGAATTTAATAAAATAGATGAAATGGTTTCAAGGGAAGTGAACACAGAAAATTTGAGATTTGGGCTTTTTGTTTTGCATGGTTGGATTCGATTCTTCGAATGTCTATTACGAGGGGCGTTCAATATATTCTCGGTATCGATATGAAGGAAAATGCGAATTCAATTTAAATTGTTTTTATTTTTCAATATGATCTCCCCTAACATCAATGCATTTGTTACATCTTGAGATAAGCTTTTCTAAACCCTCAAAATAATAAATTTCCTCTTTCTCTGCAAAATACCGACTTGAGTTCTTCATCATCCGAAAATCTTTTTCCACGAAGACATTTTTTCAAATCCGGAAACAGGAAATAATCACTAGGGGCAAGGTCTGGACTATAGGGTGTTGGATTTCTTCGAAACCACAATCTCGCGCAGCAGCCTTGGAAACTCGCGCCGTGTGAACAGGAGCTTTGTCATGAAGAAGCAACACACCCGCTGCGAGTTTACCCCGTCTTTTCTTTTTAATTTCCTCCCGCAAATTATGCAAAGTGGAAGCGTAGGATGTGGCGTTGATGGTTTCACCTTTTTTTTTGTGCTCAATGAGCAAGATTCCCCTTGAGTCCCAAAAAACTGTGGCCATGAGCTTTCGGGCAGACGGAGTGACTTTGAACTTCTTCGGGGGGTCTGTTCCTTTTTTATGCCACTGCATGGACTCTTGTTTGCTTTCAGGGTCATAGTGGTGGACCCATGTTTCGTCCCCAGTAACAATTCGATCCATAACACCGTCCGCGTTCTCACTACACATCTCCAAAAGCTCTCTACAGCATGCGATTCTCACTTTTTATCTGAGGCGCTGTGAGCATTCGTGGCACCCACCTTGCACTGACCTTTGAAAGGTTAAGATGGTCATGAAGAATGGTGTGAATGGTACCAATTGAAAGCTTGGTGATCTCTGCCATCATTTTCACCTTTATTCGGGCATCCTCAAGAACAAGTTTTTCGACTTCTTTGATGCTTTCTCCCGTACAAGCAGTAGCCGGGGCGCCGGAGCGGGGGTCGTCCTCAATGCTCTCTCTGCCTCTCTTGAACTCACTTGACCACTTTTGCACAGTTGATAATGAAGGTGCGGAACCCTGGTAAACAGCCACCATCTCTTCATGAATAGTTTTTTGACTTTTTCCTTGCTTAGTGAGAAATTTAATTACAGCGCGATGCTCAATTTTCACCATCATCGCCTCAGTTGCCATTATGATTCTGTTTAACTAGAGATAAAACGCGAATTAATAATCACATAATCACATTTACATGAATGCACTAAAATAATAGTATTACTTGATAAATAAGTCAATTTATATATGCAACCACAGCTTCACCCCGATACCGAGAATATCTTGAACGCCCCTCGTACATTTGGTATACAGGCTGCCTATAGCAAAATGGCGAATTCGTGGGGACCAAGGCAAACAAATCGTTTCAGAAAATAAAGCTCGGATACAGAAAGAGTTTAGAGAAAAGTTTGGCCTTATTGTAGACAAACCAAAACCCAGTTTTGGCAGCAGTAGCAACGATGGAAACATCGCCAGACGTTTTTTCCAAAATCCTGAGTTGTCCGCAAAAATTACAAATATAACATTAACTAAAGTTTCACATTATTTTGATCACTATATCAAGTGGATTTGATGTAGACCCTGAAAAGTACATGCTGTTTGCACATGATACTGCCAGGTATTTTGTGTCTTTATACCCATGGTACAACATGCCACCTACTTTGCATAAGTATTTGATTCACGGCCCGGAAATAATAGCCTTTGCACTTCTTCCTATCGGACAATTAACGGAGGAATCACAGGAGGCAAGAAACAAGGACTTTAAGCGCTATAGAGAGCATAGTTTCAGAAAATGTAGCAGAGAAAAATCTAACAGGGATATTTTAAATTTTTTTTTTACTGAGTTCTGATCCATTTATCACCAGTTAGCAAAAGCCTGTCAAAAATAAAGTTAAAAATATTCCCAGAGAAGCATTCTTAATGCTAAAAATTCCATTTTTAAATAAATCAGATGATAATGCAACAGTTGATGATGATGAAGATGATGGTTCTTTAGTGTATCTCCAATAATTAACTGTTTTGAACATTGTATTGAAGAAAGTGAGGAGCACTTATAATTGTTATATTGAACATTACCCGATGAATTCAGTGCGTGCAAAAGTTCTTTTTAAGTAAATAAAATTCTTTGATGTGTTTATTTGATTTTTCAACAATAAAAATAATGTTCTTTACCAACATTTTTATTTTTTTGATTAATATATATGCCTATGAAAACTTTCGATCCACTTCAGAAGGTCTAACATTTATGGTTTATTTGATGGCAGGTATGAGGGTACCCTGCCCCAGTGTGCGCCGGTGTCCGAGGGTGTCCCTTGGTTGACTGATATTAGTATCACCTATGAGTTTTATCGCACGGTTTTGAATCCCATCTAGCAGGTGCAGATATGTTTCGGACGCACCCGACCAAATGTGGGCTTTGTAGTTTGTACTCCAATTTTGGGCAGACGAATGCCTTATATATTGTGGCCAGATCAGAGGGGGTAAAATATTTCTTACATCGCTTGAGGAAACCTAGATATTTCGCAGCATTTTTGACGACACCGAATATGTAATCATTCCGACGTAAGTTTTCATTGACACACATTTACATTTAACAGCATTTATTTAGTGAGTATCGAACTTGAAACCATCTAAGACAACCTGAAACGAACGTTCCAAAAGGTAATTTCTGATCCATTGAAGAAGAGAGTCGTCGACCCAAAAAGCACGCATTTTCGATAAAAGAGCCTGATGCTATACTCTGTGAAATGCCTCAGAGATATCAAGTGCAACTATCTTGCTTTCGCCGGATTGATGCACGCTTTAGTTCCAATTTTCGGTGAGACATGTCATCAGAACACCAGTGGACCTGTTGCAACGAAAACCGTATTGCCGGTCATTAAGAAGTTTTCCTGTTTCTAGATATTTCATGAGCTGACCGTTTATCAGCGTTTCCTTTAAGGACCATTGCTACTACACGAGTGCGAAAGTGGATTTGTCCCATTGACGATTCGACGCACTCAAGTGTAAGCGGAGACAAAGCACAATCTGGGAGTGTTGAGTTGGCCGTAAAGTGTGCAGCAAGCAGATTGGCCTTGTCCAAAGAGCTGACAGCTGGAATGTCATTGTAAATGAGCGTTGGGATGGAGGATGAGGCAGAATTTCTAATATTTTTGACAAACGACCAAACATTTTTACTACCCTTGAGACATTGCAGTATTTTTTGCCTCAGTTTTTGGTCGTATTGGAATTTTACACGTTGAAGAAAGGCGTTGAAGTCATTTCTGGCTCATATGATTTTTTTTCGGTTTTTTTCTGTCAGGTTGGTCTTTTCGGACCGAAAAAACATTTCGCTAACCCTGGCGGCCTCTTTACAGCTTAAGTCGTACCATGCCTTTTCTTTTGGTTTGATACTCTTCATCCGATGAGCATCTCATTCCAAATAGTGTCTGCGATCATATCAGCAGCGGCATCCACATCGTTATCGAGGAAGCATAACGACCAGTTAAAATTCCTAAAGAAGCTGTTAAGACAGCTCCAGTTGGCTTTCTCGTCTTGCCATACGGTTCTTTTAGGAATCTTTTCTCTAACACTGTGGTCGGTATACGAGAATTTAGCTGATATGACACAATGGCCCGACGAGCCTAGAGAGGAGAGCACATCAACGGTGTACTTATCAAGGTGAGAAGTTAGAAACAAGTCCAGGGTATTGGCAGTATGACTATCAACGTCTGGTATTCGTGTGGTCTCATTTACAAGGATGATGACAATACTGGAAGAGCACCTGCATCTGATGATGAGATTTGATGGGGTCAGTCAGACTGATGCGCTGAATGGTGATGCACGTGAAGAGTGAGAGGAGGCAATAGCATCGGAAGTGAAGAGTCTGATAAAGAACAATAATTGGGAGATTGTGCTAAAAAAAGACGAACAGACCTTAGGTGGACTGTTGGACCAACATCTCTAGCGACCAAACAGATCTGTATCGCTCTAAGTGTCTGATCCTTCTAAATAGGGAACATCTCAGCGCCATCATAGGTGTCATCACTGGACACTGCCTCATAGGCAAGCACGCAAGAAGGCTTGGTGTCTTTACGAATGATTTCTGCTGAAGCTGCATGGACCAAGTGGAGGAGGAGACAATCCTCCACCTACTTCGTACATGTCCAGCTCTCTCCCAGAGAAGAAAACTTCACTTAGGAGCTTGCTTTCTTCTACAACGACCTAAACGATCTGGAAAATATAGACGTAAACAGTCTCCTACGCTACGAAGCTCAAACTGGTTCCATCAGTAAGACGATCATAGATCCACGTGGCATCACAATGGGCCAATAGGCCTAAGTGGGTTGGTATATCCAACATCCACTCTAACCTACCTACCTATCTACCTAGGGTTTCTGTCGCCTTTGTTCCATCTTATCCAAGTTATTCAATTTCCTTTATTCCACCTTAATATCATACAAACAAATATTGTGTAATATTTGATTTGACCTTGACAAACGATTAGAATTCGTGTCAACATGAGTGACGATGAGCAATTAGTATTGCCTCATCCCGATAGATATGCATTTCATATATGGTATATTGTATAATGCACTTTCTACAACACTGAACCCACAGCAATAACGTCCATGTTTGACCGGAGAGATCAATACCACTTGTCATCCTCATCGCATATCAATTGCAGAGGTAGTATCTAATATTCATTCAGGTTCAGACATTTTGTGACAGACCGTCTCATGACATTCAATATGTGCAAACAACACCACTGACATTTGAACTAGCAATCAAATCATTCTGTAAGAGAATAATGGTTGGGGTGTGGACAACACTGTCAATAATGACAACCATAAGCACGAATGACCTGCCATGCATGCACGTCATATGTGTGTCGTTAAGAAATGCAACAAATACTTGCAAATAAACGGATCTATGTACATATGAAGGTTTCATTTCAATTGAACTTGACGACAAGGTTGTGATTGGCAGTTTGTTTGGAGTCGAGATTACGCTTAAAAATTTCATGAGCGGTCTAATAGAACCACTACTGACTGTAGACGGAGTAGAATCTTCTGTGTGAAATGAGGGGTGAAATGTTCCTTATTTCCAGCCTCCTCCGGAGGTATTGTCATAGATTTAATGCACACCGAACTGGCCTAGTTAAGATACTAATATCTCTCCTTGGAACTAAAGATAATGATACCATCCAGACTCGTTCTCTTGTCACCTCCTTTTCTTAGAAAAATACTGCCGACATAAACATACATCATGTATTCATACTTGAGTATTAGTATCTTTTTCCTTCAGGCAGTCGCTTTAGAAAAAAACTTTCTCACAATACGCTTCATTCTTTAGCTCTATCCCTACTTAACCATAATTGCAAAAAGAATTCAGTCTGCATAAGAAAATGCAAAGTTTAATAGACCATTTACTAATCTTTTTAGACTCCAGCCCCAAAAACCAGCTTTTCAGATATAACCTACAAAATCTCAGTTTAAATGTTAAGTTTGTAGGTAAATACAGTCTCTTTGACAAAAGGAGTGATGAAAAGTTTTTATCACACCCTGCAGATACACTTAAGTTACCTTCCATTGTAGTTCCTTTCCTTAAGGGTAGCACCTGTTTAAAAGAGCATCTTTTCAACATTCCCCACTTATTCTCATCCTCAACCATAGTCTCTACTATGCTGTGTGGGAATTAAAAAGTTTCTCTACCACTACAAATAGCACCAGCATTCTAGATACTATCAAACGCATTGTGGGAAATTTTCAAGTGCTGAATGTACAGATACTTCTTTCGTGTGTCTATTGTTGGCAATAAAACATGTCTTCCGTAGCTATGAGGTTCTCGTAGATTTACCTTTTGTCTTTTGACTAGCTTAAGCCTTAAAGACAAATAGAAGGTGCTTCGGTGGAAACTTCTGTGCATTTGCGTTATTGAGGTGGATATTGCCTTGAGCTATTTTAGTTTTACGAGCACTAAATTGTTTTCATGTTGAAAAAGAAGAAGCAACCGACTTTAAGAGTTAGAGACAAAAGGCAGTGGGAGAGGTTTAAACTTGCAGACCAAGTACAAAATTATCAGGCAAAGCATAGGAAATATCAGATCGATGGACTGTAAAGCTATCGTCGCTATATGGCTTATTTATTACGAGTATGTTATTCAGAACCTCAATATTAACACTTATCCGGAAAAAACGAACTGACATTTAGATTTATGTCCCTTTGAATAATCGTAGGTAGATTACGACTTACAAGGTTATCAATGGATGACATTATCTCCTACCTTTCCTGTGGATGCTACAAAACGTCCGGGTGAGTGGTTTGAATTTGGATCTCTAGGAGTGATTTTTGTCGACGATGTGTTCATACTGGCGAAATCGAATACGAGTAAGATTGAATGCAGAAGTGATCTAGAATACCTGTTCAATGTACGAGGGTTGGCTGAAAAGTTTCCGACCGCAACGTAAAGATAGCGGCACTCGTCAATAAAAGCTAGGGAATGCTAGTTGTGCATGCATCTTTTGACTGTTACTTATCAAAGTTTCAGTCATTTTGGATGAGCAGTTTTTAATTGACAGTCGTTTGAGTGAGTCGATGTGAGTGTTTTTTGTGAAAATGGAAAAAACTGAGTATCGAGCTGTTATTACGAGTAAATTCTTGTTTTTGAAAGACAATACGCCTACGCAAATCAGGAATGAGTTGGACTCTGTGTATGGGGACTCTGCACTATCATTTACCACAGTGAAATTTTGGGCAGCTGAATTTAAACGTGGCCGTAAGAGCTTGGGAGATGATGGACGTTCGGGACGTCCAAAAACTGCAACCACTGACGATAACATTGCTATAGTTCACCAAATCGTATTAGACGACCGCCGAATTAAAGTGAGAGAGATAGTAGAGATTGTAGAAATCACCAAAGAACGTGTTTGTCACACGTTCAAATCAAGATTTAGTCATGAGAAAGCTGTCCGCGCGTTGGGTGCCGCGTTTGCTTACGTTAGACCGAAAACGTGTTCGAATGAACATTTCCAACGCTCTGTTGGCGCAGTTTAGACGCAATAAATCCGAGTTTTGGCGCCGAATAATTACTGTTGATGAACCTTAGATACACAATTATACGCCCGAAACAAAAATTCTGTCAAAACAGTGGACTGCAAAGGGCGAGCCGGCTCCAAAAAAAAGCAAAAACTTTTTTTCGGCTGGAAATGTGATGCCGACTGTTTTTTGCAATAATAAAGGAGTTATCTTAATCCATTATCTTCAAAAAGGAAAAACCATTACAAGAGCATACTACGCATCATTACTTGCCAAGCTGAAGGCCGAAATTGTAGAAAAACGGACACATTTTCAGAAAAGGAAAATCCTGTTTCACCAAAACAACGCGCCGTCTCACACCTCAGCGGTTGCCATGGCGAAAATCCATGAATTACGGTTTGAACTGCTTGTCCATCCGCCTTATTCACCAGATCTAGCCCCAAGCGACTTCTTTTTGTTCTCTCATGTAAAAACTGCGCTCGGAGGACAGAGATTTTCGTCAAATGAGGAGGCAATCACCTTCGTGAACAATTATTTTACTGAGAAAAGCGCCAAGTACTATTTGGACGGGTTAGAGAGATGGGAGCATCGCTGGGAGAAGTGTGTAGAGTTACAAGGAGGCTATGTAGAAAAATAAAGAAAAATTTTGAGAAAAATATCTTGTATCATTGTTTCAGACGACCCTCGTATTTAGAAAATTTCTAGTGCCCAATTTATTGTTAAGAATTTCAAAAACATTTTCTCAGAGCTTTGATATATTGGTTAGTCCGATTTATAGTTATATGATCACGGATGTCTCCAACCTGATTTTTTTCTTTATTGCTGGAACTAGTCCATTGTACTCCATTTTAATGAAATTTCTCAGCCTTTCGAAGAAAGATGAGTAAGCGTTCCAGTGATCAGTGATAAAGTGCCTACATGTACAATAATACCAACACGTCAGTGCCGAGCACCTGTAGCCTGATGGATGCATAGGTTAGACATTCGCAATGGTAGTGCTCCGCGGAGTCGTCATCACTTTCACAGCAAGCGAAAAACTTTAGTGCCCCGTCACGATGATAGTAACCAGCCTGAAGTCTTTCCTACTGAAGAACAGCAGGGGAGCAGCTGACCTCTGAGAGACATCGTTTGGTCTGTGGGGAATGAAAAACTCTCCTCTGAGCCTTGGCTAGCAAGTTTAGTCTACCGAATGGGTTCAGTAAAGTCTTGCGTTCCCGAACAAGCTTGCAAGTCGTAAGAGGTCTCAACAAGGGTCTAAGTGCAGCTTTGCTCTTGATACAGATGTAAATGCATCTTCACAATATAGTTCGTTGCCATCAGGATTACGTATTTCTCCACTTGGAAGACACACGCAAGTCCTACTGACGAGGAGAAATATATAATTTTGTCGTCCTCCAGAAAGAGATGGTCTTTGCATCTTATTTGGGTTTTATAGCCATCTGTATAGACCCGACTACATTCCTTTCCTGGCTTAAATTCTGGACGAAGGGAGTCCTGATCAAAGGGAAAGTCGATTTCGTATTTTTTCCGCAGCAGGAGTTCTGGTGTCATTGCTTCAGACGGCATGTCCGTAAGAGGAGAGTCTCAAAGACAGTCGGCGCGCAAGATCATCAAAGCTTCAGTGGTGCGTGGCTTTCAGAGTGCAATTCATGATATGATCTACAACACTATTCACCAACTTATAGAAGTCACTATATGTGCCCATAAAATCCCCTAGGTGTCTAAAGATTGGCAAATAACGTCCAATTAAACTGAAAATATCTCTGTTTACCGATGTAATCTACTACAGAAGTTCTGTTTTAAATATTTTTTAAAAGACGTAGAGATGACATTCGACTAAAGCAGGGCTACTGCTTTTATGGCAGCACTCGCCTTCGAACTAAAGCTGCCATACAAGGAATAACATTGTACTTAGATTAAGGAATCTCATTGTCCGCCGAAAATTAAGAGACTATATCATATTGTTCAAGGGACATAAGCAATCAGCAGCGCCATGCCGTCGGATGTAAATGATTTCTGATGAGCACGAGTTAAGGAAACATAGGGACATATATTGTAGAATCCGTCGATGAGTTGCTCTGTCGTTTCTAACTGACAGCTATATGGAATTCACGAATTTTTATGGAAGGTGGTCCATAACCAACGGATGTATGAACTTCGACGGATAAAGTAGGCTTATTTTCATTTTTTCAATTCGTTGATCCGTTGGCAGGACACCCATTCACATACTGATGTTCACGCATTCATAGGTTGAGTGTAAGCTAATTCACTGTAATCCTTTGAAGAGAAAACACTCTTAGCGATGACAAAATGTTATCGGCTGCCTTCTGTCAACGTACGTATGCGACGGATTCTATGGGATGGTTCTTTTCGGGTCGGGGTCTTTAATGGCGTTAAAAATTCTTCGTTGACTGCTCTCATTAGTGCGGAAGGATTGAAACAGAGAAGTTTTCTCGAATAATGGAGAAATATTCTCATAGTGTCTGTAAACATTTAAAAAAAAATAGCAATTTGAGCTCAATAAGTAAAGGCAAGCTTCCTGCAATTGATTTTTAATTTCGAAAGAAAGTTTTCACGATGTAAACAGGGAGGCATTGAGATTATTATCAAGTTGAGTTATGAAGGCGCGGAGTACTGAGAAGTGAGTTTTCGGAAGAATGTGAAAACCAAACTAGTTTGACGCATATTATCACCGCTGATCTTCTTGGTGGTGTTTTACAAAATGCATTGCCAGCGAACATTAAAATATTCCAATGGATCCTCACCATTACTTTGCTGATGTTTGTCTAGCATAACATGGAATTGGAACTAGCACCAAATGACGACCTGTTTAATGTTGGGCGCAAAAATGGTAGTACTCTGGATAAACTTGGCCAAAATCAGGTTTACCCTAAAATTTTCAGCAACTTATATCAGCATTACAGGACAATGGGAAAGTAAAGGATGAAAGATCACGACTATAGAGCGTTAAATGTCTACAGAAACTTCAGATAAGGATGAGAAGGACAAATTGTTTGTCCGGTACAAGACCGATAGGTTTCGTGATTCCATTGTGATCCAACAATTCAGGGAGTACCGTAGCTTAGAAGCGAAAGCAATTAGCAGATATACGCAACTATGGACGACGTAGGGAGACCGTTAGCAAATCTTTCGAAATCGAATTGAAAAGGAATCCGAGTCCGAGTAGCGACATGAGTTGACCACTCTTCGATCGCAATTCAGGGCACAGTAATCAGATTTGAAATTCAACCTCAGTTTGGTGTAGAAATAAATAAAGTGCAATAAAACGTAGTCACATCAATGCCTTAGTTGTAACAGCCGAAGATGCAGCAATCCGGTATGACAGTGAGGCCGATTAGCATTACAGTGAGTGCAACTACGATTATGTTCCACAAAAAGAGCTAGACAGTAAGCGCGAACACATCCCTGCGTCAGAATCAACAGCAGAGCCTTAAAAATCTATCATCGTACGAGAATTAAAAAATTAACTCTACCTTATGAGGCTCCTCTTGGAGTTCCTCTAGGCATCTTAGCATGGGAAATACATTTTCGACAATATGTTCCCTGTTGTAAAGCTACATATGTAGGTGCAGAATAAGGCACAAAATTAGAGATGATATCCACATTGAATTGTTAAAAATAAGAAGAGACAACTACTGGACTATGACGTATTGTCGTAAACTGAAAAGCCAGATTTTTTTTTTTATAATTTGCGAGAGCTCAAGGGATTTAAGTACGCTTAAAATATTTGCACACAGCGCGGACGAAGGAAAATCAGGGAGGATGGAAAGAGAGGTACCGGTAAACGTTAGTTTTAAATGTTTGAATGTTATAATAATAAAGAGCTAGGCAGGGCATTCCATAAGCGAGTTGTACGCCTTAGGAACGAATCACGATATTTTAGAGTACGTCCGAAAGTGGGCTTGAGGGTATGCTGATGAGCATTCATAGAGAGACGAGTGTTACGGTTAAAAGTTTGAAGAGGCGGAATGCTACTGGCGATTTCTATGGAGCACTGGTGGTGGAAATAGCGATAAAGCACATTGAGACACGAGACATTACGTCGGTGTTCGAAGGATTCCATTGTTTGAGTGATATTAGTATCACCCATGAGTTTTATCGCACGATTTCGAATCCTATCTAGGTGGTGCAGAGATGTTTTGGGCGCACCCGACCAGATGTGGTCATAGTACTCTAATTTCGGGCAGATTAACGCCTTATTAATTGAGGCCAGCTCAGAGGGTTTAAAGTATTTCTTACATCATTTGAGGAGACCTAGACATTTCGCAGCATCTTTGATGACATCGAATATATGGTCAACGGACAACGTAGGTTATCACTGACACACATACCGAGAATGGAAAGTTTTCCGGTTTCAACGATGTGAATGCCTTTCATGGATAATAGCTGCGTATTAAAATTTCGCTTTAATGACAGCAGATAGTATTGTGTTTTGGAAGCATTAAATTCCACTCTGTTGATAGTTCCCCAATTGTTTATGCTGTTAATATCGGAATTTAATGAGCTTAATATACGCTGCCGTTCCCGTTGTACAGCCGAAGAGCAGGAACGTGAGTCCGGGAACGAATATGAAAAGCAGAGGCTACTGTCATCAGGAAAGGAATATATTGGATTAGAGGTAGCAGAAAGATATCATTAATAAAAATTAAAAAGAGTGTCGGAGACAGAACTGAGCCCTGGGGCACACCAGCGTTTATTTTGTGAATATTAGACTTGAAACCATCCAAATCAACTTGAGTTGAACGTTCCGAGATGTAATTTCTAATCCACTGAAGAAGAGAGTCATCGACCCCAAAGTCACGCATCTTCGACAAAAGAGCCCGATGCCAAACTCTGTCAAATGCCTTCAAAATATCGAGTGCAAATATCTTGTTTTGGTTCCAATTTTCAGTGAGACATGCCATCAGATCACCATTGGACCTGTTGCAAAGAAACCATACTGCCGGTCACTAAGAAGTTTTCGTGTTTCGAGATATTTCATGAGCTGACGGTTTATCAGCGTTTCCTTGGAAAGAAGGCACGTAAGAGTAATAGGTCTGTAGGAGGATACGGAGGAAGATTTGCCTTTTTTAAGGTCGGGCTGGAGAAATGCTGTTTTCCATCTGCTCGGAAAGTGTCCTAAAGAGTAGGATTGATGAAAAAGCTTACGCAGTGGTTTTGCCAGCGAGGAAGAACACCACTTCCGAAGGAGGGAAGATACACCATCTGGACCAGCGGATTTATGCATGTTGAGATCTTTAAGGACTCTTGCTACTACACGAGTGCGAAAGTGGATTTGTCCCATTGAAGATTCGACGCACTCAAGTGTAGGCACAATCTGGGAGTGTTGAGCTAGCCGCAAAGTGTGCAGCAAGCAGGTAGGTCTTGTCCAAAGAGCTGACAGCTGGAATGTCATTGTAGAGGCAGAATTTCTAATAATTTTGACGAATGACCAAAACTTGTTACTACCTTTCGGACATTGTAGTATTTTGCGCCTCAGTTTTTGGTCGTATTGGAATTTTACACGCTTAAGGACGTTGCAGTCATTCATGGCTCGTTTAAAGTTTTTTCGGTTTTCCTCTATTGGGTTGGTCTTGAAGGACCGAAAAAACATTTCTCTAACCCTGTTAGCTTCTTTACAGCTCGAGTTGTACCATGCCTTTTATTTTGGTTTGATACTCTTCATCCGATGAGGGATAAAGCATCTCATTCCAAATAGTGTCTGCGATCATATCAGCAGCGGCATCCACGTCGTTATCGAGGAAGCATAACGACCAGTTAAAATGCCTAAAGAAGCTGTTAAGACCGCTCCAGTTGGCTTTCTCGTCTTGCCATACGGTTCTTTTAGGAATCTTTTCTCTAACTGTGTGGTCGGTGTACGAGTAATTAGCAGATATGACACAATGGTCCGACGAGCCTAGAGGGGAGAGCACAACGGTGTACTTATCAGGGTGAGAAGTTAAAAACAAGTCGAGAATAGAATGGAGCCAATTATAAATGCGTCCAAAACTACAGCGCTGTTCTACGCACCATGTTTATTTAGCACTTATTACCTTTTGACTTATAGGAAAGACTTCAAACTTCAAGGTTTGACTTGGACAGTCCATCTGCAGTTAAATATTCAACGAAGGGGAATGGCTTAGTAAGATAGCATCACGGAAGATATGTCTTTTACATTCCCGGATACGAGCAGTGTTTTTTGAGGCAGGAGTCGTAGCTTAGAAACACGGAATGCCTGCTGATCAGTATCGGATAAGGATATTGCTACCTTAATTGACACATACAGAACTGAATCAGGACTAGATTGGCACTGTGTTGTACAGGGAAATGAACTACCCGTTGAACTTGCTAGACCGGTGAAGAATTAGGAAGTGAGGTAGCACTTTTCATCAAGCTACGGTCTTACGTTTCTGATGCTACGGTCCTGGACCAATTTTGGATACCCAAAATTTGCGACAATGTTTGAGCTTCGGATGACATTGCTCATCTACTAAGTGAGTATCAGACAACAGGTAGAAAATTCTTGGGTAGCTATTTGTATAATAGCTCCGAGGAAGTACAACTTTTAGACCTCAAAATAATCAGGGATTACGAAATAGGAAGGTGGTGTAGCGACTCTACGAGTGAGTTCACCAATTTCTTCTATCCTTTTCCTGCCTCAATGGCTAAGGCATTTATCCGCCTAAAATTGGAGTATCATACAATGCCCACATCTGCCCTCAAGACCTCGTTGCACTTGCTAGATAAGATTTAAAACAGTGCGATAATGCTCATAGCTGACGCCAATGTTGCACAGCTAATTGCCACGCTTGAACACCGACTTAGCGCCTCTTCATTCTCACTGTGCACAAAACGATAAGACCGATAAGACGGTGGCTGGAAGCGTTTAGGTCTTGGTCCATCCCGGACTTTAGCGCTACCAATTTATTTATTTATGGATATTTTTGTTGATTGAAAACAAAACTCTACAAGAGCGCGACTGAATGTATTTGTTTCTTATAACTTCCGGTGCTTTCACACCATGTAGTAACCTTGTAACTGTTTACCTACATCTTATGCACTCACTCCTGATCGTCCTATTGCAAACCCTGACTCTGAAAACAGTGGTAGGATATAGAATAATCCAGGCCTTATTTTTGTAAAATATATGCAGATGAAGATGGCAAAGCAAGGACATTCCGGCGACAGATGGAATTTTTCTTATTAAACCTGCAAACAACACATCTTGGGTTCTCTGATTATAATCTCATAGTCTTTTTACCATTCAAGATATAAGAACAACGAATTATCAGGTCAGATTCTTTGTCCCTGTTTTACAATTTCCATTCACTTTTTATTGTTATTCTCGTGTTAATGGCCAGACGTTTCTCCGTTTCAAGATACATTTTTCATACGCCAAATTATCACTTCAGGAAGCTTTCTAAAATTATCTTAGAACTGAGAAGGACATTCGACAAGAAACAGTGTTTTTTCCATTCCATTGGCATTTGGTATCCATTGATGGATTGCCCTTCACCGTAACACAAATCCACCATTGCACAGCGCAACGTACGAATCCTTGTCTCTACCTTCATCATCAATCACACCACCTAAGGTAATTATGTTAATTTATATTCCTTCCAGCTCGGATTTACATGTCATGAAAAAATTCGTGCAACACTGCAACAACTTTTTCCCTCCAAAGGGACCCCTCGAGCGAATACACCTAAATCTCCACAGTCATTTCGCCTCGTTCTTATGAATTCCTAAAAACGTCACAACTCCAAGGGTCTGGACTGGGGTCTGGGGCAGAAAACCAGCTGCTATCGGCTGCCAGCTAGGTAATAACATTTCTCACCACACAAGCGATGTCATCTCACTACGTCTTCGTTTCTAAAATAACGTTTTGCATAAATCACCGCGCGAGCGAAGTTCCGAATAGTTGCGCCCAGCTAGAGTACGAGTACGAGTATATTCGAAATTAATTCCAAAAACGAGCATCGAAAAAAAGTCCTTCGATAAAAATATCATCTAACTAAGCTACGGATAGAGCGCTCATATTACTGGTATACGCGCAGATAGTTTTTTGCCAATTTGCACATGGAATGAATGCATTTGCATTTTATGGATACCACCCACGGGTAAGGTACGTACATACATACATATGGGTAGTATACGTTGTACGAGTTGAGTAGCTTTGAGGTTTCACCTAAATTGGTGACAGGATACACAAAAAAAAAAAAAAATGTTGCGAAACGTCTCGCATACGTCAGGGTTCATGTTGTGCACCAGTTTCATGGCAAAATGGCTGTGTGTCATATTCTCTAAATCATTTTGCATACTCTCATACACATCAAGTAAACAAATTCCCGAGGACATATGGAAATATAAATTTCCTGTAGCTGGTGTTGTCGTTCCATTTGTGCTTCCGATCCCCGGATGGAGCCTTACGAAGGCCTACATTTGTTTCCTCTGTTCTGTTTTTTTTTTTTCTCTCCTCTCTGTACGTTCAAAGGCTCGTTGTTATGTTGTCGTGATACGATGAATGAAATAGTTTGTTGTACGAGTATGTTCCCAGGAATAAACTCATTCAGTGCACGGAATACTTTCAACTTTACTTGGTATGTAAATATGTAGATGGAAGTAAGTCTTGGAGCTCAGAAGACCTACAAATACGAGAATAAAAAATAAAATTCCAACGTCTTTGGATTACCGGCTAAGTTAGCAATATAAAATAAGCCGAAATGGGGTAGTAACGTTTTCAAAGATTTGCTTAGATAGATATTTCGTTTAGTTATAATTTTATTGCTCATTGCACATTACACAAAAAGGTAGATTTGGCATCATTTTCAGTGTTTTATTTTGAACGCTTGTAAACGTTTTATGTGGCACTTTGCTGCGCTCCGGACATCCGTATTTCAAAATCGCTCGGAAATTCACCTTGTGGATTATCATTTTATTCTCATTAGATAAAAGCGATTTCCTGTTAACGAACGGATACATTAACGCGATTGCCTGCTTTGTTTTTTTCAATGTATGAGCAATGTGCTCACTAAAAGTTCAAAGCCATAAATTTAATTCTTAGAAGAGAAAAACGTTCCTTGCCGACTGTACTTGGTTGTGCGCTAGTTTTGGAAATATTCTATTAGAAATGCAAAAGCAAACTGTTTTTGCCTTCTACTTAAGGGCACCTATCTGTTAAAATTTTTAAGACCTCTTTACATTGAGTGAGTAAAAAATTTAACCGAAACTGAGACATTGAGTGAGTTTGTAGATAGAAGTAAAATCACTTAATGTTAAGAAAAAATCACGACGACGGACGTCTACTAGTTAGCGAGCCAGGAAAGACTGTAACCCCTTTCTTAAGCGTGTGAAATTCCAATACGACCAAAAACTGGGGCAAAGGTAGTAAAAATTGTTGGTTGTTTGTCAAAAACATTAGAAATTCTGCCTCATCCTCCATCTCAACGCTTATTTACAATGACATTCCAGCTATCAGCTCTTTGGATAAGGCCAATCTGCTTGCTGCACACTTTGCGGTCAGCTCAACACTCCCAGATTGTGCTTTGTCACCGCCTACACTTGAGTGCGTCGAATCTTCAATGGGAGAAATCTACTTTCGCACTCGTTTGGTAGCAAGGGTTCTCAAAGATCTTAACATTCACAAAAAAGCTAGTCCAGATTGTATACCTCCCCTTCTTCAGAAGAGGTGTTTTCCCTCGCTGGCAAACCACTGTGTAGGCTTTTGCCCAACCTGTAACTACGAGTAAAAAAAGCGAAACTTCTTCTCTGTCCTCCTATATACACCTTCTTTCGTCATGGAAACGCTGATAAACCGTCAGCTCATGAAATATCTCGAAACACGAAAACTTCTCAATGACCGGCAGTAGGGTTTTCATAGCAACAGGTCTACTGGTGATCTGATGGCATGTCTCACCGAAAAGTGTAACCAAAGCGTACATCAATCTGGCGAAAGCAATATAGTTGCACTTGATATTCTAAGGCATTTGACAGAGTTTGGCATCAGGCTTTTTTGTCGAAAACGCTTTCTTATGTGATCGATGACTCTCTTCTTCAATGCATAAGAAATTACCTTTCGAAACGTTCAATTCAAGTTGTCTTGGATGGTTTCAAGTCCGATATTCACAAAATAAATGCTTGTGTGCCCCAGGGCTCAGTTCTGTCTCCGACACTCTTTTCTGCTACTTCTAATCCAATATATTCCTTTGCTAATGACAGTACTCTCTGCTTTTCATATTCGTTCCCGGACTCACGCCCCGATATTAACAGCATGACCAATTGGGGAACTATCAATCAAGTAGAATTTAATGCTTCCGAAACACAATGCTATCTGCTGTTGTTATAGCGAAATTTAAACACCCAGCCATTATCCATGGATGGCACTTGCATCGTCGAAACCGATAAACTTTCCATTCTCGGTATGTGTGTCAATGACAATTTACGTTGGAATGACCACATATTCGGTGTCGTCAAAAATGCTGCGAAATGTCTAGGTTTCCCCAATAGATGCAAGAAATATTTCACCACCTCTGATCTGACCTTAATATACAGTATACCACCTTGATCAAGTTGGCGCACCACACCACCGTGTGGCGCTCCCATTATTCCGATTTGAGTTCTGTTTTTTTTGTTAAGTTGGTAAATCTGTTGTTGACATTCCCTCTAAGTCTTAGCATCATAGTTTGACATTTGCAAAAGTTAGGTAGCCAAGAGTACATCTATTTCTGTGTGTGTTGGTGATTCTTTACAATTTTAGAAATGTCGTCGCAAAAGAGTTGATTTGCGAGGCTGAATTCGATCCCATATTCATCAAAAAGATCATTACTGGAGACGAGACGAGGGTTTATGAGTACGACACGCAATCCAGACATCAGGCAAGTGAATGGCGTTCACCAAGTGAGCCGAGACCAAAAAAACCACGTCGTTTTCAGTCAAAAGAGAAGGCAATGATCACGATGTTAATGGATTACAACGGTGTAGTGCGCCATGAAATTTTGCTAAAAGGCCAGACAGTAAACAAAGACTATTAATTGGGCGTTATGACTAAGAGACGTTTCGTGAAGCAAGTCGCCGAAAGAGACCATGATAACGCACCGTCGGACAGTGCCATCATTATTCGTAATTTTTTGACGAAAAATACTATCCAACAGCCACCGAATTCATCTGATTTGGCTCCCTGTGACTTCTTTCTGTTCGGACGTTCTCTAAAATATCGTGATTCTTTCCTAAGCCGTACAACTCGCCTGCTATAACTTGTTATAACTTGCAAACAGTTAAAAACAACGTACATCTGTATCTCTCCTTTCTTCCTCCCTAATTTTCCTTCACCCGTGCTATCAACAAACAAATGAAAGGTGCCCCAATCCCTTAAGCTCGGGCTAATTACAAAAAAGAATTTGAAAAGGGCTTTGTTATCAGGGCGCCGTCTGGGGTTTCAAAATTAATTTAGTACGCGTTGTCCACTACTCTGGGGAGGAAGGTCCTTTAGACAGAAAATTAACTGGTCCATTTCTGGAGATAACGCGCTCACGCTGTGTGGCGAAACGCCATCTCGCTAATATTGGGTGCACGTATTTGCGGCCAAAAATGTCGTTACAATATTTTCCGATAGTGATTTCCCTTAACTGTAACTTGGCGGCCAGCATTACAAACCAAAAAAATACGGCCCAATGACGATGCCGGCATGAAAATCAAACCAAACAGACAATTGTTGTGAATGTAGTGGCGTCTCATGTGGGTTCGTACCTGTCCAATAGCTCATTTCGCAAAATTCCCCGCAATGATTTTAGAGCGATTCCCAATTCAAGTGGCGCTACAGTTCGGGTGAACCTGGGCCTCAACTAACAAGCTTCTCCAGTTGTTCAGTCCTTAGTTAACTACCTCCAGTTGCGCACTCCAAGTGGGTTTATGTCCAATTCTACTTTTTCGAGTCACCTAAGGCGATGTCGTTCTATAATGCTTTGTCTCTCCGGTTTAGATTCGAAGACTTTGTGTCCATTCGCTCTAGATGTCCTAGCCATCTAACGCGACTGATGCGCGTCGATGTCGATGTCGATGTACAGCACGTATACGAGTAGTTCGTCGTTGAATCTTCGCCTCCGAAGCCCGTCAACGCAAACGGGACCAAATATTTTTCGAAGGATTTTTCTCTGACAACGACTGAGGTTATCTTCATCCGTTTTCGATAGGTTCCATGCGCATGTAGGGCTGGGATAATCAAGTCTCGTTAGTTTTTTGGGATAGGGGCTTATTACTCGATTGATCTTTAAATCAATTGTGTCTCTGCTGTTCACTTGTGAATTCCACACTATGATGTTAAAGATGTCACATTACAGAGCGTCACCTTGTGTAAAACCTTTTTCGACATCAGACGGACGAGCTTGGCAGGAATGCCAAAAGTAGACATGGCTCTACATATAAAGCTCATCTCTATAAATGCTGTCATATGCGGCCTTAAAATCGATGAAAAGATGGTGGGTATCGATTTGGATTCCTTTGCTTGATTGTGTACTGTCCTGGTCTTTCAATAAGGTTGTTGGCTAAGGGTTTCATACATTAAGACAATGATCACACAGTCTTGTATCCGATGTTGAGGAGACTTATACCTCTATAGTTGGCGCAGTTGAGGGGTATCCGTTTTTGTCGATCGGGCATACGGTGCTGACATTCCATTCATCAGGTATATGCTCTCCTGACCCGATGTGAGAAATGAATTAGTGCATGTTCACCACAAAGTCATTTCCAGCAGCTTCGAATACCTCAGAATACCTCCATACAACAGATGTACTTACGGCCTCAATATTTTCAGCACTCCTTGCATTTCTTTTTCTCACTGGAACTTTAAGCTACGAAAACGTAGACTCAAATTTTTGCATCAAATTACGAATTGCGAATCGGGTGAAGCCATTATAAGAACTGAAAATTGGCCTTAGTGCTCTTAAAGCTGAGACCAACGACTCCGAATTTTGGTAATAAATTTCAATGATTTGTAAACTTTGCTCGTTCGAGTACTGAACCACAACTAAATGTTAGACATTGACAAGCAAAATAGTAATGGCAGTTAAAAAAAAAAGATTAAGCGCGCGTTCACATTTAAAAATATATAGTTATTAATGGAAAACCCTGTGGTACTGCTAAAATGTCAGCACACTGAAACAATGAACAAAAAAACTATTGTACTTGTCTTAAATTGACAAAACGTCGGTTTAAGTTTCAAAGATCGCCGCATGGGCTCGAATTCTCGAGGCCCTATCAACATACGAAGAAAACCCTCCCTGAAACAGAAGAGGTTGAACGGGCTCCAGAAGGGCACAGTCTGAAGGATAGCACTTTGGAGGATTAGGGGCGGTTTAGACGTGTTAAAGGTATTAGTGCTAAAAGCCTCACTTTTCCAGGGCCTTCAGAAAAGGAAAATGGCTCGTCGCAAGTGACACCTACTTAAAACTATGAACTTTTGCAACTGAAACTGCATCCTCTTCTCCCATCGCAAATAGAGCCAACGCGAAGAAAATTTTTGGTGCCCTCTCATGATAGATTTTCCTACGCACAATGTTTAGATGAAACCGATGCCAAAACCAACAAAGGTTGCAGTTCAAGTTACACGTGCATGATTTTTGGATGGAACTGACGCTTCAAACAGCATCTGTCGTAGTTCTGGTGGATTAAAACTAAACGATGCGGTCAAGTGCACTCTGAGAAACAATTCTGGTGGTGGCTTTCCTTGGTGCGAAATTGATGCTACAACCAGCAGAAGACCGGGTGGACTGAACTTGGATGTCATGGGAAAACCTACCTCTAATAACACCCGAAATTCTAAAGGGGAGAGATCGGCCTACCTATAAGGACACCTGCCCGGCACTTCGAATTGGGAAAACTGGCAACAACCGTTTGAACGACCAGGAGCTCAAACAATGTGTTGATCAGAGAACAGAGAATATTTGCATCAAGAGAATTCTTTCGGTGACCTATTCCACTCAGCAAGCTAAGCAAGTCTGTAGTGAAAACTGAAACTAAGACTCTCGAATTACCCAGGACACCAAAGCTGACACATGCCACCTTCTGGACACCGAGCAACTTAGGGGTATAGAGGATGTTTTGGCATGTCTTCATATGTGGAACCGTGGGAAGTGGAAGATTTATACTCACAGAGAAAGCAAAAATCGGTAATCGAGAACAAGGGGAATTCTTCTCCAATTTTAGGCTTAGATAAACTTCCGTCAAAATCATGAAATCTAGGCATGGTGCATGTTCCTATACCGATGTCCCTTGGAAGGATTGATTTTCACTTTATTTCCAAATTAGTGTAGGCAAGAGATGATTTTCCTGTACTTGTCATGTTTTTACTCAAATTGGCCTTCAACATTCCAAGTCTGCATTCCACGTTGCATAAAGAATCTGAAATTGTATCAATGCAGAAACCATGCACTTGCGCATGTATACCCTTAAAGGCAAGCAGCTTAGGCGTGATCGACGACTGGTGACTAAAAAGGAGCTCTCAGTCAATTCTCTCAAAATTAAGATTGCTCTCGTCACAAGAAGGAGGAAACTAGCTAGTCTGACTCATCTAGCGCTTAGAGACATCACCATCCTTTTTCCCAAATAAGCAACGCATTAGATTTGAGTTTCATCCTGGATAGTAAATTTCTCTGAAATAACATGCATCGAAAATCGCTAAGGCGTTTGGGCTTCCCGGCAGTGTAAAGTATCCTTCGGCTAGATCTCTTGGATCTACGCTGCTATGATAAGACGAATTGTATTTTCAATGAAATATCTGCTTTGACGGTTTTCCTTGGCCCTCCTGGCACTGCTGGAGACTCACTGATAAATCTCCCTCCCCTTTGTAT
This sequence comes from Volucella zonaria, assembly GCA_963966105.1. Lineage (NCBI taxonomy): Eukaryota > Metazoa > Arthropoda > Insecta > Diptera > Syrphidae > Volucella > Volucella zonaria. The sequence goes on along the minus strand of OZ014534.1, from coordinate 123,890,672 downwards.
TCATATCATAATCTTCACTCTCAAAGTCATCTTTAATTTGACGACATATGGTCTGTGATACAACACGCACTGCAGTTTTCATGACCTTGATTCTGGTCTTATGGACACGTCTTCTGAAGCAATGTCACCAGAAATCTTGTTGTTGCGATCATATAAAATTGACTTCTTCTATTTCGTCAAGAATCTGAGCCTGGGAAGAAATTAATTCGTGTCTTCGCTGACGGCACTAAAATCGATCTAGGACACCGTACCAGTACTGGTGCGTTTTTGGAGGACGAGAACTTACATCTGTTTTCAAGCGGAGATAAGAGTATACGCAATCGTATTGTGAAGAATCGATGAATGGGACGAAGTACCTGCGACTACTCTTAAGGCCTTGTTAAAGTCCTTAAACACTTCCGAGCTAATTAGGAATACAAAAATTTTTGTGAACGAAGTCAGGAAGTTGAGTCAGAGGAGAGTTTCTCAGAACCCGAACCTTCACTCGGACTGCCTGCATCCTCGGTTAGGGCTTGCATTAACATTGGGTTTCATGTGAGCATAACAGCAGATGGCATAACTCCAAATAATGACAGACCAAACGAGTGCTTTCCGACATCACTAAGAAATCAGCGATTTTTCTAATGTCCTTCAGAAGGAAATATTTTAAACTGCTTACTGACGTCAAGGGAGCTTTTGCTAAGCATTTAAATGAGCTAGGCATAATTGATATAACATCCTGATGCCACCGAGGAGCATTTGCTCATCGAGTGTCCCGCCTACGCTCGCTACAGTTGCTCTGCGCAGATGTGGTGCATGCTGCTCTGTAGGCACTTTATCTTTCCAAGAAAGATTGAGAAATTTCAGCTAAAGGATCTCTATATTAAGGATCTGACCTTAGTTATTTACAAATTTGTTTAATCGACTAAACTATTAACACCTCTCCATGCTGGTATCCTTAGAACAGTTTTCTATTATCTTCCAGGAGGATACCCTAAATCGTTTCGAATAAAACTTTATTCTTATGCAGCATACGTATGCATGTACGAGTACACATGTGGATATCTCTGTAAACTAATGGACCACCGTTAGTGCCGATATATTCGTAAGACGCCTTTTTAAAAGAAACTTAATAAAAAACTCATAATATAAAATCGAAACAACCTGATCCTGCTACCGAGAAACCCACTGGCATGGCAGAAAATTCAATTTGAAAGGAATCCGTCAAGATTGTTATTTCTACCGAGGTGAATTGTTCTCGTTCCTGTGGCACTTAAACATCAATTTTATGGGTATATCACTACTACCATCAGCAGCACTAACACCGCCGAGTACACCGAATATGAACTTTGCCTCGTGGCAGAAGCCATTATAAATTTCGTCCTCATCGAATCCTTTGAGCCTTACTTACAAAAGACGCACACAAAAGGAGATGTCATAAAAAATTCATTGTGCTCCGGTTGTCGGTATTGCCGCACCCTACCGCTCTTGAATACGAAAGAACGATAAGAACCTGCCATTGTAAGGACGGAATATATTGGGTGCATAAAGGACTCAATTTTAAGTTAGGATGTGCATTCAACCTTTACCAGTTAACAATAGAAGGCACGGTATTTGTTTCGTTTTTATTTTGACGGTTTACCTTGAGGGCTGAAGGACTATTGGGGGTATAGTCATTTTGTAAGCTGTGTGTTTGTATTCGGTTTTCTTGGTAATGGATATGGAGAATAAATTATCGTTGGGATTTCTTTATTAGCTTATCCCCCACTTACCAATTATTAAGTTATTGTGTGGAATTAGGAGATTGTTATCCTTCGATTGTTGATATAGCCCCATATAAGAACATCAGATTTGTAAGTTCCCTAACGTCCTTGTCTGTTTATTTCATTGGTCCTACAAGAAGGGCGTATGGAGTAGAGAGCTTTTTTTTACGAGAGAATTGCAAAATCTTCAAAGGAGAAGGAGACCTACATACCTCTGTTGTGATGAGGCTGCATTAAGTTTACAGGCAAACGAAGACAGAAATCTAGTTAAAGAGGATGTTTTTGGAATTAATTTGAATAATGATGGTTGCCGTCTAAGCGAATAATTGAAGAATGTTGGAAGGATTTCATTTTACTATTTTTTTAATTCAAAAAATATGAGGAAGTAAAATGCCAGGCTTTCTCTTTTGAATATAAAAGCAGGCAATGTCAGGAAATGCGTTGTTGTAGATGAGTTGCATAAGTCAAACAGACAAATTATGCAAAGATGTGCAGTGCATAGACAAAGTAAGGGGCAATGTCTCGTGCAGTGCATTCCAAAATATGTTAATTCACATTCTGTGTTTGTGGCTGTTAGCATAATCTGCGCTTGTACTTAGAAGTTTCTTAAAATAAGGCCTTTGGGATGGATATCTATTGCCAATAGGACGCGTTTTGTAAGAATAAGGTGTTCGATTGGGTTGATTCGTTGACAAGTGCAGTCTTTCTTAACAGGTGCCACATGCAGCATACTCACAACATACTCGTATCACTGCACTTTCACTCTTATGAAGGTGCATGCAATGTCCAAGACTGGTGTACGTATATATTTGCGTTCTCAACTCGTCTGGTAATCTTGCTTTTTTCTAAATTTAAAAGTCATTTTCTTGAAACCTGTTATCCTACCATCAATTTTTTTAAGGTATTGCCTTAGTTTGGGTTAGGTTAGAATAATCCTAATTGAGGTACACCTACAGCAGGTGATATTCCAGCGTTGGAGGGCGGTGCTCTCTTTAGTTTTAGTTTTAGTTTATTTAGTTTATTTATTCAGTTTTCATTTTCAACTTAAAATAAGAACAATTACAATTTTTAAGGAATAAATAATAGCTATCATTCTGTAACTAGGAAGTTAGTGTTGAATGGTACATTTGTAAATTAAAATTTCCACTAATAATAAACTGAAAACTGTTGTGGAGTGGCAATCAGCAATATATAATACATAGTATATCAATGCTTGAGAGAGAAGAAAGCAAAGGGATAGCAAGAAAATGATACATATTCTATTAATAATAAATTTTCAACAATAGTTATCAATACAATTTAAGTCAATCGTGAATAGCCAGTCTTTTATCATTTCGAAGAAAGATTTAAAATTAAGACTTTGCCTTATAGACAGAGGTAATTTATTGAAAGACTTAGGGGCTGCGACAGTATAAAAGTTAGAGAAATGAGTTTTGTGAGCAATAGATACAGTGACCAGGTGCATGTTGTTTATTCTCAGGTTATATAATTGCGAGTTTCTGCTGGGAATATTGCCACTTCGTTTAAAAAATTCTTTAAGTACTTTAAAAATATAAAGATGTCTCATAGGTAGAATTTGCAATTCCTTGTATAACGGCCAACTTTCGGTATAACGGTCTAAAGTTGGTATTTGCATAGGAACCACCCCAACTAGATAACCCATACTGTAGTTTAGAGTGCGCAAGGCCATAATATTGGGTCTACAAGTAAGTTTCCAGCGTTTGTCAGAGATGGCGCCACCAGTGGATCCCGGGCAGAAATGTCAGACCCCATGTTTTATTTGTAGGTTTTGTATCTGTCAACAACTTTGCAGCGTTATATTTGAGCGTACATTTTATCGACCAAAATCTTATGGGGCGGAATGTATTGGTGAATCGACGTGCCGCGAGTGGTTCAAACGGTTCAAAAGTGGTGATTTTGGAGTTGAAGACAAAGATCGCCCCGGAAAGCCGAAAAGTTTTGAAGACGAGGAATTGGACGCATTACTGGATGAGGATCCGTGTCAGATTCAAGAAGAACTTGCTGCATCATTTGGCGTCACGTAACAAGCCGTTTCCCTACGCCTAAAAGCACTGGGATTCATTCAAAAGGTTGGAAACTGGGTGCCGTACAAATTGAAGCCATGTGACGTCGAACGGCGATTTTGCATGTCCGAAATGTTACTGCAGCGGTATAAAAATAAATCATTTTTGCATCGTATTGTCACTGGTGATGAGAAATGCATTTATTATGATAATCCTAAACGCAGAAAATCGTATACAAAGCCCGGCGAGCCCGCCCAATCGACGCCGAAACGAAATATTCACGTGAATAAGGTCATGCTCTGCATATGGTGGGATCAAAAAGGTGTCGCATACTACGAACTGCTTCCGAGTGGTGAAACCATCAAAGGACCATTATATCGAACCCAACTAATTCGTTTGAAGCGAGCATTAAAAGAAAAACGGCCAGAATATGAGACCAGGCATGAGTCCGTCATTTTTCATCACGACAACGCTCGGCCACATGTTGCTATTGGAAAATAGTGGATGGGAAATTCTGCCTCACCCGCCTTACAGTCCAGACTTGGCACCATCTGACTACCACTTGTTTCGTTAGATGGAGAACGCTCTTACGGGAATACGCTTCAGCTCAGTAGAGGAAATCAAAAATTGGCTCGATACGTTCTTGGGCTCGAAAGACGAGAAATTTTTTTGGTCCTGAATTCATAAATTGCCAGAAAGATGGGGGAAAGTTGTAGCTTCCGATGGACGATACTTTGAATAAAGCATTGTAACTATGTTTTCATAATAAAACTTCAAATTTTGGAAAAAAAAAACGCTGGAAACTTACTTGTAGACCCAATATAAAATGATTTTTAATATTTTTACTATGGTCTTTCCAATTAAGGTTAGAATCAATTGTAATACCTAAATATTTGAAATTCTTCACTAAATTGATTTTGAAACATGAATTAGAACAAGTATTTTTATTATGAAAGTTACATAAACCACAATCATGAATTGGAAAGCTAAATTGTCTACAATTCGGAGCATGAAAAAACAGGTTGTAATTACAAACTGGATGAGCAGAGGTTTTAAAAGTCATGAATTTAGTTTTTTCACTAATTATTAGTTTATGGTTCGAAAACCAAGTTCTTAGTCAAGTCCTCTTCAATTTGTAAAATACAATTAACATCAGAATTTGTCTGATAGGTAAATGATATATCACCCGCAAATGCCGTCGAAAGACCGTTTAATGGGATATCGAAGATTGAGTTGATGTATACTAAAAAAAAACAAAGGGCCGAGGACAGATCCCTGTGGTACTCCATTTTTTAAAAGCCGAGTTTCACTTTGTGTGCCGTTTATAATAACTTTTTGAACTCTCTCTTTTAAATAAGATTTCAACCATTGAAAAATCACCCCTCTAAACCCTGCACTATATAATTTTCCTAGTAGTATATCGTGATCATGTCATATCAATGAAGAGGGCCATAGTAGATTTATTATCATTTAAGCTGCCATAAAGCTGGCTGCATAGCCTAAGAATTGCATCTTCGGTTGACTTCCCCGAACGGAACCCAAATTGATTATCGCTAAAAAATCCTATTTTATTTAGAAAAGGAGTAATTTTTTTGACCATAAGTTTTTTCAAATATTTTTGAAAAAGTAGGAAGGATTGAAATAGGTTTATATTTAGCCATATTTGTTTTATCTCCTTTTTTAAAGAGTAGATTAACCTCAGCACATTTTAATTGTTGTGGGAAACAGTCCTGTTCCACACTTAAGTTAAATATATAACTCAAAATATCTGAAACATAAAAAGCAATTTTTTTAAGAAGATTACTAGATATTCCATCTGACGTGCAAGAGTTTTTATTTTTTAAAGATAAAATAGCTTTGTATGTATCAAAAGAGGTAATAGGATTATAAGCAAAACTATTTGGATGTGAGAATTCAGTATTTATACACTGTTGATTAAAGCAATTACAATCACCATTACAATTAATAGACTGATTCAATGTTGCAGGTATTTCTGTAAAATATTCATTAAATTTGTTGGATATACTTTTAAAATCTGTAAGAGTAGCATTACAATGGTTTCTACTATATTAGGCTTAGAAGTTTTACCTAAAATGCTGTCGATGGCTTTCCATTCTTCTTTAATATTGCCCTTTAATTTTTCAAACAAGTTAAAATAATACCTTTCTCGAGTCAATTCAACATTTGCGCTTACAGCTTTACAAAGTTTAAGGTAGTACTTTTGTTTGGATGTTTTTTTAGCTTTATACTTATTTTGCTCTTATTTTTAATCTGCTTAAGGAGAGACCCATTCATCCAAGGCTTGAGAAACTTATTTTTATTAGATTTTTTTAGGGATATGGAAGTGCATGACTCTATATGTTTTTGCAGAATTGAAATAAAGAAAGCGCATGAAGTAGATGGGTCCTTTTCCGAATAAACCTGATCCCAAAATTGATTTTTCAAAATATTTTTTAATGAAGTATAATCTATTGTATAATGCTTTTTTGTTTGAATTACTAAAGGAGGTTTCGCTATATTTTCTGACTCATATAATAAAACGATCATTTTGTGATCAGTAATCTTTAAATCGAGAACACTTCCAGAAAGTTTTAGTTTATTACTGATTTTAAACCGGGTGAAAAAGTGATCAATGCAAGTACTTGAAGATTCTGTTACACGGGTATGGTCATATAGGTTACATTTGAGACCATGCGAGGCCATAAAGAACAAATACTTATCAGTGTCAATATTGGACTCATTCGAAATATCAATATTAATATCACCAATTAAAATTAAATTACAAGTTTTGTTCATACAAAGAATTTTGCTAAGTTCCTCTATGACGTTTTTATAACAAAACGATAACTTTACAACATCTGCACTACGTATGACAATTTTGGAGAAATTGTGATCAATACTTTCATCGATATAAACTGCAACACCACCTGACGAATAAGATTCATTGCAACAACTGAAAGGAGTATAACCCGGTATATTATACAATTTCATTTCATTCTCATAAGCCCAAATCTCTGTTAGAACTTTACTTCTTGTAACCAGAGAGATTTTTTGACAAATCTGTCAAAGTCGGTGATCTTTGCTGATAGCTCTCATGATCGTTTGGGATCGAGTATTGGCCATGTAAGTCCAGATGCCTCATGGTTATCTCCATGAATCGATCTTCTACTGGCCTTAGAGTGCACTTGGAAATTTGTCAATTTGGAGTTTGTTTGGAGTTACACTGTAGTCTTGCGGAGTCAGGGTGCCTATTTGATCAAGGGATCCGTGTTCCCTGGTGCTTGGAGCAAGGGATCCGATCACTGCTTGGCTGTCTTTGTGCATTGCAATATCGTTCGAAGGTATTGTTCAGGCTGAGTCAAACAGCGGTCTGATTAACCGAAATAATGTGAAATGGAGAAGACCTCAGAGAAGAACCCCGCGCTAAGGCCCTCGGCTGTTTTGTAGTCGTCTGTGAAAGCCAAGATCCGAGGATGGCTTTGCATTGTTCGCTACTTTTTGGAATTAAAAATTAAACTCTACATTGAGAGAAAAAAGCCGCGCTATACCGGTACTAAACTAGTATACTCCTCATTTTGATCATTCCATTGCTGAGTATCTCTCAGTTTAAAGGCAAAGACAGAGTATTTGTTTAGTTTGGAGGGCCGCCATTAACGAGTTTCTTAATGCACTGGATGTGCCTATTCAGGGAGCCCGTTTCTCTTTTACGGGGCAAATCCCCAGGCGATTATGATGCAAGTGGGAATAGGTAGACTCACAATTCGCATCCGGTGCATACATTTGGATTGTTTACCCCACTTTGAGCCCAAAGATTCTTTACATTTACCTAGGCCACCTGGAGCTACAATAATTTGTTTCGTTTTATAGATTTTCTTTCCACCTCAGTTTACTATCCAGGACGAAATTTAGGCACCTGCCACAGAGATGCCATTTAGCTTGCGCAGAACGACACACAGTATCTTGACTTTTCTTCTGAAGGCGACCAGCTCTGTTGACATTGGTTTCAGAATAAGACTGCAAATGGGCATCTAGGATAAGAGTTTGCTGAAAGCTTATTGGATAATGTTAGAGAGTTTTTGTGTGGTTTGCTCGCTCGACGCATAAAGAGTGACGTCGCAGACGACGCCTCTCTCATCCTCTAATCTGGTAACCAGTCCGTTTGGGCTGTTCTTTTGTGTAGTCTTATTCTTGTGAAGTAGGAACCAATGAAGTGGTGTTGACGTCTTAACTTAAGATTTGAGCAATTCACTTCGGTGCATCGTGATGTTTTTATGATCTTGACCAGTAGAAACGTCCATTTAAAATGCGGCAGAAAAAAGAACTCTTAGGATACGAGTATATGACAGATTTTGTGTATCTGTGGCGGTTATTTTGTAAGTACGATACCCATATGAAGTCCTTACTCAACGTTTGGCCGAAAGACATTGTTTCTCCGGAATTAAGACAGCATAATGAATACAACTTTTACCTATTCGATTGTACAATTCACATTGAGTTCGGTACAGTGGTCATGCTTCCTAGATAAGTAAAATGAGCCTTACTCTGCTTGACTCCGATTCAAAGCTCTGTATCATGTGATGAAGTTCGTTAATCTTATGTGAAAGCAGTCAGATGCTACTAATGTGACTCAGGTATTTAAGGTAAGCTCTTGTTGTCCATTTATACTGCTCGTTGGTCCGAAAGGCCAAGATACATCGACTGCATTTGCTTGGCCAGATCGCGCGGATGTACAGCAATGTTTAAGCTAAGGAAATCTTCGAATTACAGCCCTCAGGCTCGAGACGAGCTGGAAAATCAAACCCATGTTCTAAAGGTCAAGGAGTCGCGGATGCCAGATTGCTTGGTCTAACGAACTGGCAGCATCGCGCCCTGGATCCAAGAGGATTGGAGGCTGCGACGCTTCACGAAGCCTGTTAAATAAATGAGTAGTTATCCACTGCATTCCGCTTCTTGTCTTAAACATCGATGATATCGCTTATTACCACAAGAAAGGAAATTATACATTTTCGCCCTCCCACTTGGAATTCAAGAACATTATTCAGTCTTTCTTTGTAAAACGCATTCATACATAACTTTGACAATAGCGAATGTTCAGGACCGCCTCTCCTTGCCAAGTAAATTTGCAAAATTCTTTAGAATGTCCTTCTCCCGTATCCTGAAAATCTCCTCTTTCAGAAAATGCTAGTTTTTCGCTAATGTCTTCGCTGGTCATGATGGATCTCATTAGCTCTGCCGATGTACTTGTCTCGAATTGAGAAAATTATGTAAACATACCGCGTCATTGTTAGGGCCTTAAGAATGATTGCAATCTTTGTATTGCTGCGTGAGCCGGTGTATGTTCGAGAATTTTTTCCTTCGAAATGCTCATTCGCATATATTCGGAACCGTTACACTTCCGTACAAATTATTTGACATTATCACGGAGTTCTCCTTAACTAATCTGAACTGATCCTTATACGATATTAGACGGTTGTCTCAAGCTACGCCCTCCGATAAACTCCTTGGCAGACATATAAACCATGCAACTGTAGCGTTCGTTTGCTACTTACGAGGGGCGTTCAAGATATTCTCGGTATCGGGGTGAAGCTGTGGTTGCATATATAAATTGACTTATTTGTCAAGTAACACTATTATTTGAGTGCATTCATGTAAAATTTAATATAAATGTGATTATTAATTCGCGTTTTATCTCTAGTTAAACAGAATCATAATGGCAACTGAGGCGATGATGGTGAAAATTGAGCATCGCGCTGTAATTAAATTTCTCACTAAGCGAGGAAAAAGTCAAAAAACTATTCATGAAGAGATGGTGGCTGTTTACCAGGGTTCCGCACCTTCATTATCAACTGTGCAAAAGTGGTCAAGTGAGTTCAAGAGAGGCAGAGAGAGCATTGAGGACGACCCCCGCTCCGGCGCCCCGGCTACTGCTTGTACGGGAGAAAGCATCAAAGAAGTCGAAAAACTTGTTCTTGAGGATGCCCGAATAAAGGTGAAAATGATGGCAGAGATCACCAAGCTTTCAATTGGTACCATTCACACCATTCTTCATGACCATCTTAACCTTTCAAAGGTCAGTGCAAGGTGGGTGCCACGAATGCTCACAGCGCCTCAGAAAAAAGTGAGAATCGCATGCTGTAGAGAGCTTTTGGAGATGTGTAGTGAGAACGCGGACGGTGTTATGGATCGAATTGTTACTGGGGACGAAACATGGGTCCACCACTATGACCCTGAAAGCAAACAAGAGTCCATGCAGTGGCATAAAAAAGGAACAGACCCCCCGAAGAAGTTCAAAGTCACTCCGTCTGCCGGGAAGCTCATGGCCACAGTTTTTTGGGACTCAAAGGGAATCTTGCTCATTGAGTACAAAAAAAAAGGTGAAACCATCAACGCCGCATCCTACGCTTCCACTTTGCATAATTTGCGGGAGGAAATTAAAAAGAAAAGACGGGGTAAACTCGCAGCGGGTGTGTTGCTTCTTCATGACAACGCTCCTGTTAACACGGCGCGAGTTTCCAAGGCTGCTGCGCGAGATTGTGGTTTCGAAGAAATCCAACACCCACCCTATAGTCCAGACCTTGCCCCTAGTGATTATTTCCTGTTTCCGGATTTGAAAAAATATCTTCGTGGAAAAAGATTTTCGGATGATGAAAAACTCAAGTCGGTATTTTGCAGAGAAAGAGGAAATTTATTATTTTGAGGGTTTAAAAAAGCTTATCTCAAGATGTAACAAATGCATTGATGTTAGGGGAGATCATATTGAAAAATAAAAACAATTTAAATTGAATTCGCATTTTCCTTCATATCGATATCGAGAATATATTGAACGCCCCTCGTATATCTTCTGTGTTTGCAGCTTAAGCGTTGATGCTATTATGCGTTTACACTTCTTCACTGCTTAGGATGCTGCAATTAGGACTTTGAGCGAGATATGATCTTCGATTTGTTCTCAGGTGTCCGCTGATAGCCATGTGCTGTGGTTTCTCTGCAAATTTTTAACATACTTGGACCTCGGACTTTCGCTTGCGAAAGCATTTTGGAAAGATCTCCAGGTTTTGCTTAGATTTGCTGGATTTTTCCGCTTCTTGGTAGAGCTGGTTACTGAACTGTAGGAGTACTGCAGGATTTGACACTTGTTAGCATTGCGCCTGGATATGCGCGATTGCTGCTACCAGATGCAGTGCTTGAGCTACCATCTAAGTCGAAAGAATCTAAGATGCGGTCGGCCTTATTGCAGTGGAAAGGAGATGTCGACAAGATAAGGGACTTGCCACGAGCATACGTCATTGCTGTTTTTTCTAGACTCTAAAGAAGAGTCTGTCTAGGCTGCCTGTAGGTTTCCCTACCAGTCCGCTTCCGGCGCACTGATGAATTTACCTCTCCTTTATATTCGTATCATGGGGTGCACTCTCAAAGCCATCTTCCGTTTAAATAGAAGTGGTCTTTGAAGTCTCTTGCGTTTTTAACGGAACTCCTGATAATATAACCCTTAAATCCGCTGAGTGCCCGTACATTCATGGGACTAACCATACATCTTACCATTGCTCGCGTGTATTATGAATACCAAACCGGAACTGTGTTGAGGGCACATTCCACACTTAATTAACCTCATGATGTTCTTAGAGCCCCAGCACATAGTACTTATTGCAACTCTACATCAGGTCGAAACCAACTGGAAGACCCTTCCTGCGTTTTAGGTTTTCTCCCACAAGGAGTAACATGCTTCATTACACATGTTCACCAACAATATCCATTTCATTGTCTCTGGCTTGCATTGACAACAGCATCACCTGACAATTCAATGCATACCAGCATCCACACATATATGTAAATATGTTCCGTTACAGAAGCCAAGCCAACTTTTTAATCTCTCTGCAAAAATCAAAGCTTCTTCATTAATATTGATTGGCTGTCTAAATCACGCGATTTGCAATGACGCTAACGGATTATTTTGAGTGACATCAAGCAATAAGACATTCTTGGAATCAATTGAGTTTTGATCACGGAAGTATAAAGGTCGTCAAGTGTAGAATTAAGAAAAAATATGTAAAATATATATGTATATAGAAAATAAAACCAAACAAGCATTTCTTTTGTTTTATTGGAAATATAACTGGCGCAGTCGGTGAAGGCCGCATATCAAAAAAAAAAAAACAAACAAGATCATTTCATAAGACATAGTACTTAAAATAAAGTGATAAGTGAACTGATACAATTGTGTTTTGTGTTTTTCAACAAAAAAAAAAAAAAAAAAAGGTACTTACATGTAAGTCTAAAACATAGATATTTAATCGTGTGAAAACCTAAGACAATCAAATTACCACAAAAAAAAATATACAGTTTTACAATATACATACAACTGAAGACTACATATATATTCAACCTGGAGACATCGAAGATATTATTCCAGCAGAAATCAACATCTTTTCTACATCTTAACGAAGACACAATCAAAAAAAAAAAAAAGAAAAATTATTCAACCAGGTATGACCAACCTACTTGATTTAGTAAAGGAAATACCCGATTTCACGGGACTTCCTGAAGAATTGGACATTTTTATAAAACAAATGGATTTCCTATTTGAATATAGACATACTTTAGATGAGTTATCAAAAGGTTTTTTAGATTTAAGAATTAGAAATAAGATTAAAGATGAAGCTAATATTGTACTTATAAATAACAATAACCCTACCTATTGGCCTCAAATAAAAGAAATATTAAAAACGAATTGCGGTATAAGTGAGAGTGAAGAAATTATACTTAATGAAATGAGAGTTCTGAGATTTGAAAACTCGGTTGAAGAATTATTTGAAAAAACGTTAAATCTCCTAACCAAATTGAATATTAAAACCTCCTTAAATTTAGACCTCCAAACATCATTTAGTAGTATCCAAAATGAAGCAATGTTTCTAAAATTGTTCATCAATAAACTTCCAAGCCAACCAAAACTAATACTTAACGCTAGAAATCCTTCAAATTTAAGAGAAGCAAAAGCTATCCTAATAGATTCAGACAATTTTTTTAAGAAAATAGTATTTCAAACTAATATTAACACCTTTCCACGACAAAATTATACACCTTTTAACTTTCATTCATTCCATAGTTCAAACAATAATAACTCTCAAAGTATAAATTCGAATAACTTTAAATATAACACAGCAGGATCAGGTCATGACAATATCCAATATTCCAATAGCCCTCGCAAATTTAACCAAAATATATCTTCTCAAGGATTTAATCATGCCGGTAACTTTAGAAATAATAATATATCAAATCCGAACCATCAAGGTTATACCCCTAATAGATCTATAAATGCAAGATCAAGAAATTATGCAACTAACAACTCAGGGTCATACAGAAGTAGGCAGAGCCATATGAGTGTTGATCATATTGAACCTGTAGGAGAGCTCAATTTCCAGCCAACAATTGACACAAGTGTTCCAAATTTTCAGTCAACCACTTCAGATCTCTTCCCTATATAGTTGTCCAAACTAAAACTACCCCTATTAAAATTCTTATTGATTCTGGAGCAGGAACATCTCTTATAAATAAAGGGTTATTTCATAGTTCCTTCAGAACGGAACTTGAAAAACCCATTGTGCTGAAATCAATCTGTTCCAACATTTCGGTAAAATCAAAAATCACAATTCCACTTTTTAGAGAATTCAATAAACCGTTGACAAAAATTGAATTGCTCGAAGTAGAATTAAAGGGTGATTTTGATGGAATTATAGGATGTAATGTGTTAAGACCATTACAAGCAAAATTAGACTTCAGCACCTTCAAACTTGTTACTAAAGATTGCAGTTTGCCTATAATATTTGATAAAAATTTAAATGACATATCACAAAAAGGAATAAACAATTTAATAAAAAATACAACAGACATTCATTTTAAGAAGCCTGACCTTAGCGATGTGATATGTAAACTTAAGCTTGATAACATAAATAAGGAAGGAATAGACTCAATCAAGTTAATTATTTTAAAGTTTAAAGATGTTTTCTATCAAGAAGGTGATAATCTTACGTCAGTCGTAAGGTATAATCATAAAATACCAACTATGAATGATATACCTATATTTTCCAGGGCGTATCGTTATCCAGAAGCGCATAAAAACGAAGTAGAAAAACAAATTTCGGAAATGCTTCGTTCTGGAATCATTATCAATTCCAGTAGTCCATACAATGCTCCAATATGGGTCGTCCCAAAAAAAGGTGACAACTCCGGCCAACAAAAATGGCGTATTGTAGTGGACTACCGAAAACTAAATGACGTTACGACTGATGATAGGTTTCCGATTCCGAATATGGAAGATATATTTTCAAAGTTAGGAAATGAGCATTATTTTTCAACAATTGATCTTGCTAAGGGTTTCCATCAAATCCCCATTAGCCAAAAAGATCAATGCAAAACTGCTTTTTCAACTGCGAATGGGCACTATGAGTTTACTCGAATGCCATTCGGGCTAAAAAATGCCCCTGCATCCTTTCAGAGGATGATGAACGAAGTTCTTCAGGAATACTTAAATAAGATTTGTGTTGTGTATCTAGACGATGTCCTTATTTTTTCCACATCATTACAAGAGCATATGGATTCTTTGACAAAGATATTTAAGAGGCTTCGACAATATAATCTGAAGGTGCAGGTGGATAAATGTAGTTTTCTCAAACGCGAAACTGAATATCTAGGACATATTATATCAGAGCGAGGCATTAAACCCAATCCTAGCAAAATACAAGTCATAAAAGACATAAAATTGCCAACAACAATAAGAAAAATAAAGTCGTTCTTAGGTGTTACCGGCTTTTATAGAAAGTTTATTAAGGACTACTCGAAAGTAGCCCTTCCAATGACTCAATGTCTCAAAAAGGGTAACAAAATTGACATCGCAAACGTGCAGTACATTGAGTCCTTTAAAAAACTTAAAGAACTCATATGTACTTGCCCAGTTTTAGCTTACCCAAATTTCGAGAAAACGTTTACACTAACGACGGATGCGAGTAACGCAGCTCTGGGAGCAGTCCTCTCGCAAAGTAACCATCCAATTGCTTATGCCTCAAGGACTTTAAATCGTCATGAGACCAATTACAGCACGGTTGAGAAGGAACTTCTTTCCATAGTATGGGCTACCAAATATTTTCGACCGTATTTGTTCGGTCGAAGATTTAAAGTACAGACCGATCATCGTCCATTAGTCTGGCTAAATTCTTTAAAGGAACCGAATTCTAAACTACAACGGTGGAAAATAAAATTAAACGAATTTGATTTTTCTATTGAATATATAAAAGGGAAGGAAAATTATGTTGCTGATTTTTTAAGTCGAATAGATACTAATTGTATAGAAAATGACGAAATAAGATCGGATTTAGCAACTATTCACAGTGGAGTCGAAAATTTAAATGACCATATTTATATAACCGAAACACCGTTGAACATTTATAAATATCAACTGATTTTACAAAAACACAAAATAAATGGTTATAAAAATAAAGTCATATATAAGAAAAAACGAAGGTCAACTATTTTACTTCAAGAATATGATGAAGAGTACGTTTTAGAAATTTTGAAAGAACTTCTTCCAGTGAAGGGAACTCTAGGAGTTTTTTGTGATGATGAAAATATATTTATACAATTTCAAAGAACAATAGTACAATATTTTTCGAATTCACCTAATATGAAGATTCTAAAGTGTACGAAATTCCTTGAAGACATAATTTGTAAAGTGAAACTATTTGAAATAATTGAAACGTCACACCTTAATAAAAATCACAGGGGAATTGAGGAAACTTACTTCGAACTAAGAGACAAATTTTATTATCCCAACTTCAAGTTAGAAATTCAAAAATATATAAACAACTGCATAATTTGTAATATGTGTAAGTACGACAGACATCCAATTAGACCAACTCTAATGATTTCAGAAACTCCCAGCAAACCTAATGAAATCATTCATATTGATATATGGTTTTTCAACAAAAACAATATGTTTTTAACATGTATCGATAAATTAACAAAGCATGTTTCCATTCACCCCATTACCGATAGAAATTCCATTAGTATAGTAGATATTTTAAAACATAGATTTGCTCTTTTAGGTAAGCCAACCAAAATAGTAGCCGACAATGAGTTCAACACCGCATTTATAAAGAATTTTCTAAGTAGCGAAAAGATAATATACCACTTTACATCTCCAAACACACACACGGGTAATTCCACTATAGAACGTTTCCATTCCACCCTTAATGAACACATACGACTACTAAAACTGAATCGGAATAATAAAGACATGGATAACATGACAATAGCTCTTAAAGCTGTTGAAATATACAACGATACGATACACTCAGTAACAAGATATAAGCCAAATAATCTTCTCCACTCAACTTTGAACGAAACGGAATGGAACAAATTAAGAGAAAGAATACACGGCTTGAAAAAAAAACGAATAGCAAAATTAAATGAAACTCGAACAGATCACCACGAATTCAGAGAACGAGAATTAGTTAAAAACCTAGGATTCCACAATATAAAACATCTACCTAGATACATAGTTAAAGAGGTTAAAGAAAAAAACAAAACCCACTTTAAAGACAAGAGTGGAACAAAACGCGACAGACAAGTTGTAAAAAGAGTTTTTAAACATCAGGACTCCCCTAAGGATATACATTTTGATAGGAGGCTAATAGGAAGGGACTATTCATGTAGATATAAGAAAGTTAAAAAAAAAAAAAAAAAAAAAATAAAAACATAAAATAAAAATAAATTAATAGAAAGAAAACAAAAAAACAATGTATATGCATTTCTTATTCATTGATTTTTTTTTATGTTGTATTTTAATTTAGAATGTATTAGTATATAAGTACCTAAAGTATACAAAAATATTTGTAAAAACAAAAAAAAATTAAATTAACACTCATGTAAACAAACTTATTAAATATAGACTATACATATATAGAATAGATAGTAAGTAATATATATGGATAGAAATAACTTTATGTTAGAAATAATACGTATACGACACAGTGAAAGTGTAAATCTTGGTTTTTGGTCATTCATGTCTGGGAGACATTCTGCCCATACTTCGACGGGAGGAGTAACATGCTTCATTACACATGTTCACCAACAATATCCATTTCATTGTCTCTGGCTTGCATTGACAACAGCATCACCTGACAATTCAATGCATACCAGCATCCACACATATATGTAAATATGTTCCGTTACAGAAGCCAAGCCAACTTTTTAATCTCTCTGCAAAAATCAAAGCTTCTTCATTAATATTGATTGGCTGTCTAAATCACGCGATTTGCAATGACGCTAACGGATTATTTTGAGTGACATCAAGCAATAAGACATTCTTGGAATCAATTGAGTTTTGATCACGGAAGTATAAAGGTCGTCAAGTGTAGAATTAAGAAAAAATATGTAAAATATATATGTATATAGAAAATAAAACCAAACAAGCATTTCTTTTGTTTTATTGGAAATATAACTAAGGGGGCCTACGTCTTCCGGACAGAAGTCTGGGGCGCTCCTGACTCCCACGGTAACGTATTTAAAGTCCTACTATGGTGGTCCCACACCTGCCACTCAACAGAACCTATGACCGGCAGCTTGTAACTGGGCAAATCGTGGCAACCTTCAGCGGCGATACTTCTAAAAACCATTACTATAAGCCCGGGATTTGCTTTACCCTCGCTTTTTATGAGAAAATTTCATTAATGGCAGAAGCCTTCATAATTGGGCGAGGGCCTAAACAGGTCTTTGGCACAACATGCACTGTCTTTCGAGTGTGGTCTTATAGACATGCCGTTTGATACAATTGCACCAGAACTTTGCAGCGGAAATATACGAAATCAACTTTGGCTATATCCAGGAATGGTCTCGGCCAGAATCTGAGCCAGGAAAGGAACGTAGTCAGGTCTTTACAGATGGATCAAAAACCGATTTAATATGCGGCGTTGGTTACTTTCTGAAAGACCACGACTTTAGATTTCACTCCTTGTGAGGAGCTCTTGTGTCTATCTTCCAAGCGGAGATATAAACAATCTTGATGGCAACGAACTATATTGTGATTCCAACTTGTGTTTAAAGCCTAGCTGGACCCGGACCCTCTCACGACTTCTAAGCTAAAGGGTGAGCAGATAAGAACGACAGGAAAAAAAAATTAAATAAAACAACATCGGTGTGAGATATGAAACTGATTCTGGCTTTATTTTGAAGCTATGAGTACGTTCATGCTATTGTGTGCGGAATAGCACATCATTCAAATGACCGCCTCGGCTTTGCTGGCGGTGCTTCAAGCGGTCGGTACCCTTTTTAATGACTCGGTCCAATACGTACGGCGTTATTCCAGCAGTAGCGCGCCGAATGTTAGCCTCGAGCTCATTCAAAGTGTTTGGCTTATTAGCGTAAACTAATGACTTTACGTAGCGCCAGAGAAGATAATCGAGTGGTGTAAAATCGCATGATCACCTCCGCCAATTGATGAACACTCGCCGTGACATGACCTAGCCGCCTAATTTCTCCTTCGCAGCTTCGAGCATTGTGTCGATTGTATGACATGTTGCGCCGCCGTCTTGTTGGAACCACAGTTCGGATATATCGATGTTGTCGAGCTCTGACCACAGAAAGTCGGTTAACATCGCTCTATACCTGAGACCATTGACAGTAATGGTGTCTCCTTCCTTATTTCGAAAGAAAAAAAGTCCGCACCAAACAGTCAATCTCTGTAGATATATTGATGCTTGGCCGAACACTTGTCGATTGTGTTCGCTTTAATAGCCGCTGAGCCAAAAATGGGCCTCGTCCGAGAAGATGATTTCTTGGCCAAATTCCGGATCACCGGAAAATATTTCTAGTGCCCAATTAACGAATTTCCGGCATTGTCTATGGTCGTCCGGCTTTAATTCTTGCGTCAGCACAATATTATGTCGATGTAGGCCTAAATCCAACCGCAAAATAAGCCGGTGGGCTGACGATGCCCAATTCAGCTGATCGGCACCGAATCGACATTACTGGGTCTTCTCCGATACTGGCCGCTACGGCGGCTATGTTTCCTTCATTTCGCACTCTGGTCTGGTTGGTGGCTTAAGATCCACTCACGCTATGCGACGAATTGCTTGCACACTGAAGCCGTGATGACAACCGACTTTACGATGCATGATGAAATGGTAAACTTGAATATTTTGACAGCTGGATGTCATTAGTAGCTTTGACAGCTGCTGAAACATAATAATTGGAATAACTATCATTGCTATCTGGTCACCCGTTAGTTGGAGAATGCAGGGTTTCACTGAACGCAGGCTGAATTCATTGAGTCTGTTCTGGGTCCCGGATCACACTGCGATAACAGGAAATTAAACTGCCGATGAACTTGCTAGGTAAGGGCGGCCAGTTAGTGGTGTGTGTCATATAAGTATAATTTCAGATGGTATGACTATCGGGTTACCGGCAGACCAACCGAATACTTCCCTACCTCTCTAAGGTCAATGACTTTCCTGCTGTCCCTCAATAGGAAAGACTGGACGCTGGTTACTGGCGTTGTGACGTGGCACTATTTGATGAGACCCAGTTAAGTCATGGTGGTTAAATATCCCTGGACGATTACAATCTCATGTTAATTGTTAGATTTTAGACGGCACTTGGTTGATCGGATAAGAAGGTCATACTCAGTCAAGGGCCATGTACACTCTGAAATTTAGTCGTCAATGTTTGGTTACTCCATGACGTCTATCATATGAGGGGGTTTCTTAGCTATTGGTGTAAGCATGCAGAATAAAGTAGGACAGGACAGTATCCTGACTGTCGAAAGATATTCCGGTCATTTTGTTTTGCTCAGTGTCAAAACATCCATCTGGAACCTCATGAACTTTATTCCAAGTTGTAGGAATCTGAAGTCTGAAGACCGCTGATTTTGTGGTAATTGAGGAAAGTTTTTGCGTTCCAGGGTCCGATCGTTGGTCAAATACGTCTGTAAGTCTGTAATTAATAGTCGAACACACCACTCCTAAACCTCAATTAAAAATAAGTTGGAGAAGCTCGCATGTATATACTATTTAGAAGCGTTTTCCTACTTGGAACTTTGAATTCGATTCCTTGTGATGGATACACACACAAGAAGATTCCTTCTTTGCGGGGTTAACTTTTGATAATTATGTCAAAGCCAAAAGTGTTGAGAAAGTATTCTAATCAAATTGCTTTCACCTAGGATGGCAATTTACGAGGACCCGTAGTAAGTGTGACATTATTGGATCATGTCTAGTCCTAGTGGCCCTAAAATAGAATTTTTTTATCGTTTGGAAGGGTCAGGATCAGACATTTGCATTACAAGTATTCCATACGCAATTCCTTCCATTTGCCAATCGATATACTTGCATATTCTCTGAAAGCATTCGCAATTTTCATGCTGCTATTATTCCAAGCTGCCGACTTCAACTTTCTGCCCTTTTGGCAATTAGCGATTCGAAATTATTTATGCTTATGTACTCGCGAAATACGTAACCTCAAGAAGTTCTCCATGGAGGGAGTCATTTAGATTTTTTCTTTTTAGCTACTCACATGTTTGTGCATATATGTTCTTATATATGTATCTACACAATGTTCAACTTGGTTTTATGCAAGTGCACTCCTTTATGTTGCACTTGAACGTTACCAAAACAAAGCAGGAATCTGTTCAAACTTTTCACACTATAAGTACGAGTATTGAAGAGGAAGTTGAACTTAAATAAAAAAAACAACAGAACGGAAACTTCTTCAAAGTAGATAGATATGTACGTACGTACTCGAACTCTTACCACATTTGGAATTTCGATACAGAGTGCTCTGCGTCGAGAACTCCATGAAGAAGAAATATTTTCTTGGAATCGCACAACTCGGAGCTTAGTATTTTCAACAACTAAAATGGGAAAAATATTTTCCAATCATCTTACGGTTGGGTTAGGGGTAATGATATTTTAATGGAGAAATTCTTTTGCCAAAACTTTATCTTAGATAGTCACAATGGCTGTGGCCTGTGGGTTGAGGTCGGGCTTCTTGTCTTTTAACCTACAGCTCTTTTGTAGCCTGAAGAAATTAGATAAATTATTACCAAGAAAGACAAGCAGTGGATGGATTTTTATGTTGGAACATAATTTTAATTTCAAAAGTTAGTTTGATGACATAACGTATGAGTACGTATCCTATATGGACTGAACAATTCTCTGTACTTTACTTCGAGCAGTTTAGACTGGAAAATTCTGTTACTACGTAATCTAAGGAGTGTTGAAGTAATTAGCGAACTTCATCGTGGACTTGTTGTTGAAAGCAAAGTTCTGAAATTGGTTGTTAAGCTGGCTATGTCCCGTAAATGGCGATGTGCTAATTTGGGTTTACATAGCAGCTCTAATTTTGTTTAAGATTGTGATAGCCGAGCTAAGAATGGTCCATTTCGGGTGTCAGATCAATGATTACTCTTGCTCGAGCAAGCCTTCATTGTATCAATCAAAAGTTGGTTAAGAAGAAGAAAAGAAATGTCTTGCATATCGACGCACTGACTGCAAAGTAGTCACAGTAGCGGTAGTTCAAACACTGACTCAGCTCATCAATTTATCGCAGCTTATGTAGGAATAAGACATCCAAAGAGTGACTAAATTCAAAATATTCTGGGGGAAATTTAACTTCGTAGTCATCTACTATCATAAGAGACAGACCAGGGCCATCTCTAAGTTTGTTAATTAATCCCATACTGGGGATCTGTGACACGAATACCAGTAGGCTATCGAGAATGCCGCCATAGGTATGCAAACTTTCACGTGGCCAGCACAACTCGACTGATGGTCATCGGCGAACATTTGCATCCCAGTAAATAGCATTCTATATGTTGCTATTTGTAGGGATTGAAACTTCGCACTATCGTATTCAGAGTTCTGCACCTTGCTCGAGTTCGCTCCAAGTCATCCTCGACTGTCCTTCCCCATGTCTGGATAGGGCGGTCCACTCCTCTACTTTATTGGGTAAATGGATTCCCGTGCATTGCGAACTTCTCGGAGGGATAAAATGCCACACAATTGCTTCGTTTACGCGATGTTATCGTTGTACATCTGTGACATTGCAAGCTTGTGCATTTCCGTAAGGATACGACGAGCGCCATGGAAGTTAGTCCCGTTGTCGCTATAAATGTTTGATGGTTTCCTACGGCGAGTGACGAATCAGTTGTGAGATCGGTGACGACTTCCAGGTGTATGGTCTTCGTTGACATACAAACGAATAAGGCTATGTACGGTATGGCTTGGAGAATTTGGACTTTCGACGTCGAGAGAGCTTGATTGTCATTGGTCCTGCGTAATCACATCCTGAGTTGAGAAACGGGCGGCTCGGTTGTATTCGATGTGAGGGCAAATTACCCATCAGTAGCTAGCCTGTGGGCTTTCGCTGCATGAAGCAAGGCTTACATTGGTGGATGATTTTGCGGATCAGGTTACGACTTCCTAAAATCCAGAACTGTTGACGGACGAATGCGAAAGTTTCCGAAATTCCACCGTGAAGGTACCGTTGATGAACATCTGTAATAATTAGAAGAGAAATATGGTATTAATAGTTTTAGGGAGTATTATAGGATGTTTAATACTGAAGGAAACTGCGGCGTTTTTAATACGTACTTCAACACGAAGTAGTCTATCCTTGATTTTGGTGCAAGTTGATTTTGATGCTGCAAGCGTTGAATGTCATCTTCGAAGGCTGATTGCTGAATGAATTTGAGAATGATGATTTTTGATGCTTGCAGTTCTCTGTATGATAGGGTCTGAAAGTTACGACTTTCTACTTTAGAACGACAATTAGAAGCGAATCGAAAACAAAATGCGACTATTCTTTGTGTAATGGGTACGTACATGGCGGAGCAAACCCTAAAGGTAATTGCTGTGAATGTTAATTCACTAATTAGGTTCGAACGACGAGCCGCACTATTTAAGTTGCTTAAGAACAAGCCCCTGATGTGCTTTTGGTTAGCGAAACTAAGCTCACCAAAAGACACAAAATGAGGCACAGAAGATATGAAATATTACAAAGAAACCGACCCAATTCCATTCAAGGAGGAGGTGTTGCAATCTTTGTAAGAAAGGGACTGCGTTTCAAAAAAATATACAGTCGTGTGGTACGTAGGTTTCGGGTGCTGGAAGCATGCGTCATGTACATCCCTCTCCGTAGTGGAAAGCGGTTGTACATGGTGTCTGTCTATGCACCTAAGGCTATTCAATCCAATTTATTCATCTCAGAGCTCGAGACACTTTTTCGATTTCTGAGGCTGGAATTGGAAGACAACTATTTTATTATCGGCGGAGATTTCAACGCCAAACATAGAGATTGGGGAAATAATATACCAAATACTAGAGTGAACCTACTATTCAATTGGTGGGGTCAGCACAGTGTGATGTATCGACTCGGGCTCAAAGCGACGGATAGTCCGTCGTTTCCCAGACACGGGTCTTATTTGGATCTCCTGCTGTTCGACTCACGAATACAACTGACGTGCACTAACCAACAAACTACAAACTGTCTACAAACTTTCGTGTATGACAGTGACCATTGCGGTCTCAGCACCGAAATAACTGTTCCCAACGAAACTGCGGAATTGGAAGTGTTTGTTCAAAGGTATTCCTACAATTATAGTAGAGTGCGTTGGACACACTTCTCAAGAATACTGACGAGAGCACTCTCCTCGAATTCGCTCTACCCACCGTCCAATAGAAATCTGTCAAACGAGGAGATTGACAGGTATCTAAAACTAATGGACGAGACAATCAAACGAACTATGGACAAAACGATACCACGGTATCAACACACTGACAACGAAGACTTATTCCGCAACGCAACTATTGACGCACTGCACCGACATAAAAGTAGACTGCTGTCAAGACTAAAAACCTTGTACAGACAGTTCACTGACAGACATAACCCGGAAATCATGACATTGAAGTCGTCGATTAAAAACCTCCAAACATTAATAAAGGAAAATTACAGAAATTCTGTAAGTTTGTATTGGAACAACAAAATTCGGGCTGTAAACACCAGCAACCCGAGTATGTTCCCACAAATAAATAAGATATTTCGGAGAAATAATCAGAACGACCTTCCATGTCTTAGAATCGCCCGAACGACGAACAACGAACAAATACTTGTAGCAGCAGGCATTGATCCAAATGAGGCCGTTGATGATGACAACTTTTTTGTGGTCGAGGATCCGCAGGAGAAGGTAGAGGCTATAGGAGCGACTTTCCAGGAAGTGTACAAGACGAATGACATCATTGACCCCAACCACGACCTGGAGAGTCGAGTCCTTGTGCACAATTCCTGCCTTCGAAATGAAATTGCGAATTGGCGATTCGAGAGCTCGGGTTTCACCCAGTTCAGTGACGAGAACATGGCAAATAATGTCATCACCAACGAAAGGGTATTACCACCGTTCATTTCGAAGGAAGAGCTCCAAACGATCTTCGAATCGCTTAGAAGTAAGAAATCAGTGGGAACCGATGAAATACCGAACATTGTGCTTCGACATCTCCCACTAGAAGCGGTGGACATTTATACCACCCTGTTTAATAATGCAATGAATAATGCACATTATCCAGCGCATTGGAAAACTGCGGTGGTACATCCCATTCCCAAAAGGAATAAAGATACTTCCAATCCGGCGAATCTCCGCTCGATAAGTCTTCTTCCAAACATCAGCAAGGTTTTCGAGAAGGTGATCAATAGAGTCCTGACTAAGTGGGTTGAGGACAAACATATAGTTCCGGATAATCAATTCGGTTTCAAGGCGGGACATGATATCATTCATGCTGCGTCTAAACTGGTTTCTGATATCCAATGGAAGAAAGGCAAGAAACAGTGCACTGGTGCTTGCCTGATTGACTTGGAAAAGGCATTCGATACCGTATGGCTAGAAGGACTCTTTTTCAAGTTGGACAGGTTGGGCATTAGTAAACCACTGCTGTATATTCTCTTTGATATGCTCTCCAGTAGACAGCTCATCGTGAAGAATGGCGATGTGACTTCTGCTGGAACATTTAATATTAAAAACGGTCTGCAACAAGGTGCGGTAAATTCGCCGATCCTATTCAACATTTACACAAGTGATCTGATAGGTTCACTTCACCATGCCATAGCGTACGCAGATGACTTAATTGCGTACAGATCAGGTCCAAAGATTAAGGTCATTAATGTACTTTTGCAATGTGACTTCGACAAAATTAGGCGATATTGCGACGACTGGAAGTTGAAAATTAACTTTCAGAAGACGGAAACCATTCTGTTTAGGACGCCGTTGTCTGGGGCTTATAGGGACACCAGAAAGAATTGGCGAAAGTTCTCTATCGTCGGACAACATGGACAGCCACTTGCTTGCCGAAATATAGTCAGATACCTTGGGATCTGGCTAGATCAATATCTGTATTTTAACAAACATATAGATGTTGCTCTGACCAGAGCCAAAGGTGCTTTTGCCCTTACAAGGAGACTGTTTTACAACAGCCAACTCGATGTGAGGGTGAAGGTGATCTGCTACATGGCCCTTATCCGGCCTATGCTTGTGTTTGGATGTCCCGTGTGGTTCAAGGTGAGAGCAAGTTTATTGAAAAAGATTCGGGTGTTTGAGAGGGCTTGCCTTAGGGCTTGTCTTCGGTTATACAGAACACGAGAGTCTGAGTACATAAAATTCTATCGCAAGGAGGTCTAGTACAATAGGGCGAACCTAATAAGAGTGCGACTATTCTTTGTAGTCGATACCATGAAGAAACCTTGTCAATTAGAATTTGG
The DNA here is from genome assembly GCA_963966105.1 of Volucella zonaria. Taxonomy (NCBI): domain Eukaryota; kingdom Metazoa; phylum Arthropoda; class Insecta; order Diptera; family Syrphidae; genus Volucella; species Volucella zonaria. The sequence continues at coordinate 123,865,117 of OZ014534.1, read as the reverse complement.
GTAACGTGCACTTGATTGTCAGAGGAAATAAATATGTAGTGTGTGTCTGGATTGTAGCTTTTCTTCTTGTTTTACCAGATTCGTTTCTGAAAGATTAGAGTTGAAGTACCATTTTGGCCAAATGTCTTCGGATTCAAGTAACTACGAGTACGTCGGGCCCGACTACCAAAAGTTATGGTGGAGGAGATCCTGAGGAAGAACTCCACGCAACGCGCAATCAGCAGGGTTATAGTCAGAAGCGACATATCGCGATGAAAACCTAGGAATTGCGTCTAAAGTAGTTGCTGTACGGTTAGCAACGAAGGTTGTCCAACGGCGAGGTGGAGATGATAACCAGTGCAACACAATTTCGGAATCGCACCACGCGATGACTTTATGCGATTTAAATTGTAGTGAAGAGCTCACTTGAACTAGCAACCGGGCTAGCAACAAAGCGCCGCAGAGTTTGAAACGAGGAATGGATATGGGCTTTAAAGGAGCCACTTTTGTTTTGGCTGCTACGATAGTCATGTGAAGAATATTGTCCGAGGTTTTTGTTCGGGCGTAGATTACCGCCATGGAGTTCTACACTGTTTTTGGATTGAAAGATATTTCGCGAAACACGCACTTTTTCAAAACATGGGAGCTGCTGACGATACGTTGTCCATTTGGCGGATAAATTCTGAGGTAATGGATCATCTCAGCTGAGGTTAAGCCATAACTTTTGAAACAACAGCTTGAACAGAATCACTGATGGTGCTAATAGTCCAATGAGGTCAAAGATGCGTGCTATTTCTGAAAGTAAAGTTCTCCTCGTTGGAGACGCCTTGTTGGGTAAGTTCGCGATATGGTACGAAAGTGTATCTGTACTTCCAAAACATGCTAAGTATTTTTATTTGCTATGGTGAGTTCTCGGGGTCAACGAATGAGGATTGTTGTCCGAGGGTTGTTGATTTGCAAGAAGAGCCCAGCAAATGGAGCTCTATTTTCGAAGTTGAAATTTCGAACGCGACAAAAGTTCTATGAGTTCTGATTGTAACTGCAGTATTGTACCGATAGAGTCCGTTCCTGTCATGATATCGTCGACGTAGACATCATTAAATAACACTCGGGATGCATTTGCGAAACTTGATTGGTAGTCGTGAGCAAATTGCTGCAGTACACGAACCAAAAGGAAAGGAGCCGAAGCCGTACCATAGGTAACCGTCTGTAGACGTAGGATCTCGACGCCACACAATGCACTGGAAATCGGTTTCCCCATTCCGAACCCATATTTGACGAAACATTTTTACAATGTTCGCCGGAAACACAAACCAATGTTCCCGAAAGCGTAAGCAGACGCCTATAAGATCTCGTTGTATGGGTGGACCGATTTCAAGCACTTCATTTAGAGATTGATCGTCAGAACACGACACGTAGTTTGGTTGTGGAACTATATTTACAGAGTTAGAATTGATTTCGTTTGGTGGTATAAGTTTCATATGCCCAAGCGCCAAATACTCTTGCATAAAACTGATATATCGTTTTTGTAAATCAGGGTTTGATCTACCGTCAGATGATCGAGAGAAGGTTCTTACAAAATGTTGTTCTGCGGGTTCGTTCTTAGTGTCCTAACGCTTGATGGTAGACATTTCATCTAAGTCCCAAAAGCGCTGTAAAAGACCATCTACGTCTTCAGTTAGATGAAAGGATGAAAATTGTAAGGAATTTCTCAACTCACCTGTTATGACCCAACCAAATGAAGTGTTTTGGGTGTGCCTGCGGAACCTTGAATTTGTTCTGGTTTTAAAATTAACCAAACCTAATCTGCTCCTAAAATCATATCGATGGCACCCGGTTTATTGACATTGGGATCTACCAAATCTAATTGTCGAATGTGTTCCCATGAATAACAATCGAATGGTTCCGACGGCAGTAACGAAGTTAATTTGTTCAGCACGAATACATTTACGAAAATGTGTGTTGCATCATCTCGAGAGAATAATTTTAACGAGATACACCCCTTAGTATGTCCAACTTCTTTTGCAGATAATCCCATGATAGGAATCCGAGGATATTTTCGAGTACTTCCCAATAGCGGTGCCAATCGCTCTGTAACGAACCACGCTTGGGAACCGGTATCTAAGAGAACGCGACAATTGATGAATTGATCCTGACTGGTCTTGAGTTTAACCAATATGGTAGGCAATATTGTTTGGTTTCGAGTGCTAAGCTCATACGAATGGTTATTTGTCAGAGCCGTTCCCGAAGGTTGGAGGGTCGAGGGCATCGAAGGCAAGTAAGAGCGAGGAGCGTTCGGCAAAATAACCGGCGAATTTTGTGAAGGAGATTGCGAGGCGAATGAAGATGTTGGAGGAGTTTTAATGACGTGTGTAGAGTGGTTGGCGATGATTCCGGAGAGAGATGAAAAAGATTTATGATCTTCTGGATGGACTAGTGTGTGGTGACGACTCTTGCACACGCGACAACGATACGACGAAGGGCCGTCTTTTGAAGAATGCCCACTACGAAGGCAATTGAAGCATATCGATTGTGTTTTAACAAAGTTTCTACGCGATTGAATATCTTGTTCAACAAATTAAGGACACTGGAATAACACATGGTCTTTTCTACATTTAGCGCACTGTGAACTTTGTAACTGTTCTCTTGCCTTAGCAGTATGGGCTCGAATATGGTTCGAGAGCATCACATTGCAATTCGAGGAAACCGATTAAGTCTTTGATCGACATGTCTTCACGACAGCCTACGTCTGCTGACAAGGCATGTTTCGGGTCTGGATCCAATTTAGCTAATAGCAGATATATCAGCCATGGATCACAACCATTTTGACTCGATGCGCTTAGTCCGCGAATTACTTCGTCCGCGCCGTCAGTAATTTTACGAAATGTTTGTGTGTTCGACACACTTAGTGAAGGAAGCGAAAGAAATGTCTGCACAAAGTTTTGCACTATAAGATTAATACGGTCAAATCGATGTGTAAGTCTTTCCCATGCCTCAGAATAATTAGCACCTGATATGGAAATATGTTTTATTAAATTTGCTGCATATTCGCGCAAGAAAGACTTTAAATAATGGAATTTCTGGATTGGAGTGGGGTTAGATTTATTATGAACAGAACCTTTAAAAAGGTCGCGAAACGATGGCCAATCTTTGTAAATTCTCGAGAATGGTGGCACTACAATTTGTGGTAAGTTAATGTTAGAAAAAAAATTTCTGTGGAGCTAAGTTTTTCAATAAACGTGGATTGTTGTGTTACCAAGCGCTCCAAAGTCGAGGAATTAAGATCGTGCAGCGCTTTTTCCCGAATGGCTTTGCTCAACCCCGCATGGGCAACGAAATATTTTGATTCACAAGTTCGAATTCGTCTTCACACTCTTCGATGTTGATTTCTTCTGCCGTGCGATATTCATAATGCAGAGAACAGAAATCAGGCCACGCTTGATCTAATCTTTTAAGTCGAATCTCCAACATCTCGAGCGATGTAGAGTCCCCGATAGAACCGACAAAATCTGCAGCACGCGTTAAACACGCCCTGGCAATACTGCATTTCAATTCTTTTGAATTCATAACTTGAGTTATTCGAAAAGATCTTTGTGAATGAACGACGAAAGAAACGATTACGATTCTTCAGATAAAAATGGAATTGTGTTTACGTTCAAGGTAGCACATATGCTATATATATATGATTAGAAAAAAATATTGTAACAGCGCACTGAATCACGTTTTTGATTCCGCTCAGAAGGACCACTAAATGTTTTTTTAATAAAACGTATTTATTAGTGTATTTATTCAAAGTAACAAAGATACTTACGTATATGTGACTGCAGAAAATTATATGTAGTTGATCGCGGTATGGCGTGATGTGCTGGTGACTGGTAATGCTGGCTTGCTGTAGGCTGCAGTCTAGATCGAAGTTGTTGGTTTAAATATCAAACAACGCGGTTTGGCCAGAGGTTCTTGCGATGTTGTGAAGAAATATATTTGTCAAGCCTTATAACTTCCTTATGGGATGTTGTTCACTTTTCAGGGACTACACCGATAAGGTTGCATTGTTTCCCTGTTTAATTGGAGGTCTCCTAGCTTGGGTTTTGTACTGAAAACATTCTTCTCCAGGTTTTAGATAGCATAGCGTAACAACGTTTTGCTTTATGAATTTTGCTGTCCACAACCAGACCACCATCTTTTGAGAACATACATCCTAAACATAGAGAGCTGCTTAACTTGTCGACTTTCTGTGTGGCATTGTTGAATTATGCCAAGTGCTGGTCTGAGTAATTGAAGTGTTTAAAGCTTTCTTTTAGGAGCACTCGTTTCGAGTCTTACTTTGTTCGTTTCTGATTCCAAGTTGTGAGCAATTGGATGCAGGTCCAGTGTCCTCTGTAAGAGTAATTGAACATCTCTTGTGAAGCCAAGTCAAGATGATTAAGATATGTGTCGTAGTTCAGCCAGGCCCAGCATTTCCTACAAAAAGACCTGCTCGATTCACATCACTTAAACTGCAAGGGATACAGTGGCGTAAGAATGTAATTTTGCTGTACTCTGCTACGAACTTCACATTCCTCGAACACCTTACCCTTCTATATATAAGACACGATAGCCTTATAATAGCGACTAGTTTTTCTGGTATGCTTCTCCTGCGCAAGGCTCGGTACATAGTATCTCGAAGTGAACTGTCAAAGGCCTTCTTGAATTCAATGTTCAATGATAATCCCCATGAAATTGATACAGTCGTTGTAGGAGGATCCAGCTCAAAAGCCTCCCTGTTTGATGTTGGGCGTTGAATCAAGATTTTCTTCACACGGAAGACCTCTCCAGTTCTTACATTCCATCAGTTTTCACTTTTTGGGCAGCTTAACAATCATTCCCCTCTCTATCGTTCGTGAACAGTTTTGGTGTCCCATAGTTACTTATTAGTGGCTGTAGGAGCTCTGCTGAAGTGCTGGATGAGGTTTCGCCGTGATGCCATCTATGTCACGTGCATTGTTTTCTTTCAGCGCCATCATTGCCAACGTCATTTTAATGTTATTGTGACACTGTAATCCGCTGCAATCCATGCTTTGGGCTCAATATGTTCACCGATTCGTCTCCAGGTATTAGCTGTCAGTCACATAAAACTCCTTGATCGCGCGCAATTATAAAAAAAAGCCATATCCTTAAGCTTTTTTGGCTTCTACCGATAAGAGTGTCGGTTCTATATGTAAAAATATTTCTGAAAGCGTCCCTGTGCTTCATTCTGCATTTATTGCAAGGTGGCCTCTTATGTGTTGCCGCCCTTAGAGATCCCGGAGCATGTCCACGTAAACCAGTTAGCTACACATTTGCTACGGATGCCTTGGATGTACATATTTTCTAAAGCGTCGGCTTATGATAAAGTGATCGGATTTATTTGACGTACGTTATCGATCAGTCGGGACCCAGCTAATCTTATGGTGTAAATGGTGTTAAGAAGTTAAACAGTGTGCCTATAATGACCAGGCAATTGACGTTTTAAAGGTCAATATCTTAAAAGGTTGTTGAGGAACTTTGGGGTATATATTCATGTGAGTTCTTCCAGGTGTGGCTCGGACCGGGCTTTGGACTCAAATATCGACGTCAAACCCATAGATCCCCGCTCTTAAATTTCTTGAATCGACCATGTAAACATCTTGCTCATTATTATAGAGCAATGTGCCGACTAATTATCTGCTTTACCCGTACCTGATTTTTATCGAATTCAAGGACGAGCATCTCGATATAATTAACAAAGCCTTACACAGGGGATGCATTATTGACAAGATGCAAAATGTTGCTTTCTATCAATAGCAATTTGCTAAATACTTTAGAAACCCACACTCATGTAGGATAGATCTGCATTTTACCACCGCTCCAGTTAGAAGAATATGCTGACCTGAAGACTTCGCCGACAATATCTACTTGTTAACGTATTCGTTTAACAGATGATTCAAAACTTGAAGCGGAGGCAAACAAAGTAGAACCAAAGATAAATGTAGTCAAAATCAAATCTAATTGCTTTTAATGGTGGTTCACTAGCTAAATTTGCTTACTACTACATTATGAGTTCAATTCAGAGGCGAAACATAAAAATACCGAAAACGACAATATATGACGTCACGGCCTTTCGGGAGGTTAAGACGAACAACACAGTGAGTTGATTTACTATGCCTTAGTCCTTCTCTAACTGTTTGTATTTATTCATGGGAACCACAGGAAGCAGCGTTATGGCTGAAGGGCATTGAAAACAATGTAGGCCCCATAATAGGAAAGAAAGAAGCTGTTTTTGGATACTGAAAAATCAATTTCGCAAAAAAAAAAAGAACAAACTTTCCTGCAGAAACAAGATACAACTGTTTCGCTTCAACTTTGAGTTAGTATTGTCATTCTGTAAACTCTTTGGAAAAATACATTGATGAAGGAATCGGTAAAGCTGCTAGACCAACACGGATACATGAACAATGGTTGGAACCTCTTATGTATACGACTAGAACAGGTCGGTCTCGTTAATAGATCTAAGGTATTAAGACGTACGCACTGAGTCACTAAAATTGAGGTAGAAAATTCTCAGAGATCCATATCTTTATCTGTATTGTTTTAAATCAGCAGACTCTCTCTCTATCGTTTTTAGCGTCTTTTGGCCATACCATATTTCTAAAGAACTGATCCACCTGATCCTGAAGGCAACACCATTGCAAAGTAGGGCAATGCAATAGAGTCCGGTTACCTAGTCAGAAAGAAAAGATAATCGTCCTAGCGATTATAGTGCAGATTTTTGAATACTTGTAATGTGTTCAAGAGAGCTAAAGTGGGAAAACGAATAAGATGATGCGAAAGCGTTTTAAAAGTCCTATGCATTTTAAAAGCTACGGTGTACCACTCAGCACCCTCATCCATTTTTGATAATTTTGTTAAAGTCCATGCCTCTGCGCCATAGGTCAGGACTGGAATTATGTGGGTCAGTTTTGTTGTTAGAGAGAGGGCTTTGCTAATCAATTGGCTTCTTGGCCCAAAGAAGCAGCGATTTTCAAAAGTTTTTCTTCGTCTGATTTAAGTGCTGATGTCGCTGTCTGAATTGCCATTGGAGCATAGGAAGACACAGTCCTTAATTGTATGTTGCGTGCCATTTCTTGATCACAGCCCATAGCTAACCTCGCGCAAGCGTCACTGACATCATGCTGCTTTCTTCCGATTATTACAATGTCAGTATCGTCGCCATTGCGCATCTTGTTTTGGCGCATGAGTTTTGCACATTCAGAATGATGTTAAAGGAATCGCAAGACAGCGCATCGCCTTGTCTAAATCCCTTTTAGACATCAAAGGTCTCAGTGTTCTTGACCGAACTTGATGGAGCAGCATGCATTTACCATCGTCATTCTATACAAATGGACTAGTTTGGCAGGGATGCTTGTCTCTGTAGATGCTGTCATACTCAGTCTTGCGTATCGATGAATAGGTGCTGTGCATCGATTATGAGTTCATGGGTTTTTTTTTCCAAAATCTGCCGTATTGTGAGTATTTGGTCGATGGTCGGATGTTCACACAATACGGCAGATATGATCTTGTAGGCTATGTTAAGAAAGGCTGATGCGTCTGTAGCTGGCGCAGTGCAGAGGGCCTCCGTTCTTGAGGATCGGATAAACAATGCTGCGATTCCATTCACCGGGCATACTTTCATCCGACCATATTTTATAGATTTTATATAACCTTACCAAGTCATCCCCTGCTGCTTTGGAGAACTCGGCAGTCAGGCCACCTGCTCCAGCAGTTTTGTTGGACTTAAGCTAAGATAGGGCTATCTTCACATCATCTAAGTCAGTTGGACGGAATTGGTCTACATCGCCAAAGTTGAAAGGCTCATTCTACTTGACGGCGATATTTGGCTCGTCATCGCCGTTATATAGTCTGCAGAAATGCTCCTTCCAACTCTTCAGCGTTGACTGCGACTCTACTACTATGTTCCCTAGTTCGTTTCTGCAGGCTTCGGTTCGGGGTTTGTGCCCATGGTAGGTGGTTCTTACCTTTTGGTCAAACTTCCGAAACTCTTTCCTAGAGTAGCATCTCTCAATTTCCTCAACCACGTGATTGTCATGCTTCTTCTTCTCCTCTTCTGCTTGTAGAGCTCGTGAGCAGCTATAGCCCTTCAATGCAGTGCCGCTTTGTATGCACCCTGCTTAGCTTCATTTGCTCAGCGGCAGTCGTCGTTTCGTTATGGTAGCCGAGTGAAACCCAGCACATCAGAGGCGGCATTTCTGATTGCTGTTTGGCATTGTTGCCACTGGTCTTTAATACTTGATGCTGGCGGCATAGGACATCTTAAGAGATTAAGGGAGACTTGATTGGAAAAGGATTTGGTGATCTCTTGCGATTGTAGCTGTCCGACGTCAAACTTCCTTACAGTATTGGTCTGCCTTTGCGTAACTTGGCCTATAACACTGGAGGAGTGCTTTGCGTCGATCGCAATATTGTCAATCTGATTGACAGTTGATTGATCAGGAGTTCTCCAAGTCCCATTATGAATATCGAGTTATGGGAACCGTGTGCTAGCTACGACAATGTTTCGTCCCGCCACAAAGTCGATTAACCTAAATCCGTTATCGCAGGTGGTGTTGTTCAGGCTATGCTTTCCACTAGTACTACTAAATATGCCCTATTTGACTGGCTTTGCATTATAGTGGCCGAGGATAATTTGAACTGTCATAGCTTCGACACTGCTCTTCTCTCTGAACGCGTGCCCACGTATAAGGTTAATGTTTGCAAACTTAGCCTTAATACGGATTATTACAAGGCGCTCCTTAACATGCCGGAAACTCAAGACTTTTTGTCCAAGTCTGCCTCTAACAACAAATCCTCATCCACATAGGCCCTTTTTTTGCCGTTTTTCATCCTCTTTTTGCAGGCCATCCCATCTCATATCTTGGATGGCGGTAACCTCTGCCTTCCAAGGCCTCTTCTAGCTGCTTGGCTGCACGTGGCTTATTAAAGGACTTAATATTCCGCCTACAGATCCGAAGTTCCTTGTCCTTATTTCGTTTGCAGGGGTTGTCAGCAGTAGATCTGCCCGTATCCGAGGTCTGTTGTTGCTTCGTAACTGTGGGTTTTTTTTCATGGCCGGGCAGTTACCCCGACTGCACAATCTCCAACCTGGAGGGCTATTTCCATTATAGATACCCCTTGGACGAGGGGTTGGTTACGCCGAAGCCAGTGACCCGGGGCTCATCCGCCACCATCTCTTTTCCAAGGCCCTGGCTTAGTCCCAAAAATCCTTATTACACCTTCACTTCAGTTGACTTCGCCGTTGATCCCATCTGAGGAATTCATCCGCTGTCCCGTTTATAGCGCTGCTAATTTTGTCTGCTGGTCAGCACTCGCGTTTATATGGTTGGCAAGTCGAATCCGGATGGAAATCGACCAGCATCCGCTGGTTACCTGTGTAGGAGCAGCTGCAGAACTGGACATCACCAGGTTGACACTACTCCGGGCCTGCCGAAGCAGCATCCAGCCATCTTGGTCTATGCGAACCGAATTCAATTTTTCACCACCTTTCCGATTCCTTCACGAATATTCGTATGTTTCGTTTCAAATATCACAGAACAACGTTGCTCTTCCGAGTTCCAAACAAGGGTTTGCCAGTCATACCTTTTTTTCTAGAATCGTAGGTGAAGGCTTCAAGTTTCAACACACATAAGTCCAGTTGGACGCAGTAAAACAATCGTTTATTTGTAACCCCATGGTCAGAAAGGGACACTGTAGCTAAGTTCACCCCATTAGCACTAAGATCTTTATCTACATCAGTTTGGGCCTATAATTCGACACACTTTTCCAGATTCAGTCCTCCTGCTCTGAACCAGGTCACGAAATGTGAATAATTAAAAGACATCTGTAGAGTTCACACTGAACGCACGGAGGTGCTTCCAGCTCAGTCGAAACGCATGTCGCAATATATAAATCTCCAATATTTCCAAAAAAACCCCTCAAAATTACCCTATCTTGCAGTAACATATCAATTATTGCTACTAATTCCACGTCTCAGCCCAAATTTTGTTTACTATCTAAAAAACCAGAAATGATTTCCCAATATCTCGATAAGTTGTGGTTCTACGAGTATTGTAGGGACACAGTCCGTATCCTAAGTAAGCATATTACATTGAATATTTGTCCAACAAGGAATATACAGCTTTTCCACCCTCAAGTCCTGCTCATACTATCCGTTCAGTGCCCAGTCCTTAAACTATGACTTGCTCGAGACCCCTGACAGACATCAAGTCAGCGGGTGTAGTACATACATACGTATACGTGTTTATATTCGTATCCATATCCATAAATGTTATCCAACTCAAGTCCATTGAAAGGCATGTGTGTACGAGTATATAACTATCCGTATCTGACATCGAAACACAAATCGGAAACCAAAAACACAAAGAACATCATGTCTTGCTCCATGCTCATATCTAAGTGGTAGCCTTCAGTTCAAGTGTCATCACACGATACTTAAGGTTTATTCCCGAGCATAAATGAGGATGTAATAGCAATATTACATACACGCCCTGCGGCGGTTGCTCTGTTGCTATTCAGAGTCATGTTACAGTTGGTTTACCTCCTGCGTCCTCTTGCGTCGTGGAATAGTCGTAACTGCAATAGCTGCAGCTGGCCGGTTCTTGTGGTGAATATGCAATTGGATTGTTGCGTCAAGATGGAACAATAGAACTGCCTGCACTTTTCCTCCTCGAGCGTTTGGTTACAGTATTTGTCACTGGCTTTTGCAAACTTTTGCCATTCATACCACTCCGGACGACCCATGCACCCCCTACCCCCCAGTACCCACTACCAATTGGGGACACTCATTGTTGCAGTTTTAATTACAACTCAAAAGCTTTTCACTCGTCCAAGGGAGGAAAGGCGCTGCATTTTGTTCTTCCTTGATGATGTTGGTCGTGGTGGTGGGGCTGGTGGTACTGGTGGTACTGGTGGTGGTATGGCATACTGTTGTGGTAACCATAAAGCATGCATAGCTCTGTGTGCATCATGCTACCGTACACAGTACCTACATACCTACTACAACGACTTGGCGTTCCTTCTTTAATGTTTCACTCTGTTTCGTTGCGACAACAAAGCACAAGAACAAGAAGGGATGGTTGTTTTCCTCCTCTTTAACTATGTGGGTGAAGTTGAAGGCATTTAACGGAAAAAACGCTCAGTTGACGTCAGGAGATGGAGCAAAACAAACAAAAACTTTAGTTATCGGGTAAACCAAGAAAATGAATACACGAATGAGGCACGTGGCTTTCGGTGGTTTAAGGCGGATAATTCTTGGCGTTTTTTTCCCTAGCTTGGCTTCGAGTCAGTAAGTGAAGTGATGTTTACCCTAATTAAAAGCGATTATTCAGCTTTTTCGCAATAAAGCTGAGGCAAGGCCAATTCACTCGAGGCGAGTAACAGGAGCACTATTTAAAAAATGCGAAAACATTGTGTGTAGAGCTTAAATTGGGAAAGCAGAAATTTAATCGTTTAGGCCAGTATCCATTAGCAAAAGTATCGGGTTATTTGAACATAAAAAAACTTTAGCTAATAGCATAACTTAAGATCCCCGATTAACGAAAGAACGTGTCTTAAATGTCTGTATTAAGCTACTTTAACTGTTGCTTTTACCGGACTCCAAAAACAAGGCTGCACCGGTTACACGATGTTTTTCTCAGATACGGTTGACACTACTCTAGACGCATTGATAAATCTCGCTCCTCCCGATATTCATATCATGGGCTGTCAGACTTTAACCATCTTCTGTTTAAAAAAATGTTGTCTTTGGTATAATACGCACTGGAGTTTAGATGACCCTTTCCGCTTTTCAATCTGATCTTATGGACATGCCGTCTGATTCAATTACAACTCCTTTTGGTTGCGGCCAAAATCGGACTCGGGTCTTCACTGATGACCCAAAAAACCGATCTAAGATTCGGCGACTCTACATCTCATTAGAAAAACTTACATTGTGTTCTCTTGTCTAGTCTTAGAAGCGGACATGTACGCAATCCTGGTGGCAACTAACTTTGTTGTGAAAAATCAGTTGAGGAGAGAAGTACTCGTATCTGAATCTACAGCGAAGGCTAAGCTGTTTGGTCCGGTTGATACAATAAGCTTTTTATACTTTGTACGTCACTCTAATCTGGTAGCCGCGGAAGTATGAAACTGATTGAGTTGGAATACGAATATAGTCGAATCTTGGCAGACGAATGGCGCTGGCGTCGTCTTTTATGACAACACCTCTACATTTTACACGGGTTTATGGTTAATTTAAAAAAAAAAAAACAGGTAAAAACGGTGAGGGAAGACCCTAAGATTTTGCTGAAGTCTTAAACAAGTCTGAAACTAGTTCTAGAATTAATGACAGCCAACTGTACTGAGTCTTGTGTTAAGTCAGGTAATACTCGAAAGAGAACAGTTTTAGTCTGCGCTGGGGCTGTGGCAATTCGATATTATTTGGGCATATGTAACTGTTGATATGATGGCAACTCTCGAATGTTCACAGGTCAAACGAATAGTTGTCAAAGTCTTACAAATTTCTTATTTTCATATCAGGACGACGTTGGCGGAGGTATCGCATGTATGGAACAACGACGGCATTCGTGGTTCTATTTAGTCAGTCTGAGCCACATGGTGCACACCCAGATTTAGAGATATTTCGACGTATTCCAAGCCCAGGTCAAAAGGCAGCCTCATGGAGTAAAAATGAGGCTACTAGCGGCTTTCACGACTTCAGCGAGCCTGTTATTACCGGGCGGTTTAGCGGGATACTTTGTCCAGGTTCGGGGTTGCCCACCGTGCAAAAAAGAAAATAGTTCAGAGACTACCAGCAGCCTCAGATACAAACGTTTTAAGGACAGCGAATTCAGGCTATGCGCATGGAGTACTAGGACCCTTAAATGACCATCTATCGAACACCTCATGGAAGCCCTAGATTGCTATAAAGCAGATATTACCGCGATCGAAGAAGTGTAGCTGTTTTGAAGAAGAAAGCGCCGCTACAAAGGTATACTACGTTGATCAAGAATTTGAAAATACAAATTTATTCATCTAAATCTATATTGTCCCCCTCAAAGTAATCCCCATCGACTGCAACACGTTTATGCCAGCGCTTGATCCAATCCTCGAAACATTTTTTTATATTCGGTTTTCGGTATGTCCATCAGTGCTTCCTGCGATTTTTCCATTACTTCCTCTCGGCTGTTGAACTGTGTTCCCCGTAGTGGTTTTTGTTTTTCAACTTGATTGAACAGAAAGAAGTTACAGGGAGCCAAATCAGGTGAATTCGGAGGCTGTTGGATGGTATTTGTTGCATTTTTCGTCAAAAAATTACGAATAATGATGGCACTGTGCGACGGTGTGTTATTATGGTGCAAAATCCATGAGTTTTCTGCCCACAATTCTGGTCTCTTTCGGCGAATTGCTTCACGCAAACGTCTCAACGCCCAAATAGTACTCTTTGCTTACTGTCTGGCCTTCTGGCAAAAATTCATGATGCACTACACCGTTGTAATCCATGAAAACCGTGAGCATTGCCTTCTTTTTTGACTGAAAACGACGTGTTTTTTTGGTCTCAGCTCATTTGGTGAACGCCATTCATTTGCCTGATGTCTGGATTGCGTGTCATACTCATAACCCACGTCTCATCTCCAGTAATGATCCTTTTGATGAATGTGGAATCGGATTCAGCCTCGAAAATCATCTCTTTTGCGAAGTCAACCATCTCTCTGATGGTTAATTTGCGGTTATTGACCAACATTTCTTTTACGAGTATTTTATCAATGTTTTCGTCGGTTTTCGATGTCGACGGTCTGCCACTGCGTTCATCATCTTCGATTGACTCACGACCACTTTTGAACCGCTCGCTCTCGTGCCACTGGTAAACGACCGTTTTCTTTAGAGATTCGTTGCCGAAACACTTTTCCAACATTTCCAACGTTCGCGCACCATTAAATCCGTTTTTTTACGCAAAATTTAATACGAGTACAAGTTCGTTGCTGCAAATTTAAATCCATTTCTAAAATTGTAAAAAATCGCCAACATACACAGAGATAGATGTACTTTTGGCTACGTAACTTTTGCTAATGTTAAGCTATGATGCTAAGATTTAGAGGGAATGTCAACATCAGATTTACCAAAAAAAACAGAACTCAAATTGGAACAATGGGAGCGCCACACGGTGGGTGTGTTCGGGAACTTTTTGATCAAGGGGATATGTAATCAAACAAGAAACTTATAATGCTGCGGTTAATCGAAGGGCGAGAGCCGCTCGTGAGCTCTAGGAGCAGAAAAGAATAATAAAGAGTATAAGAAATGCGATATCTGGAAAATAAGGATACATACATACATTACTGAAGGACTGACTTTCGAAAGTTTTATCAGGGAATAAAACAAACATCACAGGGATACGAAGACAGAAAGGAAGATGAACAACTAGTAGTAGAGTCGCAGTCAGTGCTGAGAATATGGAAATACTACATCGCAGACTGGATAACAGCGATGATGGTCAATACATCACTGTCAGTAAGAATGAACCATTTACCCTGGACAAAGACGAATTTCGTTCCCCTGATCTAGACGAACTTAAGAGCAATATCGAAACATACGAGTAAGTCTAATAAAGCTGCTCACGGAGATGGACTGCCTACTAAGCTGTTTAAAACAGCTGAAGTTGACGTCGCTGGGGACATACACCAGTTCATCTGTAAGATGAAGGAAACGTGCCACAAGAAAGGAGACCTTTTTGACTGCCCTAAATATAGAGGAAAAAAATCGCCAATAAAGCCTTTTCTACCGTTTTATGTGAAAGTCTGAAACCAGTTATGAACAATATGGTTGGCCCATACCAGTGCGATTTCTCGGGGCCGAGCTTAGACTACCGAGGGGGTCAGCACGGTGGCAGATAGCTGAACAGACTACAGATATGTAGGCTAGCTGCTAATAACCAATAAGCAGTCCCCGACCAAGAGCGGCAAATATGGAGGGTGTGACGGAAAAAACACACAAGCCCAGTGAAATTTTCCTGACAGGGGCGCCCATAAATAGGCATTTTGTCCCCTATGGCAAGACGTTATGCGACCCGTACTGAGGCCTTAATGGTGCTGGGAACATAAAATCCATACAGCACCGCTAAGAGAGCCCTTCAGATACCTGGCGCCCTGTGGTTGTAACGTAGCCTTACCACAATACAGGGGTCTCTGATGTGGTGGACGTCCTTTCCCCCATACTCGTGGGATCCAACTATGGACTTTTTATAAACAAATAAAACAGGAAAAAAAGAACAAAACACAGGAGTCGAAAGAACAGAAGAAAGTCCGTTCAGAAGAAGTAGTGTACTGATGCGTTCATCGCTGTTAAAAATAATGGACGGAGCAATGCAAGACGCCGTCTACACCACTATTAAGTGAGCAGCATCAGAGAACCGAGCAGCTCGGTGAAACACCAACTAGCAGTTTTATTAAAGGGAAAAATAATGTTCACCATGAAATAAGGAAGCTGGCAAGTGCAATATGTAGACAATACAACTGTGCAGTAGAAGGCGAAAAGGATAAAATAGATGATATTAAAATATCTAAGGCCACTCAAACAAGCCAAACACCAGAAGTGAGCGAATTGGCTTCTGCTCCCCAGTCGTTGGAACAACTACCAGAACCCAAGCGAAAAAGGACTAGATCAAACACCGAAGTATCGACACCATCACACGCTGACATCGTCACGAAAAATGGGGCAACAAAGGTGAAATAAACCGCCCATAAGGGCCAAAGAAAGGAAAAGCAAACGAAGAAGGCCATTGGTCTGAAAGCGAAACCTCTAGACATTGAGCCAGGCGTAGAAACCACAAGACGTAAGGATAAGAAAGCGGTGTGGGCAAAAGTGGTGGAAAAAAGGCGAGGCAAGGTTCTCGTCAAGCCGGATGCATTGGTAATTAAGAAGCGTGGTGGAATATCCTATTGTGATACGAGTATACTCAGAAAGGTGAAGACCAACCCGGAGTCAAATGGACTAGGCTCTGATGAAACTCGCATAATTAAGACGACTGATGGAGAATTATTGCTTGAGCTCAAGAAAGCGTCGGATGAGAGAACCTCATAGCACCTAATAAAAACTGGACAAATTCCCGGGGAAGTTGCGGAAGTGAGGTGCCTAATGCAGGAGGTGCTTATTAAATGAAAAGATCTGGATGGCGTCACTACAAAGGAAGAGATCTGCCAAGCCCTGTACGACCAGTGTGAGGAACTGCGAGGTACTCAGGCCTCAGCCATTAAGTCCCTGAGGACAGCCTACGTAGGGAGACGCAAACACCAGTCATCAGCCTCCCGATTAACGCCGCCAAAAATATCGGAAGAGTAACAATCGGATGGACTGTATGCCGAATACGGGAAAAAGTAGTACCAATACGATGCTTCAGATGCCTTAACTTTAGGCATCTTGCAAAGGTGTGTAAAAGTACTATGGACAAAAGCAAAAATTGCTACAAGTGCGGGCAGAAAGGCTATGTGTCCAAGAACTGCAACAATGACCCAAGACGCGTCGTTTGTGAAGAAAGAAGAAGTAACAATACCAAACACGCGGCAGGAAGTTCAGTATGCCCTGCATACCAAGAAGCTGCAAAGGCCACCAGAAGAATATGAAAGTGCTGCAATTCAACCTAAATCACTGCGAAGCGGCACAGGACTTTATGACACAAGCTATTCGAGAGCTGAAGATTGATATGGCCATAGTAAGCGAGCAGTATAAGAACCTCGATGATAGAGTTTGGGCAGCGGACGCCTCAAAGAAAGCTGCTATTTGGACCTGCGGAGACTACGCATTTGAAGAAAGAATGATGAGAGCTGGAATAGGGTTCGTCCGAGCGAAGGTCAATGGGGTATATATATACAGTTGTTACGCATCTCCAAATCGAAAGCTGGAAGAATCCCAGAGAATGCTAGATAGGCTCGTGGATGATGCTAGAGGTCGTACTCCATTAATCCTAGCTGGCGACTTCAACGCATAGGCCACTGATTGGGGCTGCATACGGACCAATAGGAGAGGAGAGACTCTGCTAGAAGCAGTATCGTCACGGGCAGCGAGCACACATTCACCAGAAACGGCGTAGGCTTCAGAGTTGATGTAACTTTTGTAACAAGTTCCCTAGTGAGAAGATCAAGATGAAAAGTCAGTAGGAACTACGAGTACACCCACAGTGACCACCAGGCCATCCTATTTGAAGTGCAACCAAGGAGAGCAACCCAGAAGCGCCTTCTAAAGAAGGCACAACGAATGGGGTGGAAAACAAAGACACTGGACGAAAACATCTTTTTCATGATTTTTGAAGAATCCACAATAAACCCAGGAGCAGCAAACACGATGGCTGCGGAGGTTACTAAAACAGTATCTAGGAATTGCGACGCATCTATGTTACGGAAAATGTCAACAAACCGCCGGCCACCAGTTTACTGGTGGAACCAAGGGATAGCAGAGCTACGCAGCAAGCGCCATAGAGCTAGAAGATTATGGCAGCCATTCAGAGGTCAGCCCTTCCACCAGGATATACAGGTGCAATACAAAGATAGGCGTAGGGACCTTAAATTAGTCATCCGGATAAGCAAAAACAACAGCTTTAAAGAACTCTGCGAGGAAGCAGATATTAATCCCTGGGCTACTGCCTACAGGACGGTCCCATGCCCTTTGCTGATGCAAAAATAGTGTCAGGATTATTTCCACCGCAAGCACCAACAGAGCATATAGAACCATCGCAGGAAGTAGGTGAGATCCCACCAGTTACGCAAGCGGAACTTCTGGATATACGAGTATGCAAATGATTTAGCAATAATAAATGACCTGGATTGGACGCCATACCAAATAAAGTCCTTAAGCTAGCCGTCAAAATAAACACAGAAGCATCCGTGGAAATAACAAGTGTTTAACAGAAGGGGTTTTTCCAGACCAATGGATAAAGCAACGTCTTGTGCTGCTGCCCAAAGGGAATAAACCACACGCTGAGCTCTAGTCATAACGTACCATATGCTACGAGGCGCACCCCCGAAATCGAGTACTTGGGGCTTGGGGATCGTGCATGCTGATAGCCCGGGCTATTATGTAGTATCTTTCGAAGATTGCCACATCCTTGGACGCAACCAAGGATCAACCAGTGCGGTTTCAGGCCACTATCGATCAAATATTCACATCTTGAAAAGGTCCGAGAATTTCAGAACGAGAATCACCATCCATTTGTGAACATAAAAGTCGCGTATGACAGCGCGCTTAGGGACGAGCTATACACCACCTACAAATTTGGCAAGGATTATGTACATTTTCGCCGCTTCATCAAGAGGTCTGTAATGAATTAACCGAGACCTTCGTTGTAAAGAAAAGTTTTAGGCAAGATGAAGCGCTGTCATGTGACTCTTTAAAACCGCCCTAGAAAGAATCGTGCAAGACTCAGTCCAACAAGAGAGGTACGCATTTTTTAAAGTCCCCACAATTAATTGGGTACGCAGATGATATTGATGTGATAGCACGTACACAGAGAGCCGTCAATAAAGCTTTCTTGAATATTGAGGCGGAAGCGGTTGAAGTGAGATTGACGGTAAATGAGGGAAAAATAGAATATATGCTGCCATTAGAGAAGGACACACATGCGGCTTGTCAAGAATGTCACCATTGGCAGTTATAACTTCGAGGTGGTTAAGGTCCTCGTCTTCCATATCTGGGCAGCTGCAAGCAGCAACCACATCAGCCCAGAAATCAGAAGTCGAATTATTTTTGCCAATCGCTGAGTCCTCTCTGGTATCATCCCGGATGTCTTGGCAGGGATGATTCAACAGCACACTGTGTAGCAAAATCGGTCTTGTCTTGTCTACGAATCCAACGTCTGAGATGGCTGGGCCATGTGGGCAATTGGACCCCATGGCTTCGACCCAAAGAGTTTTCGATTGTAATGAGGGCAGCAGAGAACTACCGCATCTGTAGTGGCGTACACAAGTGGAATGCGACTTCAACTTGTAGTGCAGAACTAGAGGCAGCTGGTAAGAGATCGTGCCAGCTGGAGTGGGTTGTTGGTTGAGATTCAGGTTCGCACTTAACTGTTCCGCTACTTAATTAAGTAAGTATTATATAAGCATCGATTTCTAATGTCTATAGCTTTTGGGTGACTGTAGGGGATGCTTTCCATGTTCTCGAAAGAGTGGTGATAAAATGCAGCCTTGTCGTATGCTACTTTAGATTTCAAAAACGTCGGAAAGCTCGGAATACCTCTATAGCACAATTATCTGGCTATGAACTCGTGATTTAAGTTACTGAAAGGCTTATAGAGTATGAACTATCCTCGACACATTGATTTACAATGAGGCGCAAGGTGCTTATGTAGTCGAAGAAGAAAGACGCAGATTGGAAGCCCACTTGGTCAATATGAACAATTTAATCCAGAACTTTTGCCGCCAGTTTTGCTGGTCCGCCAAAACATAGTAACGATCACCCAATTATTTATTTTTTTTGAAAATGCTAATTTTTCTATGTGCGTTTAATAGATTTGCCGTTGGTATTGGCACAGCTTGAACAATTTCGCAGAGATGCCACCATGACATAACGCCTTGTTCTTTTTTAATCGCGGTTGTAATTTCTGTAATGCCAGCTGCGTCTATGCCTACGAGAAAGATCATCTCCGACTACATCAGAAGAATCAATCTATGTACTTAGCACCACAAACATGAACCTATTCTTAAAATTATATGAGCGCCGGAGAACTGTCATCAATAATAATCTTTTCAGTGCATTGGCTATGCAGAAGACTTCAGTCATCCTGGTTCTATTCTACGGCCGTATAGCGATGCCTGAATTATATCGAAAGCCAAAGAAAATTCTTACTGTTGTAACAAAGGACAGATTGTAAAGCATTCGGTCCCGTTTGCGTTAATTTAGACGAGAACAAAGTTCAATGACGATTTACGAGTTTATCATATAAGTTTAAAATCCTGGGATATCTAGCGGAAGAAGATTAACACTCCGTCATGTAGAGTCCTCAATTTTAGCTCATACAACCTTCCACTAATTTCATGCTCAACTCAAGGAAGTTAGCCATGATATGAGGTTTGCTGATTTGTTCAGATTCATTTTAATATAAAAATCCAAAGTCCAGGGTAGACGGTTGTTTGCTATAAGCGAATTTTCATTCCCGATAAAGCCAATTTGCTCACTGTTTCCATTGAAATACTGGTCCTCTCAGTACTGATTTATAAAAATGTTGAAATTCACAAACTGGGTGACGTTTCATCTATCAACATCTATGCTTCTTCCCCTCGAATAAAACCAAATAAAGGATATCTCCTTTATTCACTGTATTAAAGACTGACAGTATCCTGGACCACAATAATAGCCTATTCATGAGTAGAAATATCGCCACCAATGGACTGGACTGTCGTATTTTTCCTCCTAAAGTCATAAGACGACTTTGGCGATGAAAAACTCATACAAAGTGAATGCAATTATGTAAATGGATCGAGTTTGGCGCCAGTTGTTGGACTAGATGGTTCATGTGTCAGGACCACTGCTCATCCGAAGGCTCTGACACTTTGTAACAATGAAGTCAAATTGAATGGAGTATTGATTCGGTGTGAAGTGGTCGTCGATGTTGGATGTAAGACTGCAACAAAAGTAGTCGCAGATCGTATTTTTCTTCTTTTTTTTCTATTTGAAACTGATGGTTGGTTACTAGGTAGCTGCTGAATATTTATTATCATTCGAAATTCAATTTCGATTTCCATTTTATGATGTCAAACGAATTTCTTTCAGGAGACTGTAAGTGAAGGTGAAATTGGATTCTATCTACACTGGTAGAATTTGAAATCTGAATCCTTCTCTCAATACAAAATACAATGCAATGGTTACATATCAGTGATACGAATGACTTGGCTTGTTGATAAATCTCTTATTTTGATAAGACACTTCTTCGCTATACCAACTGGACAAAAAGTTTTTGGGAAATTTGAGAAATATTGCTTTTCGCATTGTCAAATATATATTGTGAGTGATATGAAGGTAAGTGGCCATTCAATGGTAATGATAGAATAAATATCTGACAATCTTTCCTTTCACAAAAACAAAAAGGAGACAGAACGGTGTATGACTAAACAAATTTATCACAAATGCGTTCAAGAATTAACTATCTGGTTGACTTAAAGTGATTTTCCTACCAATGCTAGAGTATGCTCCAATAAAGCTAGTGGGCGAAGGTTCCTTTTTGAAGTGAAACTTCTTATGGATCATTGGGCAGTAATTCTAAACTCCGAAGAAACGGGAAAGCAACATGAAGTGATTCCGAACTCTGACGAAACGAAAAGGCGACATGAAGTGATTAAGAACTTCGATAGAACGAATCCTTAGACCTTTTTGTTTTTGCATCCAGTAGATGGCATCCATGCGATAAATGACACAAATATTACATATTTAACAGGGATGAAGTGTTCTTCGCTTCACGATGTTATATCGTTATGAGTGCTAAAAATTCAACAAAACGAAAAAGCAAGGTCTGCAGGTTTCCTCGCGCTGAAATTTTTTATTGATGAGCCATCTTTTAAGGCTTGGGAAGAGATAATAATCCGAGGGATTCAAATCCAGTTACCAATCGACGCCAAAAATCCGCCCGATTCCGCATCAGCATGTCCAAACACTCTTTCGAAGTGCTCTCGCGTTCGTGTTTTTGGTCATTCGCGGCACCCAGCAGCAGGATAACTTTTTCATATGCAGAATATTGCCCAAAATATGGCGTGTGCGCTCAATACTAATCTTTGTGGTATCTGCTAGCTGGCGCACCTTCACTTTCCGATCAGCCAACACCATTTCATGTATTTTTTTGACATTGTCCTCTGTAACCGCATCGGAGGGTCTGCCGCTGTGGACTTGATCGGTAATGGAGTTGCGGCCACCACGAAACTCTCGAAACCAATATTTGACGGTGTAATCTGACGGAGCATTAGCCCCATAATATTTATCCGACTTTTCTTTTGTTTCCTTCGCCGTTTTGCTTCTCAAAAAATAATGTTTTATGAGAGAATGAAAATCGTTTTTGTCCATACTCAACATGATGCCAAACACGTCAACAACAATCAGCTGTCAAAACAAAACAAAAGACAGTATCGCACTGAAATTTGGCATGTCTGCCTAAATATGAACGGACTTCAAGGCACCATAACCTTTTTTGCAGTAACAGCGCATTCAGGTGGTCAAGGAAGTCACTTTTCACTCCATCTAGTAAAACGATGTAGCGTACAAGTTGGTCTCACGGACATGTTACAGCGAACACTGTGAACATTTGCGTTCGGAGTTCGAGGGCACATGTGACATCTAGCCCGTTTTTTTGTGGTTGGCTGATGAATCAATATGTTGACCGCTAGCATTTCGACCGATGCAGGCTGATGCTTGTAATGATGTTGATGGAGATTTCAAGCAATACTCATCGTACGTTGAAATCGACGAACTTGGATCTCGCACACGACGAAAAACTTCTACTGCATGTGCTCGTATACCATGTAGTGTTCGTGCCCTAGCTTTGATATTGTCTTCACATAAGGCCTCGCCTAAGTTCAACAAAAACAATCGTCGGCGGAAACTTTTCTTACTCTTGTTCCATTTTAGGAACAATTGAGTGAAGATCAAGAAGGCATTCAAAGCCGAAATGTTAAGAATGTTGTAGAACAACGTTAGTGGCCATTGGTTGGTCCTGCGTTTACACCGATAAGTGCCAACCATCTGGTCGAGAGTGTCGACACCAGCCTTCGTTTTATTGTAAAAGTGAATTATGTTGGGTTTTTTTGCCTGGTCAGCTGGATCGAAGTGGACGGTCGCATGATACGTCGAAAGCAAAATTACGAAGCGATTTTTCTTGGTCACGTATGACACCATCGTGACACGATCTGCATGGTTGTAGACGATTTCGGTAATCAGCGCCTACGGTATCTCCTTGCGATTTTTCCTTATGATGCCGACAATCGTAATTTGCTTCTTGGAACAGAATCACAGATCAGAGAAAAATAAAGGCATGTACACGAAGAAGAAATACCTTGACATTAATCCAGAACAACACGCTGACCTTGATTGATTTCTGTTGAACAAATTCTGTCACGGCCAACGTAGACTTCAATATTGTTGGCTTACAAAGATCCTGCATCGGACAGAATCCAAAGTTTGATGCCAGACTTTCCAGGCTTAGACGAAATGTACTGTCGAAAACTGCTTCGTCCACGAAATGGCAGCAGTTGCTCATCGACGGTCAGAAATTTGCCAGGAACATACACAACTTTCAAGCGCTGGACCCACAGATCGCGAATAGGCGCTAGTTTATCGCGTACACTCTGCTGAGCATTATGCCGAGTTTCTTGGTTATCTATCGAATCGTATCGATTGGCTAATGGCTCGAAAGCGAATAAGTGGCATTGTCGCTGCGAAAGTTGGTGGCCCATGCTTAGCAGTCCCAAGCTCAGCAGCTGCTTCGCTTTTCGACCGATATGCCCCAGTTAAAAAAAAAGGCGCGCATTTCAGGCACATCAACCGGCTTCCACGTGACGCCATGCCATGGTCATTTGTACCACAATATTCTCGATTGGCTCGATAAAAAGCAAAAACGCAGTCACTGGAGTGCTGATGCGAGATTTCGCAAATGATGTTGGCCCTGCAAAAATTTCAAATGAAAGCGCCTAAACAAAAAATTCAAAACAAACCTTGACGAGAAGCGAAATCTATTGTCGAGACTGATGGGCATGTTGGCATTGGGTCGTGCACATACTGAATTTTCTTGTCTTTCGACTTGAGATCGTTGTCCGGTTCAGCAGCGATTTCCAAACGCATTACCTGTCCGATAAAATCAGCATCACTCTTGTCACTGTTATAATCTCCGGAATCACGTTTGGTGAATAATCTGTATCATCTTCCGAGAATTCGGGCAGATCATCGCCGTCTTCTGTTAGCCGTACAAACTATTCGCAGAATCGCTCATAGTCCGACATTTTGCAGTAATTGTTTGAAAAAAAAAATCTGAAATAATTCACAGCAAAAGGTTGAACAATCGAATAATAAGAAATAACGGACGAAGTGTCACAGCACTGGCGATATCAAATGGACACCAAACATCAGATATGTAATAACTCTTCTAGAAGCCTTCAGAGCCCTCTGGGGACAACAATTTTGTTTTTACGGAAACTAGACGAGAAAGTAGCACGGTGAGACGCGAGCGTTTGGCAACAGCACTACAATTATTAGGAGTTTTGCTTATTTGAAAAAAAATATATGTTAGACTAGTATTAAGATAACAAGTCAGTCGTGTGAAAGACCTTTTGAAGCAAGAAGACATTATTCAAACGAGTTGTGTTTTATTTGTAAGGGTTGGACAAAATACATAATTTTCACGCGAGATACCGACGCTCTCCCTCGTGCCCGTACAATAGACCCAACTTTACGCACATAGGTTCATGACTGGGTTCGTGCAGCGTTTGTTATTTATCGAGTTTAAATAACATAGTGTGTCGAAGTTACTGAGGTTGTAAAGAAGTGAGAAGTACTCCTCAAAAAATCCCTCAAAAATCCTTCAGAAAAGTGACACCAGCAGGAAAATTTATATGAATGATTGTCTCACTCCCTTTACAAGATCTCTACTCAATAAAGCAACTGAACTAAGGAACAATAATAAATGTAAATTTGTTTGGGTGAGAAATTTAACCGTTCTCATCAGAAAAAAGGAAGGTGATAGAACAACAAAAATATACTCTTTTGAAGATTTACAAAAAATAGAGGGGATAGATAATTAACTTTAAGTATTTTTCTTTTCCTCTTTTAAATAATGTTAATTGTAATAATAATCTTAGTAACAATTTTTGTAGATCTTCTCCAAATTGCTATAATAACAATGTTAACTTTCCTTTCGAATCCGAATATTTCAATTGCTACTGTTTAGATCATTCAAAGAATGAACAATCTTCTGGTTTTTCGGTAATCCATCAAAACATTCGCAGCCTGAGGAAAAATTTCGATGCATTTTCCACTCACCTTTCATCTTTAGACCATTTACCAGATCTAATTTTTGTTTCAGAAATCTGGATTTTTGATGAAGAAATCTCCAGCTTCCATATTCCTAATTTTTTGTTTGCTGCAGCATGCAATAATACACATGCAGCTGGTGGTGTTGGTGTATTTTTTCGAACTGACATAGTCAATAAACAAATTAAAAAATATAATTTATAAAGTGCTGATATTATCAGTTTCTGTTGTGAAATTACTGGAACTTTAAATTGTTTTATTTGTATTTATAGACTTCGCAAATGTTAAGTGAAATCCTTTACTGAAGAGTTTTATGGGTTCTTGGAGTCACAAATTTGTAAAAATACCATTCTACTTGGCGATTTTAACATTAACTTAATGTCTGCTTCTTCTGACGTTGATTACTTTCTGACAACTCTGTTTTTCTTTGGTTTTGATTCTTTGTTGGATCAGCCTACTCGTTTAAACTCATGTGTGGACCATATATTTACAAGAGTCCATGGAAATAACAAAACCAAGTTTAAAACTATGATACTTGAATACTGAATCTAGCTGATCATTGTTTAATTTTGGTGGGGGCGAAAGCCCCCATTTATTCGGCTTAATACAAGCTATAACTTAAAATTAAACTTAAACTAAAACTTAAAACTAAGGTTGGTTATTGTGGTGAAGGAGAACGGATTTTAGGTAGGAAGTGGTGTGGTGGAAGTCAAAGACGCTAGGGTTTGAATTAATTTTTCGTAGCATACGGGAGATTGGTTCGTTCGCGCCATAGGTGGTGTGGTGGGTTGGGAGATAGAAGAGACGAGGGGTACGTAGACTACGAGGGTTAGTGTTGAGGAAAATAGAATTGTGAAGGGACGTGCATTCAACCTGACCTGAAAGAAGTCGATGAATGAAGAGAAAGTCGGCTGCATCTCTGCGTTCCTCAAGGGTGTTTAGGTTAATAAGGCTGAGACGGTTTTGAAGAAAACGGCGCTGGATGCTTTCGATTCTCGAGATATGAACGCGATGATATGGAGACCATACTTGACTGGCGTACTCTAGGAGGGGACGAACAAAGGTAATATACAGGGACCTGGTCACGTATGGGTTGGTGACCAGGTGATGGTGATGGTTGGACCATCATTTTACAAAACCTAGTGCAGAGTTGGCTTTAAGGATTATCCCATCCATATGCAAACGGAAGTTGAGCTCCCTATCACACAAAATGCCGAGGTCGCGAAGAGATTCAACGGAGGAGATAGGTTGGTTGTGGTGAAGGTAGAGTCGGGGAGGAGATTTGTGCCGCTTATTTGAAAAGGTGATGGATTGACATTTGGTGATATTAAGTTCCAAACAATATTTAAGGCACCAGATCGAAAAATTATCAAGGTCTTGTCGAAGAAGGAAGGAGTTATGGGGAGAGGAAATGGTTTTGAAAAATTTGGTATCGTCGGCGTAAAGGGAGACGGACGAGTGTTTGATGATCCTATCGAGATCATTTATGGTTAATATAAAGAGAAGGGGGCCGAGATGGCTACCTTGAGGAACTCCAGAGATGGCCAAAAATGTAGCGGAGTGGGCTGACCTAAAACGAACACTGTAAAAACGGTTTTCGAGGTAAGAGGATATCCATTTTAACAGTATGGGCTCAAAGCCGAGGGCAGACAATTTGAAGAGTATTAATCGATGAGAGATTTTATCGAAGGCTTTGCTAAAATCGGTTGCAATTACATCGACTTCGTTGCCGTTCTCTAGGGCAGAGGTGGCAAAGGATACGAATTACGAATTCAACGAGATTTGTGGTGGTTGACCTACCCTTTAGGAAGCCATGTTGTCTAGGGGAAATAAGTTATTTGCATTGGAAGCTTAGAGCTTCATACAAAATACTTTCGAGGAGTTTGGGTATATGGGAGAGTTTAGCGATTGGACGATAGTTTGTTATTTCGTTCTTTGATCCCTTTTTGTGGATCGGGGTTATAAAGGAGGTTTTCCAAACCTGAGGAAATTCTCCTTGTGAAAGGGATAGACGAAAGAGATCAGAAAGGGCAAGGGAAAGAGACGAAGAACATTTTTTAAGAAATATGGCAAGGAGGCCATCTGGACCGGGTGTAAATTCGTCATTGAGTTGGTGTAATTTATATTCGATATAGGAGGGGTCCAAGATGTGAGAGAGAAGTGGGCCATTGGAGAAGTTCAGTAGGTAACGAAAATAGGATGGATCTGGTACAAAGGAGTCGTTGGTGAAGGATTGTTTAAAGAAGCTGGCAAATAGGTTGGCAATGGTGAATGGATCGGTTGATGACTTGTTGTTGAAAGAGAGGGAAGGAGGGTAACCATCGGGCATTCTTTTGTTATTAACAAATTGGAAAAATGTCTTAGGATCATCTATAAGGTTGACTTGCGTATTATTAAGGTAACGCTGGTAAAAGGAATCGTAAAGTTCGGTGAAATGAAGATAAGCACCAAGATAGTTGGAATAGTCGGAAAAGGATTTAGTACGCAGGAAAACAGCCCATAATTTGTTTCTCTTATTTCGTAAGGAACGAAGCTTGCGATTATATCAGGGAGGACTAGTAGATGATGTTTTAAGGCGGGAAAACGGAACGGACTGGAAAGAAGAGTTATGAAAAAATGAAAGTAGAAGGGGGTTGTGGTAGTTGTCGATTGTAGAGAGAGATAGGGGACAAAGTGAGACTGAGGAGTTAATTGAATCTGTTGTGAAAATAAGGCCCAATTGCCTGCCCATATAGTTGGATACACCACTGACTTGGCATAGACTTGAGTCTGTTAAGTGATCTAAGAAGAGACATTCCTTAGCTGAGTTGGCATTTGAAGCAATGAAAAACGATTGATCATCTGATGGAGTCCACTGTAGCGGAGGAAGATTAAAGTCGCCGGAAATAAGGATATCGTCAGTAGAGTCAGACAGGTCAATTAAATAGTCGATCGCATCGACAACAAGTTAGTAAGATTCGGTAGGTTGAGCTGGCAGGATGTAGCAATATAAAACGTAAAGGGACTTGAAGGGGAGTGATATTTTTATAGCGACAAAGTCGACTTTAGAGGATGTAGAGATGCTAATGGGAGAAGAGTTAAGGCTGTTGTGGATCGCCAGTAGGACGCCTCGACAGGGGGAATCATCATGTGGGCGGTTTAATAAGTTTTCAAATGGATAGTTGTACTCTGAGAACTGAATCATCTGTGCATAAAGCACTCGATAAAATTGACTATACCAGACTTAGAAACTGTTTAAATTTCGAATTTTGGGAAGAAGTTTCTTGCGCAACTGATCCAACGATAGCCTTCGATACTTTTCTTATGAAGCTTCAATTGCATATTGCGAATAGTAAACAGGTTATAAGTCGCTCAAACAACAAAAACAAGTGCTTGAAACCATGGATGACGGTTTCACTTCTGAAAAAAATTCGATTGAAACATAAACTTTACCTTCAAGTAAGAAGGCATCCAAATAATCTCAGACTCAAACAACACTTCAAAAAACTAAATAATGAGTTTAAAATTCATATCCCTTTTTACAGAGATAATTATTTTCGTATAAAATTATTAGCAAGTTTTGGTAATTCTAAAAAAGAATGGCGTGTTATTGATGAAATTCTTAATAGAAAAACTTCAGATGTGGATATAATTCTGAACGTCAATAACTCAACTATATCTGATTATTCGGAAATTGCTAATTCATTTAATGATTTCTTTTGTAATGTTAAGTCTTTTCAGAACTTATCCAACCACAACTACAATAACAATAATAGGATCAACAATGACCTAGTTGAGATTGGAAGTCAAACTGAGAGTTTTTTCTGTGAACCATTCACTGCTCTAGAGATATATAAAATAATTTGCACTCTTTAACCATCTAATTCTATCTCCGCTGATATGATCTCTAGTCGTATGTTGAAAAAAAATTCATTTCAAATCTCGAATGTTTTGTGCTTTATTTTCAATAACAGCATACGACAAGGTATTTTTCCTCAATCTTTGAAAACGGCTATAGTTATGCCATTTCACAAAAAGAGCGACAATACCATTTTGAACAATTATTGTCCTATTTCGTTGTTGTCGGTCTTTTCAAAAATATTTGAAAGAGGCATTAAATCTAGAATGTTGTCATTTCTAGAAAGAACAAATTTTTTCAGTAATTGTCAATTTATACTGCGCTGTCATACTCAAATAAAAGCCGTCTGATTATTATCTCTGAGGTAAACCATGACCTTGATTTACTGAGGAGATGGTTCTTAATACATAAACTCATAATCAGTGATAAAACGAAATTTATGATGTTTAATATCAGCAATATAATTTGTAATGATTTGCCATTACTTTATCACTCTCCGGATTGTACACGCTTCCAATTATTTACTCTTATGAATGATGTAGATTATCCATTTAACTACTTAACATCTTGTACCAATAATTGTTTTAAAATTGAGTGCGTTGACAGTTTTAAATATTTAGGTATTGTCTTAGATAATAAGCTTAGTTGGTCCAATCATACTCATTATCTTAACAAAGTGGAAAGACAACTGTATCACTTAAGTCTCTATTGTCCGCAATCAGTTTTGAAACTTGTGTATAATGGTTTATTAAAATCTAAATTGGAATATAGTCTCTCTTGTTGGGGTGGTGCATTTTTTACCAAGACTGAACCACTTCTAATAAAACAAAAACATGCAATAAGAATCTTATTCAGAGTAAATCGCAGAACTCCAAGTCTTAATTTGTTCAGAACACTTAAAACTCTTCCTTTGAGGCATCTCTACTGCTACAAAGTTCTAAAAATATTTTTTCAAAATGCTGGGTCTTACTCAGTTAGGTATATAGATAGCTACAATTTGCGAGGAAATGCGAGAACCCTGTAGCAGTTCCTGTTGTTCACAAAGCTCACTTTGGAAGATTTTACCTTTCAACGGAACCCCGCCTGTTTAAATTACTGCCAGACATTATAAGATGCGAAAAAGTGAAAAATATATTTCTTAATGAAATTAAAAAATGGGTTTTGTCTTTTGATTATTCGACCATAAATAGAGTATCTAAATTTTGTTTGAAATTTGATAACTCATAATTTGTTTTGTTTTTTTTTTCTTTTTTTTTCTTTCTTTGCCTCCACATGCAATCTCCCCTTCAACTATGTCAATATTGTCTTTATAAAATATAGAATTCTTTGTACGATCAATTCTTGTCATTTGGACAATAGATTGTACATAACTATTTCATTTTTTCCTTTTTTTAGAAATTAAGAAAACTTGCAAATATATTGTATTCCATAAATGAAATAAAGTGAAAAGTGATTTACATTATTAAGTATTAATTATTAAGAATTAATAATATTTTACAATAATGAAGAATGGTTTTTTTTCAAAGAATCTTTTTTCCACAAATTACTTGTGATCTATGTAAGGAGCATCCTCATTTCATCTATTTATCGAGCTTCATGAAGTTTCACTTATATCGCCTGGTTTTCTAGGCCGATCATTTTTTAATTCTCAGGTGACCCGTGGTGTCGTCAGGTGGCGGACGAGTGGAGGTCACGAAGTGTGTTAGAGGTTTTCACAGGCACGCAGATAATGAGTTAAATTTCTCAATTCAAGGTGTTTTGGAATACTTGCCGAGGACTGAATGATGCAGAGAACTGAAAAATGCGCATCGTGATCGTAATGTCCCTATGAGATACCGGGCGACCTCTCATAGTAACCAGCCTTCCACATGCAGAGCTCCGATGCACTTTTCATTCTTGCCTTACTCGTAAGACAACTCATGAATAAGAATAATCATAAAGACAACAAAACTAAAACAAAAACGTTAACGGAGTCAGAAGCGGAATCGTAACTCTGTTTACCAATTTCTAAGATGGACACAGAAGAGACTATTCTCAACCCAGCTCAAACTAATGATACACGCCGTCCATCTGAATTCACGAACAGGACAGATGCTCAGGAGCAAAATTTATCAAACATCGAGATGTTAGCAAAACGAACGTAAGCAAGCCTTATAAGAAATACGAACACTTCACTGGGGTTTAAAAGCGTCCAATCGCTGCCCTCATTAGGAATGGAACTGAACCCGAGGAGGCGAAACGGCTGGTAAGAGCCAAATATGCAGTAGTTCTAGCACATAGGAAAGAAGGAAAAGAAAAACAAAATGAGCCCAGCACCAGCAAATGTAGCAGGTCCATAGATACGAGTAGCTCTCCTAAGGCGGGAATGAAGAAAAAACATAGACCACAGGCAGAGTCTCTTTAAGACACATGTGCTGATATGCCTAAAGGAGACGCTAAACACCAAGAGTCTGTTCAAAAATCCAACTCAGAAGCGGTCACAAGCTTAAGTGGAAGCAAAATAAAAGGAAGCTTGCCTAAAGGGTCAGGCGGGATGGAGACTACACAGGAGCGATGGCCCAACGTGAGATCGCTATCATGCATTCCATGCACACAGAGCAGATTCTTATGGACCAAGAGATCAAGCTAGTGAGGAAGAGGCTACTGGAAGAGATGGCCGAGTCCGACAAAAACTGTCCCATTCTAAGATTTGGAGCTATATTAGCTAAAGACGGACGGTTGTCGATCACCTGCCATGACACAGTAACCAAAAATTGGCTCATGTCTGCGGTAGGCATTATTAAAACATTGAAAAATGCAAATCTGCGTATAGTTAAGGGACGCGATGTTCCCAGGTTATTCACCTGCGTTGTTTTCTTTCCAGAAATAGACAACCTTACCAAGAACGTTTTACAAGCCTGGATCGCTAATCAAAGCACCAAAAAGCTATCGAGTCCTCAGGGACACCAAGGATAAGAGCGGAGGTGAAATTATCACATTCGCAGTGAATGGGGTTTCCAAGGATTACATTCTATGCCAAGAATGTGAACTTTTCTTCAACTTCTCGCGGATCCTGATAAGAATAAAAGGATCCTCGAGACAAGTCCAGAATTAAAAATGTGAAGCCAAAACTGAGGACAGAGCCCCAGCTCATCGAAAGTTTAGCTGTCAGCAAAGACACTGCTGGAGGCGAGAAAGGGGACTACACCTGGAGCTGATAAGGCCCAAGATAGCCACCAGACAGTTGAATCTCTCACAGCAATGGAAATAGCTAGAGAGCCTCAAATGTCAAAGACTGCAGGCTTATCCTCAAAGTCTAAGATCTCAGAAATCAGACAGCCACTAGAAAGCTTTTTAACAAGGCGAAATGCAATTAAGAATGGGCTGATCACTTTCGAACACTCACAAAGCGTAACCGAGAAAAGAGCTATAAGAGAATCATGTAAAAAATTCTGCCTAGATCTCTCTGATATCCGAAGCACAGCGCTCGTATTCATAGAATTCCATCAAAACAGCACACAAATCGAATCAGACTAATGAAAAAACCGTATGGAATATATGTGGAAAGCAGTCTACAGTCGCTACAGAACTAAGCTGGAAGCCATTTCCTACATTCCACCACCACATCATTGCTGCATCCGATAATCGTCTTCAGAGGAAGACCAATAGACCAACCAGAGAGGACTGGAAGCGGTCAAAGGAATTGGGCCAACAATTCATTTGGCCCATTCAAAGCCCCTGATGAAGATGGAATCTTACCAGCACTTCTCCAAAAGGTATTACACTAATAACCGCATTAGTGACAAACATATTCAGAGCCATTTATGCCACGGGTTTCATACCAAAAAGTAGGAAAGAGGTTAAGTTTGTACCCAAATCGGGTCCTAGACCAACTGATTTACCCAAATCGTAGAGACTTATAAGCCTCACCTCGCTTTTCCTAAAAACAATTGAAGAATTGCTTGACAGACATAATATCATGGATGGGCCAGTGTAGAGGAACCCACTTCATAAAAACCATACTTCAAAAATGAGGATGTGGAAATGTGGTTAATAGATTGTGGTGCTGTTTGCGGAAGGTTAACAACAACACTATTTTTAATCATAACCATGGTGTGAATGCTAGATCAACTTTGTGTCTGTTAAATGTTCTGTCATATAAACGCTCGAAGTCTTAACCAGTGTAAGCGAGACTACTTTCGCTATTTGTTTACAAATTCAAGCATAGATGTGATCTGTGTTAAGGAAACTTGGCTTAAACCAAAGTTTGAAACCTTTGTGCACGATATTGAGGGTTAGGAATTATATCGCAACGACAGAATAACCTCTACAACAGGCGGAGGAGTGGCAAGTTATTGCAAGTCGTCTTTAAAATGTGATGTGTTAGTAAAACCTGTCGACACTGATGTTGAATACATTATTGCTGAGGTTCATGATGGAGGTGTTAAATGTTTGGTTTCTTGTTGTTTAACCCTAACCGGAGATTTTCATGTGAACCATTTTTTTCTGCTCTGTCAGAGTTTTCACCCAGATATGTAAATATTTTTGTATTAGGAGATTTTAATGCCAACTTATTAAACAACGATTCTCGGTCGTGCCAACTATGCAACTTGTTTTCGTACAGATGCACCACCGAGTCTTCTTGATGTTGATCTTGTTTCAGATCAATCAGCAGTTCTTCTATTTGACCAAATTTGCCTGGGAGGTGTTTCTGACCATGATATGTTGCTTTGCACGTACGATATTAATTTTTCTCTATCAATAAGTCTACGACCTTTGAATTTAAAGATTTTAAATCTATTAACAGCAATGCTCTGCAAGTTGCAGCACAAACGACGACTTCCTGGTTTCTTTGTAGACAGAGTCCAGATCCAAATGAACAAATTAATCGTTTTCAGTTATGTGTTGCCCAACTCTATGAAGATTTCGTGCCTGTTAAGACTGTTTTTGTTCGCAATAAGACTTTTCCTTAGTTTACTGCGGAAGTTCTATTGTAAATGCGCTAAACATCAGGAATAAGCTTTACAGCAAATGGAAGCGAAACCGTTTTTCTTTTAATTGAGTCGCTTATAAAAACGCTGGTAATACAGCCACTAGCATCGTGCGTGATTCGAAACGAAATTACTATTCCTCTAAACTTAGTATGTCTTTGCCCCAAAGGAACTGTGGAGGAATCTTCGGAAAATTAGTGTTAGCAAAGGATGGAATGATAACTGTTCGTTAAATCCAAATGAGCTGAACGCATATTATCTTGACAATGCAATGGCTGGTGGTACGTTTGATTTTCATCCGAACACCTTTACATCAGTGCAAAGGCAAGCCGATTTTGAGCGAACAACTGAGATTGATGTAATTTCAATCATTGCCTCCATTAAGTCAAATGCAATCGGTGAATATGGTATACCAGTCAAATTTCTAAAAATAATTTTACCCAGTATTGTAAGCCATATAACCCACATAATTAATTCGTGTATTATGACATCTAGCTTTCCCCAGGCTTGGAAACATACACGGGTTATTGCGATTGCCAAAAAATCGAACGCAAGTTCTGTTAACGATTTTAGGCCAATAAGCATTCCCCCATGCCTATCAAAAGTATTTGAGAGAGTCTTATGTTATACCGCCAGATCAAATGCCACTTATCCTTCAACTCTCTATTGACTTCTTTTCAGTCAGGCTTTCGAGAAGTGCATAGTTGTCAGTCGGCAATGGTGAAGATTTTGGATGATGTAAGGCAAGGTAAGGTAAGGATTTTTCGAAAGCTTTTGAAAAAGTCAATCATAAAATTCTTTTATGGAAGTTTAAACAGTTCTTCGGGTTTGGCGAAAGAGCTGTTAAACTTTTGCAAAGCTACTTGTCGAACCGATTTCAAAGGGTCGTTGTTGGTGGAAGGATTTCCTCTATTTTTCTCTTATTACAAGGTGTTCCTCAAGGTTCCATCCTTGGACCGATTTTATTTTCCATGTTTGTCAACGATTTGCCATCGGTATGTGTGCACACTCGTATGCATATGTACGCAGATGACGTTCAATTGTACATGCCTATGCCTATGAATCGGCTTGACGAATTAGGGATTTGTCAACGATTAATGACTGGGCAGACAAACACGGGCTGCGGCTAAATCCTTCTAAGTGTCAGGTTCTACCCATATTAAAAAGCAATTTCGAACTGAGTCTGGTGCCAAATATATGTATATCGGAATCAAAATTGTCAATAGTGGAGTCGGCTACTAGCCTTGGGTTCGTAATAAACCGCAATCTGTCCTGCGACAACCACATAAACTACGTCATTGCTCGCATTTATGGTTGTTTGCGTAGACTGTGGATGGCTACAAACTTCACACCTTTGAAACTCGACGGAAGCTCGTTCAAGCCCTTATACTTCTCATAATAATATATGCCGATGTTGTTTTTAGTAGCACGGATTCGTTGTCACGTAATAAGTTACAGGTAGCCTTCAATGATGCAGTTAGATACATTTACAGAATACGCAGATACGATCGGATATCGGTCTATATGAAAGGTTTATTGGATTGCACTTTAGTACAATACATGTATGCAAGAAATTGTATATTCTTACACAAACTTATAATGACAAAAACGCCAAATTATCTGTTTTGCAAGTTTGAGTTTTCTTCTTCTCGCAGAACACTTAATATAAACTTGCCAAAATTTAAATATCTCAACCCATCAAGGTTCTTTTTCGTTCACGCCGTGAGGTTATGGAACTCTCTGCCCTTGAATATCAAGGGAATTAGAAATGCCGCAAGCTTTCAAATTTCAATATTCAGGCATTTTTCTACTCAGCAACAATAAAGATTTATGTATATTTAACTCCTCTTTCTCTTACTTCTTACTTTTTATCTTCGTTGACTTTCCTTTCTTTTCTATTCTTTTTTTTTGTCTAATCTTTTATATAAATTATATTTCTAAAAAAATGTTAACCTTGCTTATATCAGTCATCTTATGAATTGTTTTTACTTTTGAAATATTACATATCTTGTTAATTTAAACATCTAATGTAATGAAGTTAAGTTCTAATTTTAACTATCAATAATAATAATAATATCAGACAGGAAAGTCGACAACGCCTGCTCTTCAAGAACTCACTACGGGGATTGAGAAATCGCACAGAGGAAAGGAAATTGCGCTGAGCTGCTTCATTGACATCAAAGATACACAGAGCTCATTCAAAACACTGGAGTAGATAATACTATATCTAAATGGATAAAGCACATGCTTAATAGTAGAAATATCAATGCAACATTAGGCAATGACAGAATCAGCGTTACGGCTGCGAAAAATTGCCCTCAGGGTGGACCCCCTGCTATGGTCTAACGTGGTAAATGAACTACTAAATATACTCTCCAACGACGGTTTCTATGTCTATCGCTGATGACATTGCGATCCTGATCAGAGGAAAATTCGAAGGAACTATCTCGGAAGTCTTCCAGAGGCACTCAACCTTGTAGCTAAACGTCAACCCTAAAACGAGCACCATATTTGCCTCTACCAAGAGGCCATATAATTGGACAAATTTAAAGATCCAACACTTTTTGGTGAAACCATAAAGTGTAGTGAAATTCCCACGGGTTACCCTGGATCAGAAACTCACTCGGAACTCACATATCAAAAAAACTATTGAAAAAGCCAGGATCTCACTATGGACCAGCAAAAGACTACTGGGTAAAACCAGGGGTCTTAACCCAAGGTAACACTATGCATGTACACAGCAATTGCTAGATCTACGCGTATAGCCATTTAAGCACCGCCAATATGGTGGCATAAAACTAAACAAAAGTAAAAAGGGCTGGACTAAGCAAACTTCAAAAAATTGCCTGTGCTACGGATGCAATGAGGAGAATAACACCCACAGCAGCATTAGAGGTTTTGTTGAACCTCCCTCCTCGTCATTTTCACATACAGAACGCTAACGCCAATATGCTTATCTCGGTGGATGAGAGTAACTCAGGAGATGTTGACTATTAAGAGCTACTCTTACAGACAACTGTTTGAAAAAGTACAACTTCAAGATTCATTCATAGATCAACAGAAGTGGTAACAGAATAACCCGTGTTTCAAAGCGATTCACTGGTGTGGTACACAGACGGATCCAAAACGGACGAAGGAGTTGGAGCAGGCATATACGGATGACCTACCAATACCTCGCTGTACGCAAGTATGGGCAGTAGCATCTCTGTATTCCAAGCTGATATATACGCAATAGAGCTCTGCATTAGGGAGAACTTAAACAGATCTGCCACCAATAAGGACATTTACATTCTCTCTGACAGCAAAGCTATCAACGCTTTTGAGATAAACTCAAAAATTGTCTGGAACTGCATTGTACTTCTTAAACCACTAGCCAACACCATTTGGGTGCTATGTCACAGTTGTTATGATGGTATTAGAAGAGCAGACGAATTGGCCACAGCATTCCTGTTGCCACGGCCGTTCTGCGGGCTAACCATTAGCTCCATAAGAAGCTATTTGTACTGGCTAAAAATGAAGACACTCCATTATTGGAAGGAAACTGAAGGTAACAGGCAAGCCAACAACTTCTTACCAACACTTTCCCTCAAAAGAACCAGGCAACTCCTACAGATTTCTAGAGGTCAGATAAGCGCAGTAATCGGATTCCTAACAGATCACTGTAGAGTCAAAAAGCACTTTATGACTGCGAGAACAGCATAATACAACAACTGTCGCACGTACAACGAGGACGAAGAAACAGCGCAGCATATCCTTTGCCATTAAAACCCCTTAAGCAGAATACGTCGATACCTTCTAGGTAAGCCATTCCTTGAGGCAGAATATATCACTGCGAGCTCACTCAATGATATAGTCGAGTTTATTAAAATTTCAAGCATTATGGATGAGCTCTAAATTGAGGAAATTACAATAGGCCTAACCTAGCCACAGTGACAAGGATACATAATCCCACTTCCTCGCTTAATATAATCTAATATAATCTAACGGGGCACTTCGCTTTTGTTTGCCACTTAAGTGTGCTATACATAAGTGACATACGTGTAGCATCCTGACACGGTTGCTGAGAGAGTGATGGCGTATGATGGAACACCAGCTCAATGTTTCTATGGAGCTTAACTGTAGGCACTTTATCACTAAGACGGATACCCATCCTTCTGCGAAAGATTGAGAAATTTCAGTAAAAGGAATATACAAGGAGTACATAGTTCTTTAAAACAAAAAAAAATAGGAGAAACTGTAAGGAATCTAACATAGCTCTCTAAGGATTATCTGAAAAAGCTTGATAAATTGTGACACATCTTCGAAAGTAATTCGATTTACTTTGCGGTAAAGGACACCTATAGCAAAATAGAATGCGGAGCACAGAGTATGGGATAGCGAGGACTCAGGCGGACTTAAGTATGTTTGCACATTTTTAGATTGTGAGCAGCTTTATGGGCATTTTTATGTGGCCTATTGAAGGACTGTTTCCATTGGAGCGCTCTTCAGGTACTGTAATTGAGTTGGAGCAAATATCATTGCATACCAAAATGCATCATATGCCAAGTTAATAGCAACTAAGTGGTCTACCACCTGCATCGTATCAATCATTTTCCGTGAAAATGCAACCAAATGTTGACACAAATCCTCTCAAATGCTGTCCAAATGCCTCCACTCCCTATTCACCACTTTACCGCTCCACGAGAGGCTTGGAAACATGTTTACTACGGAATTCTATGCGCCAGCTATATGCCGGTATACACCTCAAACCCTGACCACTAGCGAAAAGGGTTTTCTATTTATTTTTGAATCATAGCAACGGCATTTGTTTTGAAATCCTCTCTCAGCCAAATGGCTTTAAATCGAAATGCTACCGCGATACGCCGCCGCCGGCCGGGTTCGTTGCCGTTGCTGTTGCTATTGCTACGAGAGTATTACAGTGGCTATCACATTGAGTTGTACACTCAATAAAACCAGCAACCCGAACTTTGCGATAAAACAAAATGAAGGTATCTAACGCGTTTCGCTTGACTTTGTCGGAAACAGAGCACCTTTTATGTACATCGAGCTTTGGTTTTACTGGTTTCAAGGTTCGGTGGGGCTACGGGTATTTGCTTCATATGAAAATAAATTGCACGAATTTTAGGGCGAACTGGGCTCTACGAATGCGGAAAATTCAATAAATTTCCTCCAGCTTTGTCTATGAGGATGAGTATCTACGAGTTTGCAACCGAATGTATTTGGTATATCTACATGAATAGAAGATTGTGAAGTGAATTTTGATTAATTTTGGACGAAACCGCACAAAACGTTAGAGAAGGCATATTGCTAGACAAGTTGGCAATTTGTTGCTGGCCTTGTTTCTTTTGTCATAGACAATCTAGAAAGTTCTACAAACTGTAATTTTGCCTAATGATAGCGGACAAAAGTTATGGATGCAATTTGCTATAATCTATTTGCAGCACAAATACGAGCACGAGTATGGCGAGAGCTTTTCCTGACACCAGCACGTGACATCCTTTTTTTTCAATTGACAGGAAGCGTAACTGATTCTGGTCGTATTCACTCATATTCCAGTATCTTCGGCAACGACGACACAATATTTTACTTAACGGAAATAGCTTTTAGTGTCAAGAAGTCACGTCTTGCTTGTGTAGTAGTCCAAGCAACCCAGGCGTGCAAGTATCATCAATACGAGCACAGTGGGCTCCAGCAAGTCGAAGGATATTGAAGAATTTGTGTAGCCACATCTGTAATCAGATTCGTTTGCACAAGTACGAAAGTAATTTTGTTAAATTCAAAGAGATATCTGAATTACGAGGACGAGTATGAGGTCAAATTGAGGGTGTATTGTACAAGTACTTAGTTTTTAAAAAGAGAGTATTCCTTTGGTATAATTTATTGTATTTAGAATGAAAGGTGATTCTGCGAAAATGAATTTATTGAGAGAAAAGTAACTGAAGCGAATCTTGTAGGATAACTACAAGGAGATCATCTGAAATATGCGCCAGGATTAAGTGATGGATGTATAATCTGGAAACAGGAAAGAGGATTTTCGCTATCCTGGAACTATCGGCTAAGATGCTGAGTTCCAACACCGGTACCGAACTAACGGCTTAGCGGGGATTTAGTTAGGCTGCGGCCGAGGGGAATAGCCCTCTAGTCGGGAATCCACCACCAAAGAAAGTAGTTTTGGATGAGGCAAGTGTCGGAACAATCGACGTCGATGTGGATAAGCTGCTTCTCTGGGATGACGAAATCTGCTCCATTGGCAGCCTATCCAAATTCTCCACATCGTCGACTGCATCTACTATATTTGGAATAAGATAGCGAATAGCAAGTTGGCTAGAAAAAGACTAATCAAGGAAAAGGAGCTCAGAAAATTGAATGTCTGCAGCGCAACTACGACTTTCTCCAGGATATGGACTTAGGGAAGAGCGAAACTATTGCTCGCGACTTAGAAGAACCTAATTCAGAAACCGCGGGTAAGAGAGAGCCGATGATATCACAGCAACATGTGCACTGACAAAAGTGCTGTTTAACACCAACTCTAGGGTGTACGAGTCTATTGCTCGTATCTCTATGAAGAAAATGCCGACAGCAAAAAGCACCAGAAAAACCAAAACAACTAGTCGTGGTCCTGGAACACCTGCTACATCATTTTGAATTCTAGGATGACTGAGGCTATTGCTCACACCTCTTCGGAGCCAACGCAAAAGATAAGGACGAAGAGAAGTCAACGGGATCCTCCAAGGTCTCCTCGAACCTTGGACAACAACTCGACGTTAGCGCAGCGGAAGGCAAATTCGACACTAGACTATGTCTGTACGGTTATTGTCTACCTTCAACTTCAGTTCTATTCACACTGCAGTTGTCGTCTCAAATAATTTTGTAACACACTTATCCGCCGAGAAATTCTTCGTTTACCACACGTAAATTCGCCAAATTCCATCATAAAAAATCGCTCAATTAAAACCTGGTTGAAATTTCATAAAAATCAAATCAATTTTTTTTTTTTAATGTTTCATTTCTTTTCTGTCCGCTGCTACTGCCCCACTTAGAAGAACCAAAAAAAAAAAAAAAAAGATTACTCTCTTCAAAAGCAGTGTAGAAAGTGCAAAAGCCACGAAAAAGAAAGCAAAGAAGACGGAAATTGTTGTGTCTATTTCTCTATTTTGTAATAGAAGAAGAAAATCCAAAGAAATCAGTAAATTCCGCACTCCCTCCCGCATCCGAAGAAACATAGAATCTTCAATTCCAGAGCCAAAATTAGAGGCTTAACACACTCCCCCGCATTCTGCTTGCTTTGGAGCACATTTAACAAACAAACTCAACTCAAATTCTTTATCCCCAAAATCAAAAAGACGATATGCAAGTAAATGTTGCCGGAATTCGAAGGAACATAAAAAATTTAGCGCACAACTACTCAGATGCTCAGGTTAAAGTACGCGAAGCTACTTCAAATGACCCATGGGGATCATCAGCCACCATAATGGCAGAGGTTGCCGACCTCACCTACAATGTGGTAGCCTTCTCTGAGATCATGCAAATGATCTGGAAACGTCTTAACGATCACGGCAAGAATTGGCGTCA
Source organism: Volucella zonaria (assembly GCA_963966105.1). Taxonomy (NCBI): domain Eukaryota; kingdom Metazoa; phylum Arthropoda; class Insecta; order Diptera; family Syrphidae; genus Volucella; species Volucella zonaria. Next base: position 123,823,738 of record OZ014534.1, on the reverse strand, counting down.
TGTCTACAAGGCTTTAATACTGCTAGAATACCTAATCAAAACGGGAACTGAAAAAGTTGCCCAACAATGCAAAGAGAACATTTTTGCCATTCAAACGCTACGAGAATTTGTCTATTTCGAGGAGGGTAAAGATCAGGGAACACATGTTCGCGAAAAGGCAAAACACTTGGTAAATCTACTGAAAGATGATGAGCGTCTTAAAAACGAACGTGTTAAGGCGCTTAAAGCGAAAGAGAGATTCTCTCAGAATGCAAGCGGATTTGGCAGTGATGGCTATATCGATGGACCAGTGAATCGAGAAAATCAACCAGCCGATTGGCAAGGGGTACCGAAACCAGCATCTGATTTAGAATTTGTGCGTCCGCAAACAGCTGGAGCGGAGGCTGATCAGGAGGAAGCAAAACGTCGCAGTGATAATGTGCGCCTGCAACTGGCATTAAGTCAAAGTGAACAGGATTTCAAAGTAAATCCAGATCCCAAGGCTAATGAACCGCAGCAAAGTCATTTGCGGGATTTGCTGGATATCTCGTTGGGTACAGCGAGCATATCAAGCCCACCGCCAGGTGCGGGCGCTGTAGGTGGCTCTGATCCTTGGGGTACTCCAGCTAGAGCTGCTAGTCAGCTTTCTGATCCTTGGTCGGGTACATCATGACCACAAATGAATGTTCCTAAAACATCAGGTGGTGCCGTTGGCGGTGCAGATGGTTGATGCAGCGCACTCAATCACCATCTGTGGCTTCTGGTTCCTCAAATGAAGGTTGGCTTCAAAGCAACATCCTATCCAATGGCACTATGAATGGAAACTCTTCATCTTCGTTATCTGATCCTTGGTTATTAAAGACTTGTGTTGCCGGTGCAACAGCTGTGCCGCCACAACCTATAACTTTAGTTCAAAACACAAGTGGCCCTGCTGATCCATGGCTACCGGGTGAAAATCGAAAATCTCTAGAAAAGTTCTTAGGACTTGATGATCCTTGGGGACTAAAAGCAGTTCCGGCACCAACTAACAATGGCGATCCATGGAAATGAGGAGGGAATTAAGTACCAAATGTTTCACCGGACTTAGATGATTTTGATATAATCACAAACCATTAAAAAGACTGGAGGCTTAGAGATTAATAACACAAGTGGCTCTATTAATAACAACGCATTACTTTTGGAGGAAATGGACCCACTATCATTGAAAAAGCCACTGAAAACATCTCAATCGTTCTTAGGAGAAAACTCGTCGCTAGTTAATTTGGATAATTTAATAAAGCCCGTTGCACCAAGCAATACAATAGGTTCTGCTGCATATAATCCATTTAGTGATACAATTCCCCCTAAAACAAATCTATTCCAACAACAACAACCGCCTGTTCCGTCCATTAATCAACTAAAACAGCAACAGCCTTTCGCAATTAGCTTAAATCAAGATTCTTGGGCACCAGTAAACACCGCAGCGCCACAGAACAACAATAATAATAACAATATGCCTTGGATAAAACCAGAAGCCGCAGCATCAAATCCATTTTTATAGTCGGGGAAAGAGATTGATTAAATAAATTAAGAGTATTAAGAATGTAAAACATGTTCTTCGGATGGGATGTGGATATACAACTAACCTATACAAAAAGATTTAATATTTTAAACTAAAAGAAATTAAAAGAAAAAACTTCCCTAATTCCTGTAAAAGAGATCATGTCGACGGGAACAGGGTAGACAACGAACCCGACTCAAATCCTCGCAAACAGTGTGCCAACGCGAGGAGACTGCTCAGGTGTTTTAGAATTCGCGACCGTAATGGTCGGAAAATGGAAAATGGAAAAATGGAGGCGACTACGCTAAATAGGGTTCGCGTAATAGTCAAAAAAGCCACCGCAGCATGCAGAGAACAGAGAGAGAAATAGGAGAGTCAGTAGGGCTACAACTGCTGAGGAGAGGGAGGGTGGAAAACCTTCTACCGTGGAGGCAATGACTTCTTCAACGAGGCAACGAGGACGGTTAAACGACACAACCTCCGCTATGATAGGCAAGGATGCCAAGAGGCCAACAAGAACTTAGCCGAGGGCAACGAAAGCTTCCGGTTGCAATAGCCGACTTTGGTAATGCAGAACGGAAGCTCTTTGACGACCAATGCGGGTGCTAGAACTAAGAATTCTATTAATGACGCTGTCATGAAAGGGGTTAGGAATATCCCGCTCTTCAAATATCTGAGTACGTTAAAAGGATTCGAGGTTGTACATAAAGTGTGACAACATAACCACCCTGGCATGGCAGAGCCATGCACGTCAGCAAAACGAAGGCTCCACGGTCAGAGTCTGAACACCAGACCCAAAGGACGGTTGAACATTCCTGGTTCCCACATACCGAAGGGCAGGATAGGATGCAAAGTCCGACACCTCAATCCAGAGATTAGCAGCAAGGAGTGGGATGTATTTGAAATCGAAAACCAAAAATGGCATGGAAGTGGTTAAATTAATTCAAAATTTACGTATGCCACTTCTGCGCAAAGCCAACTATTGCACAAAGTCCGGATTCGGATAGCTTGATGCACGATCAGACCTTAACCAGTCGCCTTGCATATAAAACCAAAGAGGAACGCGAACCGCCATGTTGAAGATAGTACAAATAATTGGCGACCAGCGCCAATCTTCTATATTTTATGACTAAGGGAGACATCGCCCTCATCCAGGAACCTTGGATAACCAGAGACAAAATAAGAGGACTGAAATTATCCGAATTGGTCGCCTACAAGGTCGAATCAGGGGCCTGTGTAGTTGCAATATTTATCAATCAATCTCCAGGCTCTTAAGCAATGACGACAAGGCAGTAGTCAGCTATGAGTGTATGAACAAACCCCTGCTCAACCTAGCCCTAACGTTGAATCGACTGTTCCGTCAGAAATACTTAGCTCACTTATCAACAAATTAGAGCAGGAAAGGTCCGATGTGGTCATTGGATGTGATGCTAACTCCGATCATATGTATGCAATGGGGTAGCACTCTCAAAGTGAGTCCATATTCCAATATGTAATTGACCAGAATCTTTTAATCACCAACCACGGTAATGAACCCACAGACAACCAGTAGACGACAGGTGCTAGATAACATCCCACTGACTAACTCTGACATCTTTGCCGTAAGCAACTGTAAGGTATCTCCAGACATATCGTTCTCTGTTCATGGTATGGTCGAGTTCAATGGCAAAGACAAACCCAACTGGGAAGACTTCACAGCAGAGATAGATCAAAACCTTTACGTCCTCAACTCACTCAAATTCAAAACTCTCCATATTTGTGCTCCGACTGAGGCAAATGTGAGGCCAGTCTGAGGAAGTACAGGACCGCAATCTGCAGCACTAAAAGAAAATCATGGAGGAAGTTTTGCTCTAACATTGAAAGCCTAATAGAGTGTACTAGGCTAAGGAAAGTCATATCTAAGTAGTCTAAAACTAGACGGTAGCTACACTAAATCCAACACTGAAGCTTTGGGACTCCTGTTAAATACTCACTTCCCTGGATGCACTCTTATTTCAACACCAGTTGCAAATACTGACTCATTCTATAAGCTGGGTTATAGACTCATTCTCCGCTTACAAATGCCCTGGACTGGACGGAATCATAACATCATATTTCAAAAAACAAACGAAACGGCGATCCCCTTCTTATTAAGACTATTTAGCAACAGCATCAAGTATGGATATGTGCCAAAACACCTCAGGCCCATAAACCTAACATTATACATTTCAAAAACTGTAGAAAAACTGCTTGAAACTCATATTCGAAGTAATCTGCACCCAGGAGATTTAGCCTCAAATCAACATGCCTGCACAAAAGGCAAAGGCATGGAAACGGCCCTACATGAAGTTGTCAGCACGATTGAAAAAAGTCTTCATGAAAAAGAGCACACATTAGCGGTCTTTCTTGATAGCGAAGAAACCTTTAACAATGTCAATATTTCCGCTATAAGTAGAAATTTAGAGTTCATCTTGCACTAACGAACCTGATAACATGTATGTTCCGCAACAGGAACATCAATGCAACACTATCATGTGGTTCTTATGGCCACCGGAAAGTCCCGCCCCACGATCTGTGAAATCCTAAACTGTGCCCTTAGAATCCTTGGAGACTGGGCCAAGCTCTGCGGGCTGCGAATTAATCCGCAAAAAACAGAGCTTGTTCTACAATATGTATAATGCCATAATTTGACCTTCCTTCCATAGATGGAACAGCCATCCGACTATCTACCTAGGTATCGTACTAGATAGTAAACTGAGTTGGAAGCTCAATGTCGAAGAGCGTATAAAAAAAGCAACGATACGCTTGGGAGAAAATGGGGACTTAACCACAAGGCTATCCTATGGATGTACACGACTAACGTCAGACCCAACTTAACCTACGGTAGCTTAGTATGGTAGCAATCTACACGTAAAACCAAGTTAATGGGAAAGTACAGGCACGACTCATGCCATGAGAATGACGCCAATGGCGGGACTGTAAAATATACTTGGCTTCTGCAGCGAAAAGCGCTTTAAGATTGAGTCAGCCTAATGGATGGAAACCAAACCCAAAAGGCCACGACTCGATCCTTGCAAGTGAACTTGTTTATGCTCCAATACATCACGACTTCGAAATACCATTCGCCTGCATTTTCCCCAGCAGAGAGAAATGGGACAGGAATCAACTGATGCCAGACTCGATATCGATTTTCACGGATGGATCAAAGATGGAGACATCCATAACACCGAATGCCGAACTACAGCGGTGTCTTCCAAATTGCGATATTGGCTGTAGCAGCCAAACTTGCGGCAATAAAAGCAATATCACACGAGGATATTACTATATTTATTGACAGCCAGGGTGCCATCAAGGCCATCGCAGCCTTCGAGATCCAAATCGAGGCTTGTATGACGCTGTCGCAAAGAGCTCATGAGTAAGGTTCTTTGCGTTTAGTATAAGTTAACGCTATGCTGGATCCCTGGCCACAAAGGAGCGGCAGGAAATGAGCATACAAGCGAGCTAGCTCGAAAAGGATCCTCCCTAGAAAGCCAACTGGCAGAGAAAAGTATCAAACCTCCACTTGGCATTCTGAGAATACAAGTAGAGCGAACGATACAAATAAAAGCCAACGAAAGATGGAAAAATCTTCCTAAAAATCAAGAGAACTATGGCCGGAACTCAGCAAATCCAGAACAAGTAAGATTCTCTTGAACTATCTACGGTTTTTGGATTGCTCACAGGCCATAATCTTCTGGGGGTGCACGCAATAAAGCTGCGCCTTATCGATGACGACCTCTGCAGAGTCTGTGGGGACATAAGCTCGCCGGAAGATACCCTTCACTCTTTATGCCACTGTCCCAGCCTCAGTAATTTGAGGCAAAGAACTTTAGGAAATTATTATTTCCACGACCTCTCAGAACTGTCTGCTGCTTCACTTACATCTCTTTTCAGATTCGCGGATGCAACAAGGTGGCTTCGACCCGATCAGCGTCAGAACGACAAGCAACGCGATACCGAAAGCGGAAACCAGAATTAGGATCAGCAATCCAATCATTCCTCCAATGGGTCTACGCAGACTAGAATAGAATCGCCTCCAGATATGCCGACGACACCAACATCAATGGGCTTAAAATAAGTTATATGATGACAAAATCAAGCATATTTTTAGCAATGAACAAAGAAGCGACATCCACCTTCTCTTCCTTTTATTAACCGTTAGGATTTATAGCACAATATAATTGCATCTAATGCTACATATTGCTGCCACTTATCCTTCCATTCTCGAATAAGTTTGAAAGCGGTGAAAGGCTTCAGCGCAGCATGGCTGTCGCAATATACGAGTACTTTTTTCGCTATACCGATCTTTCATGATATGTTATATTATTGTTCACTGCCAGCGGGACTGCGTATATAAGCGCTTAAAAGACAGGCGCACATCTGAACAATTGGAGTTCTGGTGTCATTACATCACACGGCATTTCCATAACGCCAGAGGCAAAAGATAACTCCAACAGCGCAACGCTATCAAAATTTCTGTAGGTGTTGCATCATAGAAAACTTCTTTCTAAACAGAAGACGACTTCGAAATGAATATCGAGGCGATAGAGATTGATCTGTGCTCCTAAAGAAGAGCCAGACGTTCGAAGGAAAGCCACCTTCCACCATATTTCCGTGAAGCTTGTCCCCTCTGAAAACTGACGCATGGATGTAATTGCTTTTATCATAGATGTATAGATCCAAGAGATCGTTTTCGGAAATAAGTCCCATGTCTTGCCGAAAGTTAGTTAACACTACAAGAAGGTCGACAACGCCTTCGAGGCTTTAAACGCAACATGTTTTGATGTTTTGTCAAAACAAATCTGTTATCTACGATGAATAGGTACTCGTACTATACTGAGCCTCTTTGGGAAAGTGGATGGTCATGCCCTTAAGCACCTGATGAGTCAGATCTGTTTAGCTTCCTCCTTCCAGTTAAGAGGAACAACCTCAGTTTTGAGATAATCGACTGAAAGGCCTTTTCTAGTTCACCAATCGTCGATCACATCTAGGTATGCATCACCTTTAGAGAACACAGATGCTAGGCATGAACCAACAGACATTACAGCTGCATCATCTGAATATATCTGTCGTTAGAACTATACGAGTACATATATACTATTGACGGCGTTAAGCAGGGAGCCGACCAACATGAACCGGTACCTCTATAGATTGCCTTGCCTTCACATATTGACCGTTATTAGGGTCCTGTTCACCAGCATTGCACTTATCCAGAGAACTAGTGATACGCCTGTAACCTAGCTGAGTTAAACGTGCTGTAACAATCTGTGTTATCGAAAGCACTCGCAATGTCGATGAAAACACCCAGTGCGTATTACGTCTTGTCAAGTGCACCCTCAATTCTGACCACCAGATTTTGGCACGCAGTCCTACAGGATCTTCCGCGTTGGTAGACATGGTAGAGAATGAATTCGCATGGCAGTTTCGCGCTCAACCATGCTCTTCATACTCTTCAATATCTGGGAAAAGCAACGATTGGTACTGATCAGCAAAGGAAAAGGAGACCCAGACTCCCCAGCGGGAGACTTGGCAGGAAGGCAGTACGGGTTCAGGAAAGGACTCTCCACGGTCGTAGCTATTGAAGAAGTGGTGAAGTCTGTTCAAACCGCCCAACAAGGAAGTTGCTGCTGTAAGAAGATCGTTTTGCTGGCAACCCTGGACGTAAGAAATGCATTCAACTCAGCCAGGTGGAGCGATATACTAAATGCGCTAGAAAATAGATTCAACATCCCAGCCTATCTACTATATATGAAGAAGGACCATCTCAGGGATCGGGAGCTGATCTACGAGACCACAGAAGGCTTACGAAGAAAAGAAGTAATATCTGGTGCACCACAGGGATCAATCCTGGGACCAGACCTCTGGAACATTTCCAATGATGATATACTGCGGATGAAGATGCCCGTAGACACCTTTCTCGTGATAACGGCAAGAGACACTGAAAACGCGCAAAGAAAGTTGAACCAAGTCATGCGACGAACAACCTTCTGGATGGATGAGCACGACTTTAGTTTGGCAACCGAGAAAACTGAGATAGTCGTTCTGACGAAGAAGAAAATCCCGACACAAATAGACTTCCAAATTGGCTCTGAAGTCATTAAGAGCAAGGACGCAGTGAGATATTTGGGATCGGGGCTTGACACAAAACTAACTTTCTGGCAACAGATAAAGTACTCCCCAGCAGACGACGTACATCACACATTTTTTGCCGGCAGAAGATGGGAAGCCCAACGCACAGCACTGGAAAACAGCATTGGTGCCTTCAACCCAGAAAATAGAGTGGATAAAATGCTGACGAATGACCTGAACTGGGCAAGAATTTGCCAGTTTGTGGAAAATATTCTCAGAAGAAAGAAAAGAGAAGAAGAACAATACCGGAAAAGCACGTAAACCCGAAAGGGTGTAGGATCACAGCCCCTTGAAGTAATGCGAAAAGCGGTCCCAGGGGGTTGTGTTAGAAGCCATAGGGTTGGGAGGAGTTTTAGTCCGTGTGATCCGAAGGCATGCGAAGAGAGCCGGACACACGGGGATGGTCAACGCCAATAGACCTCCTTATGGTGTGTAAGGCATTTCTCCTACCCCCCAAAAAGGAAAAAAAAAGAATACTCTTCAATATGAAGGAAGTCAGACTGTGCAGTCACCTCTTCCGGTTTGAGGTATAATGGCTACTCTTACTGTTTACCAAGGGTTCGGTATGTACATATAGCAGTCTAGTTGTTAAGGTTCTTCTTAGAATTTCTAGAAAAAGGTACATATCCACTTTCTGCATCACAACTGGATACATTCCAGACCACTGGAGTTCATTAAAGCAACCAAAAGCATATTTCTTGGGTCATTCGTCATTGCAGCCGATGGTAGATATGCATTCGGTATAGCAGGTTGTGTTATCCAGCTCAATTGTAGCTTCGGTGATGGAGTTGATTGTGAAACGGTTGACTGGGCTGACTTATTAGTGGTTCAGTCAAGGTCACTTAAGAATCTCTAACTTGTTGCCACGCGTTTCTCCAGCAAATATCGTAGTCTATCAGGTTTTGATGTCCAGCATTTCAAGTATTCTTTCTCTTCCTATAAAATCTCTACTGCTATTCCAACAGAGGTGAGCACTCTACTCCAAATACTGCCTATTCAAAATGTGACCTTATTTTGTATGGGCTCTTTCCGGTAGCATATTTTTTCCCAAATAAATACAAAAGTCCCCTTTTGTCAGTAGTATTTCCACGAGCAATCGTATCTCAAATCTACATTAGAATAATTGAACCGAATGACTGGTAATTATTCCCCCGATGATTCAGGAATGTGCCTTATTACACCATTAAAGGTACAAATATCACTGTAGATACGGATCCAATCACCTTTGATGTAATATATGAATACTCAAACACGAGTATTGTACTCAGACTTGGAAACAAATACTCTTCTATTCTTGGAAATATTTCCTATCTGTCAAATGAAATCAGCGCGTGCCTATCCCTAATAAACAATCCACAGCAAAACAGAACGTATTTGGACGAGCAATTCCAATATCAAAGGAAAAAAAAAAGGCCCAGCGACAAATCACTGAATGGGAAATATTCAAAAATCAATAATCGATTAAAAAGGTGTCCCCCGAGGAGGGTTTATTCAACGGTCGTCGTCGTGACATGGCATAATCTTGGAATTAACCAAGAGAGTGTCAAAGGAAAGATAAATACAAGCCATCGAAGCAGGATGTCTGGCTGGTCTGGAAAATTTAGTTTCATCCTATAAATTGCCTTCGTCCACTTCAACTAGTCAATTTACATAATTTTTCAATTCATTTAACCTGATTTACTCGTAGTTGGAGATACTTTCTGGCAACAAAGTACCGTGAAAAAGCGACAAAACACGAAGCTTACGCGCAATGGATATTGCATGAGCACGGATAGGTGCAGCGTTCAGAGAGTGGCCTCTGAATTGAATTATCGTCGTTTAAATTTTCGAAGTGTCTGATTAAATGATAATCAAATGGTTTCCATCCTCTCTTGAGCTGTAGATACTCGTTCGAATATTTACCTTGAGGAGAGGTTTTCTTATAGATTACGAGTAAGTGCAAGTTGCTTGAGGAGGAAGAGTGATGAAAAGATGAAGATAAATTGGAATTGGAAAGGAAACACAAAGGATCGTAATTGAAGTGCACTCTAATAGGTAAAGGTTTTAGTATCTTAAGTGAAAATTAATTCGTTTTTAGTGGTTTTAAGGAAATACGTTAAATGTGGTTGAACCGAAGAGGATTGGTGTAAACTTATTTGGGATTAACGTTTGAAATATTGCGATTAAGTTATTTTTTGTATAAAACTCTTTATACATCAAGAAACACTTTAAAAAATAGGACTTAAAGGTTTGCAGGAAATAAAGGAAATGCATGTTTGCAGTATGGCATTTCCATATCTAAACAGTACTTTGAAATTAAATAATAAAGCATGGTTGTCTCCTCCTTACTGATTACTTTTAAGTCCTTGAAGTCATTAGAAGACCTCCATTTACGATTACAAGTTTAATGTGATCTTATTTTACTACAGAGGTGTTTCACCGTTTGGCTCCAGTTCTCCTGCAGCCGCAGATATTTTCAACTTTCAACTTTCAACATAAATGCATGTTCACCTACGTGGAAAGAACGCAAGTTTGTCATCCTACAAGAGGGCGATAGCCCCAAAACATATACTCGAATATGGTCAGAACCAACCGGGAAGATCTGAGTATTATATCTTTCCTTACTTGCTCTTATGAAAGACAGAGTAATGCTATTAATATGTCAGCATAGGTCGCCATAAATTATAATAAAAGTCGCTAGGCAAGATGTGACGGAACTAAAGAAAGCATCAGCAGGTAGTCGACCAACTAAATGCTGTACACCACATTGCCTTACACACTTACAGATGGCAATATAGTGCGAGGCTTTTAACATGCCGATTCAACTTGCGTTGTCTTGTAATGGGTTGATGCTCGGGGTTGAGCTCGAAAACTTTCTGAACCGAGGCACGGATGTTAATGCGTTCAATGTGACCCAACTATATAAGCTGGGCTATTCGAACTTTTCTGATGTTTTTGCTGCCGAACCGTCTCCTCCATTTTTCATTGATGCAAACGTGACCAAAAATAACACGAACAATTCTACTCTCTAAATGTCCGAGAGTATTTTCCTGCGCTTTTGCCAATGTCAAAGCTACCGCTTCGACTAGGATGATCAGGGTTTTGTGTAAAGTCTTTTTAGTTACTCAAGAGATCAACTGCCTTCTAAGCCCAAAGAAGCAGTGGTGAGTAAGAGTAATTCTTCGCATAATTCTTCGTTGGTGTTTTGATTATACGACGACGATTATATCGGAGCCGTGGGTTAGGTAGATACTGAAGTAGATAGGTCAAAATTTTTACTGTTTATAGCGACATTTTGTCCTAGGCGTCGATATTGTTTTTTTTTTTTTTTTTTCCGCCGTGGGTAGGTGAGAAATCTTCATAGACACTACAGATTCGGTGCTTATAATAGTGTGAGATTCCTACTCACTAAAAAACACCTCCCTTATACAGACCGTGTCGACCGCCGACGAGTGCACACGTCACCCAGTGCACTCAAAATATCTCCTGTACACACCGGAAAAAAAACCCGCGCATCAAAAACACCTACAGCAATTCAATTCGGTACATTTTCACTTCGCAGCCTTGTTTACTATCGTCGGTGTTTATGTTTACTGTGCTTGTTTGTGATTATGACTAGGGAATTCAGGGTGGACATAGCCAATATACGCGGGCTAAAAAGTACTAACTTTTCTCCGGACGTCCACGTCTGTAAATACTGTTTTGGAACTCAGTGAAACACAGGTAGATTCCCGCCCACACCTCTCAGATCACTCTGATCTGAAGCTACCTGGCTACGAACTAGTGCCACTATTCTTTCCTCATCGCGGTGTCACCATTTATGTGCGTAGTGATGTGGATTATCAAACTCCACCACAATGTAGTCCCTGTTCCAATCCGGAATTCAATTTCATGTGGTTATAATTCCATCTCCGTATACAAATTATCCACTACTGCTTTATTTACAGAAGCCCTAAACAGCAATTCGACTTTTAACGAGTTTGATGCGCTGTCTGACTCTATTCAAAGAATTTTATCCCTGTATCCTCATATTGGAATCGTTATTACGGACAATTTCAATATACACAATTTTGTGTGGCTTGGACTTTCTAGACAGACAACACCAGCAGGACGGTATGTTGAGATCTTCGCCGCCGAAAACAACTTAACGGAGCTTGTAAATGAGCCCACACGAATACCAGACGTTGATAGTCACACCGGCAGCTCCCGGGACTTATTTTTAACTTCTCACCCTGATAAGTGCACCGTTGATGTGTTCTCCCCTCTAGGCTCGTCGGATCATTGTGTCATATCAGCTAAATTCTCGTACACCCACCAAACAGTTAGAGAAAAGAACCGTATGGCAATACGAGAAAGGCAACTGGAGCAGTCTTAACAGCTTCTTTAGGAATTTTAACTGGTCGTTTTGTTTCCTCGATAACGACGTGGATGCCGCTGCTGACATGATCACAGAAACTATTCTCTTGGAATGAGATCCCTCATCGGATGAAGAGTATCAAACCAAATGGAAAGGCATGGTACGACTCGAGCTGTAAAGAGGCTGTCAGAGTTAGAGAAATGTTTTTACGGTCCTATAAGACCAACTCAACAGAGGAAAACCGAAAAAAAATTCAAACGAGTGCAACGACTTTCTGAAGCGTTTGAAATTTCAATTCAACCAAACACTGAGGCAAAAAATACTATGTGTAGTGTTCCAAAGGCAGCGAACATTTTTGATCGCTCGTCAACACTATTAGAAATTCTGCCTTATCCTTCATCCCAACACTCATTTACAATGAAAATCCAGCTGTCAGCTTTTTGGACAAGGCCGATCTGCTTGCTGCACACTTTGTGGCCAGCTCAGCACTCCCAGATTGTGCTTTATCCCCGCCTACACTTGAGTGCGTCGAATCTTCAATGGGACAAATTCACTTTCGCACTCGTGTAGAAGCAAGAGTTCTTAAATATCTTAACATTCACAAATCCTCTAGTCCAGATGGTATATCTGCCCTCGTTCTGAAGTGGTGTTCTTCCTCGCTGGCGAAAGCTTTTTCATAAATCCTACTCTTTAGGACTCTTTCCAAGTAGAAGGAAAACAGCATTTGTCCAGTCCGACCCTAAAAAAGGCGAATTTTCCTTTCTTTCCTCCTACAGACCCATTCCACTTACGTACCTTCTTTCCTGGGCCATGGAAACGCTGATAAACCGTCAGCTCATGAACTATCACGAAATACGAAAACTTCTCAACGACCGGCAGTACGGTTTTCGTAGCAATAGGTCCACTGGTAATTTGAAGGCATGTCTCATCGAAAAGTGGAACCAAAGCGTATATCAATCTGGCGAAAGCAAAATAGTTGGACTTGATATTTCGAAAGCATTTGACAGAGTTTGGCATCTAGCCCTTTCGTCTAAAATGCGTGCTTTTGGGATCGATGACTCTCTTCTTCAATGGATTAGAAATTACCTTTCGGAACGTTCAATTCAAGTTGTCTTGGTGACATGCACAAAATAAATGCTCGTGTGCCCCAGGGCTCCGCTTTGTCTCCGACACTCTTTTTAATTCTTATCAATGATCCCTTGTCTGCTAGTTCTAATCCAATATATTCCTTTGCTGACGACAGTACTCTCTACTTTGACTCACGTCCCTGCTCTTCGGCTGTAGAACGGGAACGGCAGCGTATGTTAAGCTCATTAAATTCTGATCTTAACAGCATAACCAATTGGGTAACTATCAACCGAGTGGAATTTAATGCTTCCAAAACTCAATGCTGTCTGCTGTCATTAAAGCGAAATCCAAATACCCAGCCATTATCCATGAATGGCACTTGTATCGTCGAAAGCGATAAACTTTCCATTCTCGGTATGTGAGTCAGTGACAACTTACGTTGGAATGACTACACATTCGATGTCGCCAAAAATGCTGCGAAATGTCTAAGTTTTCTCAAGCGATGTAAAAAACACTTCACCCTCTCTGATCTGGCCTCAATATATTAGACGTTTGTCCGCCCGAGTATTGGAGTACAATGCCCACATCTGGTCGGATGCGCCCAAAACATCTCTGCACCTGCTAAATAGGGTTCAAAATCGTGCGGTAAAACTCATAGATAATCACTCTGTTTTATAGCTATTTCCACCAACAGAGCAGCATAGAAATCGCCAGCAGAATTCTGCCCCTTCAAACTTTTAACTGTAACACCCGTCTCGCTATGAATGCTCATCAGTATACCCTTCAGCCCACTTTCGGATATACTCTAAAATATCGTGATTCGTTGCTAAGCCATACAACTCGCTTATGGAATGCCCTCTGAGCTTTTTATTTTCTAGTCATAATAACCTTCAAACATTTAAAACCAACGTTCACCGGTACCTCTCTTTCTATCCTCCCTGATTTTTCTTCGCCCGCGCTGTGTGCTAGCATTTTAAGGGTACTTAAATCCCTTGATCACGCGCAAATTATAGAAAAAAAAACCAAGCCATGATCCTACAACTTCCTTTGTAGCAGGCATGGTCTTTCTGTTGCTACTAAATCTCCTCCTTCAAAACTGGAATCAGAGGTTCAGCCGTGTTAGCAAGCACCATCTACGGTGCTCTGCATAAGACGCCGAAATGCCGCAGGCATAATCAAAACCTCCGGATCTATGCCGGATGTCAAGAGAACTGCGCGCATGGGGAAATAAATAAAGTGGACGAACAACATCCTAGAAGACGTATTACCCATTGTTCTCAAATCTCTGAAAGACTCCTTCAATCGCTAAAAATCGTTGAAGAAAACCGCGCCGGTTCCCAAAAGGCCCAGAATTAAAAGCATGAATACCTCCCAAGGGCCCTCCAAATTCACATCTCTGAGTCTTTTAGATAAGTCCTAAAAGACGCAATAACAATCGCGGTGATAGATAAAAGAGACGCCGACGGATTAATTTCAAAAGAACGGTGACAGTTGGCCAAGTTAAAGCCCGGACCACCACCCATCACAAACGGATGGGATGTGACTAAGAAGGGTATTCCTAGTGGACCTAGAGCCCGCACCTGGATCCCAGCTGGACCCTTCTCCGCAGAAAACATTTCGGAGACCATTTAACTGATCTACTGATCCTTCCGACTGGAAAGTCGTTAAACTGGGGGAACTAACGGGCCCTTATAAATGCGCGTTAATTGTGACTAATAAGGAATCCCTTAATCTTCTGACGCAGACTAAGGGCATGATCCAGTTCGAGTCTATATCCCTAAGGGCTTATAAAGGCTGACCTGGATGCTGATAAGCAAGGAGGTTGCTTTCATTGATAAAGGAAATAAAGCCTCAGATTCTGGAGCGTCGATCTCCTTTCCTGAAATGGACAGCGACGACCCCAATCTTTTCGAGTTGACAACCAAGCCGATAGTCTCCATCCTATTGGAAATGGAAACCAACGACTAAACAAAAAGAGCTCCTTTACGATCAGGGGATGAAGGTAAGCTTTTGGGTATACTTTCAGAATCGGAGGACTCAAATGACAACGAAATTATCAGAAAACTGGTTGGGCGAAATATATAGGAACACTCTTAAAAATAATAATAATCTTGATCCTCCTCTCAGTTTTTTTTAATGTTTGCACACAGCGTGGGTGAAAGAAAATCAGGGAGGATGGAAAGAGAGGTACCGGTGAACGTTGGTTTTAAATGTTTGAAGGTTATAGTGACTAGGAAATAAAGAGCTAGGCAGGGCATTCCATAAGCGGGTTGTACGGCTTAGAAACGAATCACGATATTTTGGATGTACGTCCGAAAGTGGGCTTGAGTGTATACTGATGAGCATTCATAGCGAGGCGGGTGTTACGGTTAAAAGTTTGAAGGGGTGGAATGTTACTGGCGGTTTCTATGGAACACTGATTGGAAATAGCGATAAAACGAAGTGAGACAGGAGACACT
The DNA here is from genome assembly GCA_963966105.1 of Volucella zonaria. Classification (NCBI taxonomy): domain Eukaryota; kingdom Metazoa; phylum Arthropoda; class Insecta; order Diptera; family Syrphidae; genus Volucella; species Volucella zonaria. The sequence continues at coordinate 123,808,209 of OZ014534.1, read as the reverse complement.
ACGTCGTTGTTCGAAGGCGTCAATTGACTGATTGATATTGGTATCACCTGCGAGTTTTATCGCACAGTTTTCAATCCTGTCCAGCAGTTGAAGGGATGTTTTGGGCGCACCCGACCAGATGTGGGCATTGTACTCTAATTGTACTCTAATTTCATTGACACACACACAGTTTGACACACAAGTTTATGGGTTTCCACGATGCAAGTGCCATCCATGGATAATGGCTGGGTGTTTAAATTTCGCTTTAACGACAGCAAACAGCATTGTGTTTTGGAAGCACAAAATTGTACTCTGTTAGTGGTTCCCCAATTAATTATGCTGTTAATATTAGAATTTAATGAGCTTAGCATACGCTTGCGTTCCCGTTTTACAGCCGAAAAGCAGGGACGTGAGTCCGGGAACGAATATGAAAAGCAGAGAGTACTGTCGTCAGCAAAGGAATATATTGGATTAGAAGTAGCAGACAAGAGATCGTTGATGAAAATTAAAAAGAGTGTAGGAGACAGAGCGGAGCCCTGCCACTACTTAAAAGCTTTTTGCGGTTTGCTCGTTGCGCCGGTACACTATGGCCACAGTTTTGCCTTTGCTCGATGTTGTAAGAGCATTGCCGATAGTCGGTGTACTTTTTGTATTACCATCCTGTAAAGAAAGAAAGCCGGTCTTGAATTATGTCTTAGAGATCCCATGAGTAGCGGAGAATGGGAGGTATATCTGTATAGGGATCCACTAGATACAGGTAAGACCAGCTAATTCGGGAGTCGCCAGGTGTATATATAACCGCCGCTTAGCTCAGCCTGAATTCAATTTCCAAGTCAGATATACTCGTAAATACCTATATAGTTCAGCAGTGATCTGTTCCCTAATTTCGAACACCATAAATAATACAAGGTCACACTCCGGTGAGTTCCGAGACTCTCGTAGGTTCGAGGGAACGGCAGACTAGAATTCCTAGGAAAAAATTCCCCAAACTAATGACACATTTTCAAGTGCTCTCTAAGGCCAGTCATAGTTGAATTTTGTGAGACATCTAGACTAACCGATCCTAAGCGATCAGGAGTGGTGGTCAATCTAAGGTAAGAAGACATCTCCAAGCTCACAATCACGCGACACCATGGGGCACTGTACTATTTGCAGATGAGCAGGTACGAAGAGGAGGCACAAGTGACGCACTTCTTCTACAACTGCCCTGTCTTGAAACTTATCAGAAGGCCATCTCTAGGTAGTTACCGCATCCGAAATCTTCATAAACTCTTCTCTTTGAAGAACCTTGTAAAAATTACCTAGAAATTCATCTCAATGGACTAAGTGCACATAAATATTCTTAAGATTTATGACTACGTCTACGTTTCGTAGTATTTCAAATGTTGTTTGGCATTATCGGTTCAACTCTTCAAATGTATTCTCCACTTTTCAAAACAGAATTTCTAAGTTTTCAAATTTAGTGGTTTACCTCAAAGTTTCTGTAGAAAATTTGTCCCCAAGTTGGCAGTTCAGTAAGTTCGTATGCATTCTTCCATCTCTGGATGCCATTTATGTTAAGAGCTAAGTTCATTATTGCACGAACTATTCGTACTACTGTATCAACTACCTGTGTACATTTGGAAAAGTTCAAAACTTCACCCCTATCCTTTTCCAGGCCCAAGTGTAAGTTCCAATGGATTTTTTTTCTTAAAGTTCCCAACAACAGGAAGCCAGTTAACGAGGAGTTACCTAGTAATGGAATGCAAACAATGTTGTAAGCACTTGAAGGTTTTGTTGCCCTAAAGGTTATTTCATGACCTTTGGCGTTAGAAATCGATACAAGAGCGTATTCCTACTGCAACATTTTCACTCTAAGGAAGCATTCAACAGGAATGTTCATCAATAGCATAAAGGAAAAAATAAAATTAATTAATTTTAAAGAGCGTTCTATGACGTTTAAGAAATATCTTATTTTCAATTAAAATAAACAATCGGTCAAGTATTTTAAACTCCGTTCATTTAATTAGAAAAAAGTGTTTGAATATTCGTTTTGCTGAGACTTTATCCCTCAGCAAAAATCGGAGCTAGGGCAGCCAACTGGAGGTTTGCTAGGTTTAAAAACAATAATGTTGTTGCAGGAAAAGTGTAGGCGATCATATCACAGAAATCGGAACGTCAAACGACATTGAGAGAATATTCTGACACCGCGCTTTTAATATCGTAGATCTATACACTGTTGCATAGAAATAACCTACCACATGGGCAATAATCCATATGACAACGTAGTAGTCAAAATTGCTAATAAAGCGTGTTTTTTTTTAAAGGTATACAAATGCAATATGAAATAAAATACTTCAAGCTAATGTTAATGTCTATGATAGTAGCTTCATGCAGTAGATAATTTTATGCCATTAGTGCCTGAATATGATATTGGGCATATGTGCGGCACAGCTAATTCGTGATCCGTGAAGCGTAATCGTGAGGTCCAATTTTCGACAACTCTATCGAACAACTGGGGCCGTATATATCAGCAATAACACGGCGAATGTTGACTTCCAAATCGTCCAACGTCTCTGGTTTATCGGCACAGACTAGTGACTTCACATACCCCCAAAGAAAGTAATCTAAAGGTGTGAGATCACAGGATCGTGTAGGCCAGTTCACAGGTCCATTACGCGAAATTATGCGCTCAGCAAAAGTTTTCCCGCAATAAATTGATGGTGTCGGGCGCCGTGTGGCAAGTAGCGCGATCTTGTTGAAATCAAAGCTCTGTCACGCCAGTACCATTTAACTATTCTCCATTGACGGTAATATTCTGGGTAGCCTAGTCCTTAAAGAAATGATTCCACCAGCCCATGAAGCACACCAAACAAAGAGTTTTAATGGTTGTAAGGGCGTCACGACAAAGGCTTTTCTACACCCAAAATTCTGCAATTTTGCTTGTTTACGTATCCATTTAACCAAAAATGGGCCTCATCGGAGAACAAAATTTTGCGATGAAAATGAGGATCAAGCTGAATCATGCTTTCGGCGCGTATCATGGTCACGAGGTTTCAACTCCTACATAAGCTGGATCTTATAAGCTTCTAAGCCAAGACCTTTCGATAAAACCTTCCACAAAGTTAATGGGCATAGCTCACGATGGCGAATTGACTCATTCGGATTCTCCTCAACACTGCGCTCCACAACGGCAATAATTTTTTCTGTGATGACAAACAGCATCCTTGGGTTGCGTAGAGTAAGTGCGGCAAATATGGCCTACCCTTGACATTTTTTGAAAAAAAAAAAAAAACCATACAATTAAGTCGAATTAATTAATTTGTTTTTTAAACAGCCTTACAAATCATTAAGCCTTCAGCCTTTAGTAACTCGAATAATAAAATAAAACATAATAAAAAGATATAAATGACAAATTAAAGGAACTTTGTATTTTAGTTTGCAAAAAATTGCGGCTAATATGGCCTACCTGGTGTTAAATGGTTTTTGAGAAAAGTGGGTTTAACTACAGCAAAATTCACATATATGTAGTATGAAATATTGTTGGTCGTTGCCAGTACAATCCTCATAAGCCCAGATTCTGCATACAACACATTGTACCCAATATCGCTAAACGTCAGAGAACAGGCCAGTGCAATAGATGCATCTAGCATCCGTTTAGTTACTTCTATCAGGACTTGGATCTGGACCGTCGTCTGGAATGAAGTCCACCTCACTTTCTGATGATGAGGGCTGGGTTTTGCGATAGCCTCTCTTTTTCCTTACCATGCTTTGTTCATTTTGCTTTGTTAAACTTTAAATTTGTAGGAACCATCTGAAATTAAAAATAGAGCAAAAAGACGTTAACATTATTAGATTAAAGCCTAAACATATAAGATATACCATATGTATGTTATTTTTCTACCATTTTTTTTAAACCCCATGATTATTCTCCTTTAACTCTTTTTCATCTCTTTTTTTGATGGATTCTTCTAAAGCTAGTTTGTAGGGAGATGATGAAATCAGCTCCGATTTTCCTCGTTTCCTTTCACGAGTTGAAGGTTTTTTTTTACTCGAATAGGGATAGGAGAAATTTGATGTGGAGTCACTAAAGTTGTTGATTTTATCTCTGTGGAAGTCGAAAGTTGTGAATGTTTATTCGACTCATCTTGCTTAGACTGTGCCATCTCTCCATTATTTTCACGTATATCAGCAGGAGCAGGATTTTCCGTTTTAGATAAACGTATTTCATATTCCTTTACTGCTAGAAAATCGTGGTCTTGGAACACATCAAAAGGACATGTCCCTGTGGACGAAAAGTCTTTCAGAGCAATTTGTACGGTTTAAGCTTTTAAAAATGCTCGACCGAATAGCTCAATTCTATCATACTGTATTAGAGCTTTCGTGTTGTTTATGGTCCAGCGTCTAATTTCTTCAGTCAAATATTTGTTGAGAGGCCCCAATGAAAGTCTTATCTAAGGGTTGAATTTTGTGACTTGAATGTGCAGGTATGATAGAATATGAACATTATTTGTTCGAGCCAGGATTATAAGTTCTATATTCCTGGTGTTGCTCAAATGCCCGTCCATTATAAGTAATACAGGTGGAATCTTTACATTTGGTTTCAGTGTTGTTAAAAAGTGTTTGAACCACTTTGTGAACGACTTTGTCTGCACCCATCCTGATGGATGATTAGTATATATTGAACCCGGCGGTGCACCTTTCATGAGGTGTGGATTGTCTCTCTTTCGCGGAAAAATGACCCTCCTCCACTCATGCACAAAATCGACGTAATAAGTGATCCCCTTTCAGCAGATGTTAATGCTCCCACCTTTTTTCGACCTTTCAAAGCCAATACCTTTGGCATTTTGGCTGGAACTACTGAAATCCCCGTCTCATCCGGATTAAAAATAGTGTTGGGGGTAAAATGGTGCTTGGTCATGAGTATTTCTAAATTGTCAAAAAAAATTGCCACATTTTGCTTTGAAAATCCAGAAGCACGGGCTAAAGACTTTCCGGTCGGCTGGCGGAATGACAGCGATGGATGATGTTTTAGAAATAAAAGTAGCCAGTCCCTTCCCGCAACTCAATTTATAAGAGAAAATGGATTGGGAATTTGGTTCTTTATAGCTAGCTGGAATGCTAACGATCTATGTCATTCCTGGTTAGACCAAATAGTTTCTCTTCCATTTGCAGGTAATAGTCTACTAGAGACTGCTCGGGTGTTGGAGGAAAAATGGTTTTCCTGCCTAGTTTGGCACTTACCACTTCCTCTAAAGGCTTATCCTTTTTTGCCATTATACGCCTCATTGTGGTTCTCGGGACATTGAACATTTTTGCTGCTTTTAAAAAGCCCATCTCTCTGAGGTTTACGGTAGGGATTGCTTTCATCATATCATCCTTGGCCCACGTTTGTCATGGTTTTGTGAACTTGCTAGAGTTTGAAGCCATGTTTTCTACAAAAGAAAATAAAAACAAAACGATAAATTTCAACAAAGGTCACGTGTTAAATATGGCCTAGTAGGCACAAGTGCAAACACATAGCGTAGGCCATATTACCTCACACTAATTTTCAATTTAAACACACTTCATATTTGTTAAAACTCTAAATAACGGAAAATATTCAACACTATTCAATTTTAGAAAGACACTATCAAATTTAGAAATATTCACTGTGAAATCACTTAACAAAACTCAGCAACAAATTACTACAAAAACGTAAAAAGGCAGTTACACTCAATGTTTTGTACGTCCGTAGCGCCAGACCAACCAGGATTGATTGAGCCAAAACTGTTTTGAACGTGCTTGTAATAATGTGCTTTTAACTGCGTGCGCTTGTGTATTGAGGAAATATTATGGCGGGTCATATTTGCCAACCTGACTCTATTATCCACTGATACGTAAACGATTCATCGTATTCGGAATATCTTGCTCAGATGGACGATTATGTCGACCGTAAAATGGACGTAGCGCACGATAAGTTTGGCGAACCGAACCATGGTTTTCAAAATAAGTTTGCACAATTTGCACGCGTTCTTCTGGCGTTAATCTATTCATCGTAAAATGGCAATTTGACAGTACTAACCAACTGTCAAATTGACAATCTGTAGAAACAGTGTTGCCAGTTTAAAAACCAAACCTCTAAAAAAAACACCTTTTATTTATAAACTTTAAAAGTGCGCCGTTGGTGAACCACAAGTGCAAACGAGACCACAATATACCACACGTTCACAAATAGCAAAAACAGTGATAAAAAAAAAAAACAATGAGGGCAAGAAAGAAGAAGCAGCTGTCATCGGTGGTGAAGTTGATGCTGCAAAGATGGAAATAGTAAAAGATTGCAGGATATAATACAGTTATTCACGTTAAAAATGCACGTGGATGAAACCAAACAAGTTGAAACAAAAATTGTAGCAGATTATTGTTTGAAGGTCGTGTTGGTTGAGCAGTGGTTTGCAAATCTAGGACAGAATACAGGTGGGGCAAAAGTAATCTCATAATGTGAATTGGCAGCCATTTTGTTAGAAACGAAAAAAATTCGGCTCTGTTTTCGCGAAAAGTTCACTTGAAGGTGTAAAATTGATGATATTAAGTTGATGCATATTTGTGCTCGTTGTACGACATTTTGAACAATTGGTAGCAATACATCTGGCTCCAAGTCGGTGATTTCCTCTGCAATGTTGGCTTTCGAGACTTGCGAGGTTTGTGGTTTGTTGTGGCAAACGCGAGATTTCAAAAAGCTTCAAAGGAAGAAGTCTGGCAAAGTCAAATCTGGCGATCTAATCCAATTGCCATCACACGGCCTGGAAATCGTTGATTCAAAATCGCCATCGTTATCCGAGCGTTGTGTGAGCGGTTCCTCCATCCTGCTGGAACCAACAATGCTCGATACTCAATCCAGCAACTTGCGGCACTAAAAACTCGTTTAACCTCAGTCTGCAGCGCTCACCAATTACGATTATGGTGGTGCCGTCGTCAAATCACTTTTTCACTCAAAATGCCGTACCAAACATTCACTTTGATGGGATCCAACGGCTCTTCGTACATTTCATGTGGATTCTCCGTACCCCAGAAACACAAATTGTGTTATTCACATAACCACTTAAGTGGAAATGGGCTTCGTCGCTCATTATGATTTTGGATACGAAATCATCCTCTTCTTGCACCAAGTTTAACAGAGAATGAGAGTAAGTTAACCTCACTTTACGGTCAGCAGGCAGCAATTGGTGAATGGTTCGCCCTTTATAAGGGAGCATCTTCAAGTCTTTCACCAAAAATCCACACAACGAACGTCTGCTAATGCAAAATTGTGTGCATCGTTGTCTCGTCGATCTTTGTGGACTCTCTCGGACTTCCTCGGCGACAGCAGTGATATTCTCAGTCGAACGAGAAATACGGGGCCGGCCACTTTTTGCGACATCTCTAGTGGACTCAGTTGGTACAAGACGCTCAGCTAAACACAATTGTTCGCGTACATGATGCAGGACGACGAGGAAAACGACGATGAAACTCACGCTGCGTTAAACCGACAGACCAGAAATTGGTCAAATAAGCAGTAACAATAATTACGCCTTCTTCAGATGTGTATCGCTCCATTGCTTGGTGTCAACTAATTCTCTATCTGTCTACTACGCCATATGCAATAATTATGGCATATCACATTATGGCATTACTTTTGCCCCACCTTGTACGTGCAGGCGTGCGGGAAAATTACGAATACGGCGCAACTGTTCTTAGAATCCGTGTTAGTGAACACACAAATGGAGAACTAAGGAGTGCGCCGAATATATGTAGATGCACAGTTGAATGTGCAGAAATACATAAGAAGTTGGCCGAAAGAATAAAGAAGAGGAACCGAAAGTTTTCAAAAATGTTTGGCAATGGAGAGTTTGAGTCCCTTATTCGGTATAGTGGAAGGCTTATAAAGAGTCTTTCATTAAGCGCTTCCTATCTTTAAATTTTATTCGTTTGGAAGGCCTATCGATGCCATTATGTATGGAATATAACGTCGTTCAAATATCCGCCGCGGTTTCTCTGGGTTGTGCGCATACGAAATATCCAATTTTCCATGACTCTGGCGCATAAATCAGGCTGAATTTGATCGATGGCGTGGGTTATGTTGGCTTTGAGAACCGCTGTGGTTTGTGGCTTATTCGTATAGACCCGCGACTTCGGAAACCACCACAAGAAAAAGTCAAATCGCACGATCTCGGTAGCGAGTTCACATGTGCTCGAACCGCTCGTGCAGAATTTCCAATGTGGCGTGAGTTGTGTGGCACGCAGCGCCGTCCTGTTGAAACCACATGTCGTTGGCGTCCACATCAATTCAGGATAAAAGAAGTCTGGCCCACGTCGTTCTCGATGAAAAATGGACCGAAGACGCCGCCAGCCCAAAATCCACATCAAACAGTGACTTTTCCGGGATGCATTGGACGCTCTTGGATCTCATGTGGATTGGTGTTGTCCCCAATTTGACAATTTTGTTTGTTGACGTACCAGAAATGGGCCTCATCGCTGAAGATGATTTTGCGATGGAAATTAGGGTCAGTTTCCAACTGCTCCAGAGCCCATTCAGCGAACACACGTGATTGTCTATGGTCGTTTACCTTCAGCTCCTTGGTCAGTTTTGTACGGGTGCAGGCCCAAGTTGTTTTCTGCGAAAGGCCGAGTTCTTGTGAGCGACGCGAAATCGAATGCCTCGGATTCTCCTGCACACTCTCACGCGCAGCGGGGATGTTTTCGGGCGAATGGTGCGTTTCGTCGGCGGACTCAAACTTATCCACCACACAGAAGAATAGTCTTCTGGTAGGACGATTATGGCGACCGTAAAATGGGCAAAGCACGCGGAACGTTGCCCGAACAGAACGCCCATTTTGAAAAAATGTCGAACGCTATGTCCATCCATAGTGATTTGGCAAAACAGATTGAATAAATGACAGCCAACAATATGGCCGCTATCAACTGTCAAAGTTTGGCAGACCCTGTATATAAAAAATCAAGACAAATATAATATGTACAAATGTAAAACATATAGCGAATGACCAGATCAACTTGGTGTATACATGAGTAGGAAAGACAAGACAGGGGAAAATATCGGATGAAAGAAATATCAATTGTTTCAATTGCGGATCTGCTGACCACCTGCGGAGAGACTGCGAAGCTCAAACGAAGTATTTAAAGTGCGATGGCCAAGGGCATATGTCAAAACAATTGCCAACAAATTACGAAAAGTGTGCGAGTCATGAAAGATATACAACGTATGACAAATATCACGTTAAATAATATGGAAGTCACATGTTTAGTTGATACAGGGTGAGATGTGACAATTATCAAAAGCTCAGTTTATAACAAGCTACGCACCCCTAAGCTACAACAATCTCACTCTGTGTTACGTTGCCTCGGTAATACTAAAACGTTGCCAATGTATATCTTCATTGGTTCCGTGCTTGTTGAAGGCGTTGAAACGTAGCAAAAATGCATAGTATTGCCAAATAGTAACATTGAATACGACACTTTACTAAGGTTTTGATATTTTGGGTCCAAATTTCGAATTTTCACAGCCGTTATTACAAACTGAAAATCAGATAGATATACAGGGTGAATGACTCGAACTCCAACATTTTAAAATACTATAATTTTTTTATTTTTTGATAAATTTTATTATGCCAAAGCAAAAAATGTTGGAAAATACATCAATTTTCAAATTGTATCAGTAGTTTTCAATATGTTCACCTTTGGCGCGAATAATGACCTTGAGACGGCCGAAGAAAGCATCGCTCGCTTCATGCAAGTGGCTCTGCGGTATTTTGGCCCATTCCCGGCGAAGTGCTTGTTTGAGGTGGTCCAAACTTTGGTATTTTTTAGTGTCAATCTTCGCCTTCAAAATAACCCAGACAGAGAAATCCAACGGATTTGCATCCGGAGAATTTGCAATCCATTGCGTCGAAGAAATGAAGTGTGGAACATTGTTTTTTAACCAATCTTGGTTGACGCGCGCTCTGTGAGACGGTTCTGAGTCTTGTTGAAATGACCACGGTCTCCGACCGAAATGATTGTTTGCCCAAGGCTTCAATACTGCCTCTAAGACAGTTTCACGGTATACGATCGCATTAATTTTGACGCCTCCAAAAATACGAGCGGAGAGCGACCATCGGCGGTTATGGCGGCCGAAACCATCACCATCGATGCTGTCTGCTTTCTGGTGGCCGTCCTAAGGTGTAAATTTTCGAAGGACCTCTCTGGCAAGTATACTCGGTCATTTTGTTTGTCGATATATTGCTCGATGACAAATGGCGACTCATCGGAAAAAAACCAAATTCGGCAACTCACCACTTTCGTACAAGCGTAGCAACTCCTTCGCTCTTTCGCTTTTTGGACCTTCAATGGCTTGAGCCCAAGCTCATTTTTCAGTATGTGTTGCATCCGTTCCAACGATATGTTAAGCTCACGAGCCATTTTTCTTCCACTTCGACGCGGATTTCGCTCAATTCGAGCCTTCACTTTCCGAACCATTTCTGCCGATGTTGCTGTTTTTTCTGACCACCTCCATGGCGTTTTGCAACGCTGTCAGTATCACAGTAACGAGCTATGGTTCGAGACACAAATGATTTATTCACGTTGAGGTGCTGGAGGGCTCTAACTATAGCTACTTGTGGTTTTCCAGCCAAATATAAAGCAATCACACTATCACGTTTGAATTCCATCGCGGATAGAAATTTTTCAACACCACTGAGACGCAAATCGTTTAAAAGGCTTGTAAATAATAAAATTATCTGTCATGTGTCAAAATTTGAGTTCACTGTCATGAACGTTTTGGAAATTATAGCAGTCTGAAGTTGGTTGCAGTTCGAGTCATTCAGGGTGTGTAAAACATTGTCGAAACCGAGATTGATATACACACTCCTCTACAGTTTAAATATCTGATCGGATGATTTGTTGATGGCTATCTACCAACTGCTTCCACTCCCAACTGCACTGTGCAGCTGACAATCCTCCCAGATGAGCAGATAACACCGTTTTCCGGCGACACGCGCAGGGAAAATCAAATTGACGACTGGCTGGAGCAGGACATCGTACGCAAATGTAGTTCAAACTTCCCCGGTAGAGTTGTGGTCGTAAAGGAGAGACACGACACATCAGAATCTGGGTTGATTTTCTATAATAGAATATTACGGTGCTCAAGGACTGCTTCGCCGTACCGATAATTGACGATGTCCTCGAAAAACTGCAAGCCGCTACTGGACAGCCAAGCTGTAAAGAAGATTTATTCGAGTTTAATAGAGCGCCGCCGATCGGATCCTTCAACTCACCAGCTGCGTTTATAAACTGTGTATTCCAGAATCGGATTGACTTAGAAATTATGCAGCTGTATATGGACAATATTATAATTGTAGTTTATGAATGTGTTCACAAGCTAAATATGGTTTCAGAGGAGGCTGCTAAATACAACCTGCGTATCAAGTGGAATAAGGGCCTCTTCCTGGAAAGAAAAATTAACTTTGTGGGCCATACAGTCGAAGAAGGTAAAATTTGGCCTTGCCAGGAAGAAACAGATGCCATTCAGCAGTTTGCGGTACCAAGAAATATAAAAGCTGGGGGTAGGCGGGCTATTTCAGAAATTTTATCAAAGGATATGTCCAGTTGGCGTGTCCATCAACAGTTCTGTAGAAAAAGGATGTGACCTTTAAATACGAGCCTGCCGACTTGAATGCAGTGAATCAATTAAAATATTCCTTGGCGCATGAACCAGAGCTGCACACCGACGCCTCTAAGGATGATTTTGATACCACACTGCTGCAAACGTTTGACGGGTAATTACATCTTTTTTTTTTTTTGCTGTAAGAAGACATTACCGAGCGAGTTAAGGCGCCAAGTTTCAAGTTTTAAGTCTCGTCATTACCTGCTGGGTATCAACTGTAAGTTGGCGACAAATTGAATAGGGTTTACCCAGACGGTGAGGAAGAAGGACTTTCCTCATAAAGTAGCACAATATTGTATTTACGAGGGTAGTAGGAAAAATACGTTTATTTCCCTACGCAGTCTCCTTTTAGTTCAATACACTTAGTTCGCAGCGATATTCAATAGCTTCGATACTTTGTTTATAGTGAAATTCGTCGAGCTCCTTAAAATAGCCATCAACCGCAGACTCCACCTCTTTACTGTTCGCAAATCTTTTACCACCGAGCCATTTTTTCAAATTCAGAAATAGAAAATAATCTGAGGGGGCTAAATCGGATGAATAGGGTGCATGAGGAAGCAATTCGAACCCTAACTCATTGATTTTGGTCATCGCGATGATGGATGAGTGCATTGTCTTGATGAAACAAAACTTTTTTCTTCGCCAAAGCAGCCGTTTTTGCTTAATTTCATCTTTCAAACGCTGCAATAAGTTTGCATAATACACGCCGTTGCTTGTTTTTTCTTTCTGAATATAATTCAATGAAAATTATTCAACGTGTATTCCAAAAAACTGACGCCATGGCCTTGCCTGCAGATGCAACTGTCTACCCTTCTTCGGAGCCGATTCGCCCCTTTGAGTCCATTGTTTTGGCAGTTCCTTTGTCTCGGATGTAAAGTGATGGACTCATGTTTCATCCATGGTTACGAGTATATATCGACGCAAAAACTCGGCTTTCTTGCTGTGAAACTTCGCCAAACGCTCGATTGGAACATCCTCACGACGTTCTTGTTGTTCCATTGTGTGTAATCGCGGCACCCACTTGCGCACTGCTTTCTCATGTCCAATATTTTAGCCAACATGTGATGTACAGCGTTTCTTGAAATGCCTACCATATCTGCTAGCTCACGTACTTTCAATCGACGGTCATCCAATACCATTTTATGGATTTTTTTCCAACATTTCTGATGAACTAACCCCAATTGGTCGACCACTGCGATGTTCATCTTGACAACTTGTACGGTCTCGCTTAAGCTCTGCCACCCAATATTTTATTGTTGTAAGCGAAGGAGCAGACTCCCGCAGAGTAGAATCTAGTTCCGTTTTAATGTTGGTTGGATTGAGGCCTTCTAAGTGAAAGTACTAGATGGAGTGAAAAGTGACCTCCTTGGGAATTAAAACATTTTTTTTTTAAATGTTTTTTTATAAATATTATTCAATATAGTCCTCTTTTAGTTTGATGCACTTATTCCAGCGATTTTCCAACTTCTTGATCCCGTCCGAAAAGTAATTTCCCGGAAGGTCTGCAAAATAATCCTCCGTGGCGTCGATGATTTCCTCGCGTTAGCTGAATTTTTTATTGATGAGCCATCTTTTGAGGTTTGGAAAGGGATGATAGTTCGAGGGATCCAAATCCAGTTACCAATCGACGCCAAAAGTCCGCCCGATTCCGCATCAGCACGTCCAAACACTCTTTCGAAGTGCTCTCGCGATCGTGTTTTTGGTCAGGAGTGAGCATGCGCGGCACCCAGCGGCGGGATGACTTTTTCATATGCAGGATATTGCCCAGTATATGACGTGTGCGCTCAGTACTAATCTTTGTGGTATCTGCTAGCTGGCGCATCCTCACTTTCCGGTCAGCCAACACCATTTCATGTTGTTGCTATTGTCCTCTGTAACCGCATCGGAGGGCCTGCCGCTGTGGACTTGATCGGTAATGGAGTTGCGGACACCACGAAACTCTCGAAACCAATATTTGACGGTGTAATCTGACGGAGCATTAGCCCTATAATATTTATCCAACTTTTCTTTTGTTTCCTTCGCCGTTTTGCCTCTCAAAAAATAATGTTTTATGGGAGAACGAAAATTGTTTTTGTCCATGCTCAACATGATGCCAAACACGTCAACAACAATCAGCTGTCAAAACAAAACAAAAGACCGTATCACACTGAAATTTGTCATGTCTGCCTAAATGTGAACGGACTTCAAGGCACCATAACCTTTTTTGCAGTAGCAGCGCATTCTGGCGGTCAAGGATATCACTTTTCACTCCATCTAGTATTGTATCACACAACGATGACATTTTTCCATGTTTAAAAATTCATTGAGAGCGTTCACTATTGATGGCTGCCGAACAAATTCTAAACAGCATAGAGTCGTCAAACTTCAAATTTAAGTTTTATAAGGTTGGTACTTTCTACAATTGTCATTCTTTTTAAACAAAAACCGTCATCTATACGTCAGATCTGGTACTTCTGGAACAAGATTTCAATTACCAAGCTGAGCATCGTGCTGGTGAGAAAATGAATCACGGCGACTGTCTTAGGCTTTATCCTGTGGATGTCCTTATTGCTACGTTGGAGATTTAAGCGAGCCTTAAAGTAGCCTAACAAAAAGACAGTTTTATTAAACTCATAATCGAGATACTAAAAAGCGGCCCTGTGAACATTTTAAATTGAAAGGTGGATTCGTCTATAAGAACGTCAATGGTAATAACTTGTTGGTGGTGCCTAATGGTGAAATGATCAGTGAAGTACGCATTGTTGGCCACCACGCCGTACAAAAAGGTATACGACTACATACCTTGCAGCAGAAATATTGGATATCACACATACATAGAAAGTAAACTTGCACAAGTAGTCAACGCCTGTATAAATTTATCTTTGTAATGGTGGATACATTTTTTTAAATTTGCACGGCTATTTACCATAAAAACATCATATAAACTACTAGTCAGAAGTTTTCGGGCACTCTACTAGGATAATAAGTGACAAACGTACTGCATTCACATCGAACGCGTTTGAAGTATTGGGTATATAACTTAATTCGTGCGGTTTTTTTTTCAAAATTGGAACGTTTATTTAGGTAAAACATGTACAATAGTATTATTGAAAGTATTGCCCATCTGAAGCTATGAATTTTACCCATCTTTCTGGCTATTTGTGGATCCCATTCCAAAAGAACTGCGCCGGCTTGGGAGCTTAGAATGAATCAAGCCAATTTTTGATATTCTGCTCTGATGTGAACCGTATCTCGACCGGAACAAATGCTAGTCAGAAGCGGCAAGGTCTGGACTATAAGGCGGGTGGGGTAAGACTTCCCATCCACTGTTTTCCAAATAGTTCTTAACCGGAATAGCAACGTGGGGCCGAGCGTTGTCATGATGGAAAATTATTGCCTCGTGTCTGGTCGCATATTCCGTTCCGTGGCGTTTTTCGGCCACTGCTCTCTTCAAACGATTGTGTTTGGTGGCGTTGTGCATTGATGGTTTCACCCAGTTTTAGCAGCTCATAATTCAGCACACCCATCTGATCACACCAAATACAGAGCATTGCCATCGCGCCATGGATATTCGGCTTTGCCGTTGATTTGACTGGTTGGCCGGGTTTCACATACGATTTTTTGCGCTTGGGGTTGTCGTAATGGATCCATTTTTCATCACCAGTAACAATCCGATGCAAAAATGACTTCCTTTTGTGGCGTTCCAGCAGCATTTCGGACATGCAAAACCTCCTTTCGACGTCTTTCGGCTTGGGTTCATGTCGAACCCAATTTCCTTGCTTTTGAATATATCCAGCTGCTTTTAAATGTTTTGAAATGGCTGCTTGAGTGACACCCAAAGATTCTGCGAGCTCTTCTTGTGTTTGGTAACAATCTTCGTAGAGTAATGCTTCCAGTTCTTCATCTTCAAACTTTTTTGGCTGCCCAGGACGTTCATCGTCTTCCAAGCCAAAATCACCGCTTTTAAATCGTGCAAATCACTTTTGGCGCATTCGCTCAGCTAGCGCATGTTCACCATAAACTTCCACCAAAATACGATGACTTTCGGCAGCAGTTTTCTTCATATTAAAGTAATGAAGAAGAACTGCCCGCAAAAACACTTTTTCAAGCACAAAGTTCGACATATTTGAGTGAAAAAAAATTATTGTTGTTTACGCTTCAAATGAATGACATATACTGAAATGACGTATAATGACAGTAGCTTTCCAATGAAATAATAACAATGAAGCAATACAAGTTACGCCATCTCTTAGCAAACCGCACGAATTAAGTTATAGACCCAATATATTACACTGAACGATTTTGAGCGTTGTGTATACGAGTGTACTACGACTGGCGTCGCAAGAGGCAATGGGCAAATATATAACATCAATAGGTCCATCCTATCTAATATCTGCAAACTGTCTTCCGAAAAAGCCATAAATTCTCACAGTAGTTGCTGAACAGGGAAGCCGCCGTTCGAGATATTGTTCGACATCAAAGTGTAGAACAATGTCACCGATAACATTAGAGCGTTCCTTTAACAAGAAATGTTATCAGATTTCGACAACGAGAGGGAAAAAATTTGCCACGAGGCTAAGGAGCAAATACTACGTGCACAGAAAATGTAAGATGAGAACTATGACCGAAGAAGTTTAACTACAAGGAAGGTGATTTAGCGGCTGTGAAACGTACCCAATTTATTGTACGCAAAAAATTAGCAAGCCCTTATCTTGGTCCATAAGAAGTAATAAAAGTTAAATCCAATGGCCGTTATGTCATAAGAAGGGCAGCTCAAGTAGAAGGTCCAGTTGTCCAAGTTGTGACTATATGAAGTTGTGTACGTTCATATGTATATCGACACAAATGAGGATTTGCTGTCGTCTGAGTTAGACTCCGAGTATCAGCATGACCGGTTTATTTACCCATATGTCAATCAATCAATCTTTCTTTACTTTGAAAAATGTAGAAGTGTCCAAACTACTTAAAAATTCGTTTTCCCATTTTGACAATCGCTAATTGGCTTCATTCCATACGTTACTCGATTAACAGTAAATTTAGAATTAGTTTTGAACTTGAAAGTTACAGACGAAAAGTATATTGATTTGTTCCAAAAAAAAATTCAAATGGACAGCGAGCACTAGTCCAGGAGATACATACATATGTAGTCCTTGAAATTAGGTACAGGAACATGTAAGCTGCACATGTCGTAGGCACAAAGGCTCATTGGTGTAAAAATATGGGACCAGGAGCTTGGATTTTCGCGGCCATTAACATACTCTATTCCAACCTCAATAAATTTGGAATCAAGACGTAGTTTCAGCAGTCAGTAGATAGGAAATTCACGAAGGATGGCATCATCATTGCGTCATATTGAACCTATGGAGCAATGCACGCCCATTTAGGAAAAACCCGACCAAATGCAATTTTGATTGTCCCAAAGGGAGAACTTTTTATGTGAAAAGACTCCGCGGCGGATCTCCGCATTCTTGGTGTCAGTGACAAAGCTCACACGGACCCAAAAAGGTGATCTGCTGTTCCAAATAAGAGAGACAGTTGAAATAGCTGACCAATTGCACAACATAATTGTTAAAATTCTCTGCAACGAGGTAGAGCGTCGAGCTCTAAAGAAAATTTAAGAGGCCACGACAAAGGTAGATATCTGCGAAACATCTATAGAAGTAATTTCAGTTCAATGACGCACGCGATATATAGCTAATTAGCCTAACAACTGACTACGGAAGCGAGTCCTTGCATCTTCATAAAGAATAATCAAAAGATTGTCAAACTTGTTCCGGAGCTTAAAAAGAATAACCAGTTCAACATCTGAAAGCAGCTCAAGATCTGTGAACATATATCATATATGTGCGTACATATGTAGTAACATATTCAGATAACGTTGAAATGGTGTACTATATGCACCTGCAAAAATTATGGCACGTTCACATGATGGCATCACTATCACTGCACCTTGTAGGTGTACAGACTTTATGAAATTGTGGCTCTAGCGTTGGCATGAAAGTTTCGCAACATTTTCTCAAGTATCATATGACACCGCGTCTGTTTACCAAAATCTTTTTTTCATACTAAAAATTTCGGTGAATTACCTCTAACCTGTACGAAGAAGCGAGCATCCTTCCTCGTTATTCTGCACAACCTGACGAGTTTAGCAGGGATGCCAAAACTAGATATGGCCCTATATAGATCGCCTCTATAGATGCTCTCATATGAGGGCTTGAAATTGATATAGAGCTGGTGTGTTGATCTGGACTTCTTCAGTTTGCTTTAGGATCTGCTGTAGTGTAAAAATTGTGGACTTACCGGCCTAAGGCCTAAGATTGACATTTTAATGGTTTCTGAATCTTGGCTTAACTGTGATATACTGTAAGAAATGGTGAAAATTCCTAATTTTGCTTTGTTTAGAAATGACCGTAAAAAAAGGGTGGGTGGTCTTATGTGTATTTATGCCAAAAACTGTTTTAAACCAAAATTTGTGTATGAGTCTTCTAAGTCTATTATACAATTTTACTGTTTAGAAGTCAGTTCTGCACATGATAAAATGCTCCTTGTTGTAGTGTGTTCGCCCTCTCACTGTTTCATCGAGGAAAATTTAGCGGAACTGCAAGACACATTACTAAAACTACATCTAAAATACAGTAAAATTTTGGTAGGTGGTGATTTTAATGTCAACATTTTAAAGTGCAATAATATAAGTAGTCAATTTCATTATTTCTGTGATAAACTAGGGTTGTCAGTGGTGAATTCTCGTTATCCCACCTGTTTTAAGTCTAAGAATAATCCCTCGTTACTTGATATGTTTCTCACTAATTGTGCGTCGAGTGTTTTATGCTTTGACCAAATTAAACTGACAAGCGAATTCATTCATGATATGATTTTCTGTTCTTTTGACTTTACTATAGATAGATACAACTGTGATAATACCTTTAGTTTTAGATCGTTTAAGTACATCAATCTTATAGAGCTCAAGCGCACGCTTTATAGTTTAAATTGGCATGATATATATCTAACGGCCAATATTAGTGAAAAGGTTGAAATCTTTAATAAACTAGTCAACTCCTTATATAATAATTTTGTTCCAGTTGTAACTAAGCGTGTTAGGTCTTGTTTTTGTCCCTGGTATAGTAACGAAATTCAACGTAAGATTACTGAGCGTGAGCGTATTTTTAAGAAATTCAAACGAAATCCTTCACTGGAAAATACACAACAATACTGGTCTTATTTTTTAAAGAAACCTGATCCTAAATTAGGGTCTAAGCAACTATGGAAGAATCTGAAAGGTCTGGGTGTACTGACTGATAATAAAATATCCATGTGTTCATTATCTCCGAATGAAATGAGTACGTTTTTTTCTCCGTATCCTCCTGATCCCTCTCCTCTTAACCTAGATCCGTGTTCTCCTGAATTGTGTCCTAATTTCGGTTTTCAATGTATTACTGAATTCGATGTATTCAAAGCAATTAACTCTGTTAAATCTAATGCCACAGGACCTGACGGTATATCACCTCGATTTTTTAAGCTTATACTACCTCATGTCATTTGCTATATTCATCATATATTTAATTACGGTATATACAGCTCCCAGTTCCCAGATAGTTGGAAAACAGCTAAAATTGTTCCTATACCCAAAAAGACTAGTCCAAAATTTCCTGCCGACTACAGGCCAATTAGTATTTTGTGTTTTTTGTCAAAAGCTTTTGAAAAGGTTTTATCTCTCCAATTACAGAAATTCCTGGATGATAATAATAAGCTCTCGAAATGGCAATCCGGTTTTCGAAGCAAACACAGTTGTGAATCTGCTGTTCTAAAAGTGACTACTGATATTCGATCTGCTTTAGATCGTAACGATATCTGTATAGCAGTTCTTCTAGACTTTTCCAAAGCCTTCGACTGTATTGATCACTATTTATTACTAAGGTTAAAAATAGCTTTAATTTTTCAAACTCTTCCACAAAGCTATTAAGCTGTTATCTAAGGAATAGAGTACAGTCGGTCGCCACAGAGCTTGGTTATTCAAATTCTAAAATCATTCACGAAGGCGTTCCGCAAGGGTCTGTTTTGGGACCACTTCTGTTCTCCCTTTTTAACAATGAAATCCCAGGTATTGTTATATATTTTTCGCTTCCTAGTGGTCTTATAGAAGATTGTGTTGCCAGAGTGAATGAAGATCTTGATATCATATCCTACTGGTCAAAAGGTAACAAATTGAAGTTGAACCCCGACAAGACAGTTTGTATTGTTTTTTCAAATAATGACTTTTGTTCAAATGATAAAAGTTGTAAATTCTGCTAAATACCTTGGTTTCCATATTAACTCCTCACTTACCTGTTGTGATGCTATAAGAGACACCCTGAAAAAAGTTTATGGTGGACTCAGCAGATTGCGATACTCGACGAACTACTTGCATCACCTCGTAAAAACAAGATTAGTTAAAACGCTTATAATGCCTTACATTTTGTTTAATTGTTCTGTGTTCCCTTGTCTTGACTCTGTTTGTAAGAATAGACTAAAAGTTGCGTTTAACGACTGTATCCGTTTTATTTATAATATTCCTAGATCTAGTAGTGTGTCCAGTTTTACATCCTCAGTTTATGGTCTGAATCTTAATCTGTATTTAAACTTCCGCAATATATTAAAATTATTTAAAATTATACAAACTAAGTCTCCTAGTTATCTTTTTGAAATCCTTCATTTTGCACAATCTAATAAAGGTAAAAAACTAATTATACCTTCATTCACACATTGCATTGGAGAGCAATCCTTTTTTGTATCTGCAATTCGCGCCTGGAATTATCTTCCATATGAATTGCAGGTAATCAACTCATATGCCGTCTTTCAGAAAAAGCTTTTCCTTCATCTTTCCGATAACCGCATCCTAACTTAGACATGACTTTTTTTCTTATTTAATGTAATAATTATAATATAATTTTTATTTATTTATTTATTTACTTTTATCTCTCTTTATTTATCCCTTTTATTTTATTTATTTTTTATTATCTTAATTGTTCTCAAAATGTATCTTAGTTGTTAATATATCGTATAATCTGTAACGTCTGGAAAACTATGCTTTTAAAAGATATCATATCTTGTAGTATTAATGTAATTTTAATCTAAATACAAATACAAATACAAATCGACGCCAAAAGTCCGCCCAATTCCGCATCAGCAAGTCTAAGCACCCTTTCGAAGTGCTGTCGCGTTCGTATTTTTGGTCATTCGCGGCACCCAGCGGCAGGATAACTTTTTCATATGCAGAATATTGCCCAAAATATGGCGTGTGCGCTCAGTACTAATCTTTGTGGTATCTGCTAGCTCGCGCACCTTCACTTTCTGGCCAGCCAACACGATTTCATGTATTTTTTTTTTGACATTGTCCTCTGTAACTTGATCGGTAGTGGAGTTGCGGCCACCACGAAACT
Organism: Volucella zonaria; assembly: GCA_963966105.1. NCBI lineage: Eukaryota > Metazoa > Arthropoda > Insecta > Diptera > Syrphidae > Volucella > Volucella zonaria. The sequence goes on along the minus strand of OZ014534.1, from coordinate 123,787,179 downwards.
CTCCGAACGAATATTTGACGGTGTAATTTGACGGAGCATTAGCCCCATAATATTTATCCAACATTTCTTTTGTTTCCTTTGCTGTTTTGCCTCTCAAAAAATAATGTTTTATGAGAGAATGAAAATCGTTTTTGTCCATACTCAACTTGATGCCAAACACGTCAACAACAATCAGCTGTCAAAACAAAACAAAAGACAGTATCGCACTGAAATTTGGCATGTCTGCCTAAATATGAACGGACTTCAAGGCACCATAACCTTTATTGCAGTAGCAGCGCATTCTGGCGGTCAAGGAGGTCACTTTTCACTCCATCTAATATATAGTATAGTCTTTTCTAGTGGGGGATATCCCACCAAGCACCTCCTGGAGGCGATGCAGCTTGGAGGCTTGGCAAATATGTTTATACATATATATATATGGTATATCTATGTGGTCCAACTATGCGGTCGAATGGAGGTCAGTGTTTATGAGGCGTGTGATTCCTGAACCCTTGCAGATTGCCTCTCGCCATCACCTTAAGCCAGCTTTTCCTTCTGGTTGCAGTAGCTCTAACACCCTATGTCGAAATTGGGAGTTAATCGGGTGTTTTTTTTTAATAAATCTGGAAACTGTAAGTCATTAACTCACCCTGGATATATTGGATGGGAATACCAGAGTTAATGAACTAAATGAAAGGGTAAACCCCTTTTTTTGTCGTTTAGTTTTTTTTTTCAAATTTTAAAATACTGACGTATGTAGCTACCCCTTCAACGGCCATTGACCTATTCATTTTCGTTCACTTTACTACCTTTGTTTAGTATGTCCCCTTGCTTTCATCTTCTTTGTTCGTCACCGTCCTTACAGCCCGTCTCATGTATTTCCTCTTTTCATTTCAATTTTTTTTTTACCCTCTCTCCCCCCAAACGGTTCGTGCCATAATTGTGTTCCTTTTCTAATTTCTCTATGTATAATCCTGAAAGATTCGTTAAATTTGGAGGATACTCAGCCTTTTATAGAATTAACTGACAAAATAAATAAATATTATAACCAACAAATAAACCGGAATGACAACAAATAAACCCCTTAGCAGCCCCTTTAGGTAGGTTTTCAACCTCTTTTACCAGAAATTCAAATCTCACCTCACCCTAATTTCATCATTATTAGGAAGGAAATTGAGTTTAATTTCCTTGTCATCCAGAGTTATGTGACGTAGAACACAAATATTTTCTAAAACTGGTTTTGTGGTAAGTTGAGAGCGAGTTAGTTGGTTAACCAAAAGATTGGAAGGGGAAAAGGTATATTTAAGCCAAGGGCCCAATTTATTAAACTTGCTACAGTAAATGAACACAAATGTTGAATGAACATCACAAATACGTATGGTATGCTCGTATATATTTTTTTATGTTTCAAAAGGCTGACGCTATAGATTCTCTGTCGGTCTATCCTCTTTAGAGACCCACATTACTTTGCTCTTAGTTAAATTTATCGCCATTCCCTTTCTTTTTAGATTATTGGACCACTTCCCCAATGTCTGTCCGAATTGTTTGTATTAGCAGAAGTGAAGGGTTTGCAGCAGAGAAAAGAAAAACACGGTGAGAAGTTGTTAACGACTGAGACAGACTTTTATTATGTGTTGCTTTGTATTGCCTTCTAAATTGCTGTACCGTTTGTAATACAGTTTAAAATTTGGGAATCCAATATTTCAACATTCCCTTCGAATCTCATAATTATAAAAAAGGTTAAATTCAATTCTTTACTGAGTGAAAATAAAATTAATCTGAAGAAAACAAATTAATATCAAAATTCATACACTTATCTTGAGACCAAGTAAACTGGTGAATCTGCATTGGTTATCGCTGCTCATCGGTTTCATGTGTATATCGGCCAAATTTTCTTTAGTCGAAATGTATACGAGTACAAGTTTGATCTGCTTTGCCTTTATGTTCTCGCACAAGAATTTCGCCCTGACATCGATGTGTTTTGTTTGCTGCGAGCACGAATTGTTTACTCCCACATGAATCGTACTCCTATTATCGGAATAGATGATGATGTCCTTCGGTGCATCGGGAAATATTTCGCACTCAAGTCGCTTTAGCCATAGTGCGTCTTGTGATTCTGTCACAACGGCCATCAACTCAGCTTCGGTAGTCGAGAGTGCAACGGTGCGTTGTTTCTTTGACCACCACGAAATTGCGGCTCCAGCTAACACAAATCTATAGCCAGTTACGGATCGTCGATCGTCTATGTCGCGTGCATAATCGGCATCGCAAAAGCCAATCAATTCGTCGTCGCACTTTCGATAAACTAATCGTCGATTAATGGTACCCTTCAAGTACCTGAATACGCGTTTAACCGCCTTCCAATGTACACTTCCTGAATTTCGATTACATTTGCTAAGCATTAACAGCGCGAAACAAATGTCCGGTCTAGTCAATTGTGCCGCATACATCAGGCTGCCAATCGCCTCTTGATACGGAATTTTCTTCATTTGTTGAACGTCCGCTTCGAATTTCAGCCCCATGTCTGCAGTTAAAATTTGGTTCGGGTCCAATGGTGTTGATATTGGATTAAAATCGCCTATCCCGAACGCATCCAGGATCTTCGCAATGTAGTTTTGTTGATCGAGTGAAATTGTATTTTTCTCTTCGTCTCTTGTAATGTTGACACCGAGAATCAATGGTGCATTACCGAGATCTTTCATCTTGAAGTCTTGCATTATATCGTTCACAATTTTCACTTCCAGGTTCGCGTTGTTTGAAAACATCAATATATCATCGACAAGACCCATGGATCTGCATCACATTGCGTCAATCCGCTTACAGGCACGGCTTGCTTGTTTCAGTCCATAGAGTGACTTTTTCAACTTACACACTCGCCCCGTCTCGACGTTGAAATGCTGTGGTTGAAGCATGTAAATATCTTCTTCTAGATCATCGTTCAAAAATGCCGTCACAGCATCCAATTGTCGTAGGTACTCGCAGTGCCTTTTCACAGTCATTGCAATCAGGAATCGAATGGATGTTTATTTTACAACATGTGAATAAGTTTCCTGATAATCGATTCCCTCCTGCTGTGAAAAACTTCGAACAACAAGTCTTGCCTTGTGTTTGACTGCTTTCGATATGGTATTCCGTTTGAGTTTGAATACCCATTTAGAGTCAACGGCCTGCATGCCGGTTGGCAAATCGCATAATCCCCACATTTGATTCTCGATGAGTGAATCGTATAAGCTTTGCATGGCACTCTTCCACTGTGCCGAATCTGAGCGCTCCAAAGCCTAATCGACAGTATCAGGATCCCTTGCACACGATGCTACAACATTTCCTCGTATTCGACGCATAGCCCGTTCAGCCACCATTTGTGGAATCTCCTCGTCGGATATTTTCAATGTTGTGTCATCGACCACATCGGCCGTGGAAGTATTGATGTTGCCAACCACATCGCCAGTGGAAATGTTGTCAGCATCAAGCCGATTCGCTTTTGATGATAGTCGCATTAGATTCGTCGGCTCCATTTGCTACTTCTTCACTCGAGCCACCACAGCTCAATATATTGGCATCTTCTTTAGCTTTCGCACCGCCATCCAAATTGGAATCAGTTGTATCAGTGACACTTTCAGTGACTGCAGGTAAATAAATATAATTAATATTATTCGATTGGTGAGCAATTATTTGCGATTAGATTTCTCCTCGATGAAAATAACGTCTCGGCTAATGCGAATTTAATTCGTCGTCGGCTCAAACAATCGATACGCCTTTGACTTAGCGCAATATCCAACGAAAATACATTCGATTGACTTTACGTCCAACTTGCGTCGTTGGTCGCTGCATTTGTTTTCCTTCTGCGCATGTCACGCACACTAAATCTAACTTATTTTTCTGCAAATTTATTCCATCAGCACCCACCGCCAATTTTCTTAGTGTGTCGATGCCAGCGTGTCCCATTCGACGATGCCAAATATCCGTATTAATTTTCGTTACGAACGCTCTTTGCTACTTCACATACGTTGCCTTTTTGCCGTTTGCAGTCCAATTTGAATTTGAATATCGCCCACCAGAGTCGCTGTAGCAATCACACCGCAGCGCCGTACTTATTGGAAATGATACATTTACGATCGCAAAACATCACTCTGTTTCCATTTTTATCATTTGGGAAACTGAAACCAAATTGGTGCACAAGTCTTGCACAAATAACACATCTTTCATGATAAGAGCTTTGCCGCTGTCATTCACCATACTCATGTCGCCACTATTGACTATTGAAATTTTGCCATTGTTTGACACTGTCATATCACCACTGTCAATTTGTTTCTCGTTTTCGAGTATGATTCCCTTCATTGTCATATGAACCGATGCTCCTGAATCAATGAACCATTCGTCTCTACTATTTTTCGCAATTAGAGACGAAAATAACACACTGGTTTTGTTTTTGTCCTTGCTTTTGCATTTCTTCGCAAAATGGCCATACTCACCACACTCGAAGCACTTAACAGTACTCTTTCCACCTTTTGTCTTTGGCTTCCATTCTTGTTTCCATAGAATGCACTTTGGCCGCTATGCGAACGTTCGAACGATGCATCTGGCAGCAACGTCGTTTATACGAGGGCGGATCAATAACTGAAACAGCAACACTGCTCCTGTCAACAGGCATCTGTCAGTTGACTCCTGTCAAAATTTAAACTTGCTGCGTCAGTTAGTTTGTGTTTGACGGCTATTTTTATCAGACTACTCACTAATTTGAGGAGAAAATGGAAAAAAGTGAATTTCGTGTGCTTATTAAGCATTATTTCTTGCGAAAAAAAACCATTACCGAGACCAAGGCTAAGCTTGATAAATACTATGGGGACTCTGCACCATCAATTTCAATGGTAAAAAAGTAGTTTACTGAATTTCGTTGTGGCCGTACAAGCACTGAAGATGCCGAACGTCCTGGACGCCCAGTTGAGGTCTCTACACCCGAAACAATCGAAAAAAATCACGATATGGTGTTGGCCGACCGAAGATTGAAAGTGCGAGAGATTGTGGAAGCCGTAGGGATCTCGCATGGCTCAGTGGTTTCAATTTTGAATGATCACTTGGGCATGAGAAAGCTTTCCGCAAGATGGGTGCCACAGTCGACCACAAACGCAATCGTGTAACAACTTCACAGGAAGGTTTGGCGTTGTTTAATCGCAATATGGAGGAGTTTTTGCGCCGTTTTGTAACCGTGGACGAAACATGGATCCATCACAACACACCAGAGAACAAACAAAAGTCAAAACAGTGGGTTACTAAGGGTGAATCGGCGCCAAAGAAGGCCAAGGTGGGTTTGTCAGCCAATAAAGTTATGGCGACTGTTTTTTGGGATGCACGCGGGATAATCCACATTGACTACCTTCAAAAGGGAAGAACAATCAATGGGGAATATTATGCCAACTTATTGGACCGATTCAATGACGATTTGAAAAAAAAAAACGACCTCATTTGGCCAAGAAAAAAGTTCTTTTCCATCAAGACAATGCAAGGGTGCACACATGTGCAGTTGCCATGGCAAAAATCCATGAATTGGGCTATGAATTGCTCCCTCATCCACCCTATTCTCCAGATTTGGCTCCGAGCGACTACTTCTTGTTCCCAAACCTGAAGAAATGGCTTGGTGGAAAAAGATTTGACTCCAATGATGAAGTCATCTCGCAAACAAAGGCCTATTTTGAGGACCTCGACAAATCATTTTTTTTGGAAGGGATAAAAAAATTGGAGAAGCGTTGGACAAAGTGTATAGAGCTCAAGGGAGACTACGTTGAAAAATAAAATTATTTTTTTATCAAAAAATCTGTGTTTTAATCCAAAAGTCACGGACTTTTTGAACCGCCCTCGTACCTTGCACATCGATTATGTTTTTTTCCGAATTTTCCATTGCCATCTCTAAAGGTTTGTACATGTCCGGCATTCCACCTAGCATCAACGAGCCAACGATTTCGTCATCGATATTAAAGCCAACCTTTTTGACTTTCGCCCACAAAAGCACCATCCGGTTCACATAATCCACAATAGATTCACAATCGTCCAATTTCAATGAGAGCAGTGCTTGTAACACAGCGACTTTGCAGTTTCCAAATTTCTTCCTGCATCATGTGCCGTTGCCGCTGATGCCACGTATGAGTAAGAGCAATATTTCCGCTCTTGCGACTGCATCTTTTTTTTCGCTTTTTGCTCCAGACGTCGTTTCAACATAGAACCTTGATCACCACACCACCGTGTTGCGCTCCCATTATTCTGATTTGAGTTCTGTTTTTGTTGTTAAGTTGGTAAATCTATTGTTGACATTCCCTCTAAATCTTAGCATCGTAGCTTAACATTTTCAAAAGTTACGTAGCCAAGAGTACGCCTATCTCTGTGCGTGTTGGCGATTTTTTACAATTTTAGAAATGGATTTCATTTTGCAACAACGAACTTGTATTAAATTTTGCGTAAAAAAACGGATTTAAGGGTGCGCGAACGTTGGAAATGTTGGAAAAGTGATTCGGCAACGATTCTCTAAAGAAACCAGCCGTTTACCAGTGGCACGAGCGGTTCAAAAGTGGTCGTGAGTCAATCGAAGATGATGAACGCAATGGCAGATCATCGGCATGAAGTAAAAGAAATGTTGGTCAATAGCCGCAAATTAACCATCAGAGAGATTGCCTATGAATCCGTCCAAGACAATTTGGTTAATGATTTGGGTTTCCTTCGTGCAGCAGCAAAGTTGGTGCCAAACGACCTCAATTTCATGCAAAAAAGAGACCGTGTTGACGTGGCAAAAGAGATGATTTGCAAGGGTGAATCCGATCCCACATTCATCAAAAGTATCATTACTGGAGACGAGACGTGGCCGTGGGTTTATGGGTACGACACGCAATCCAGACATCAGGTAAGTGAATGGCGTTCACCAAATGAGCCGAGACCAAAAAAACCACGTCGTTTTCAGTCAAAAAAGAAGGCAATGCTCACGGTTTTCGTAGATTACAACGGTGTAGTGCGTCATGAATTTTTGCCAGAAGGCCAGACAGTAAACAAAGAGTTTTATTTGGGTGTTATGAGACGTTTGCGTGAAGCAATTCCCCGAAAGACAACAGAATTGTGGGCAGAAAATTCGTGGATGTTGCACCATGATAACGCATCGTCGCAGAGTGCCATCATTATTCGTAATTCACCTGATTTGGCTCCCTGTAACTTCTTTCTTCCCACCACTACGGGGAACGCGTTTCAGCAGCCGAGAGGAAGTAATGGAAAAATCGCAGGAAGCACTGATGGACATACGGAAAACCGAATTTAAAAAATGTTTCGAGGATTGGACGAAGAGCTGGCATAAGTGTGTTGCAGTCGATGGGGATTACTTTGAAGGGGACAATATAGATTTAAATGAATAAACTTGTATTTAAAATTTTCTGAATGAAATCCGGGAACTTCTTGATGCAGTATTTCCACAACGGACGAATTCTCAAATATGCTTCGGCTGCCTGTTTCCACGTATCATAATTTTCTCCTCCCTTTAATTTCGCGATTTTTGATCCGGGTACACTGTTTTCCGACATATTTTCCATAAAAAATATTTACACAAATTAACTGGTCAAAATTATGTTCGCTTTACGAAACAAGCTTTTAATTTTAAGAAAATCCTTACTTTCTTACTGGACTGGGCCCATAACCTATTAGCAGAAGTCAAGGGCTTTGCAGCAGAGGAAAGAAAAACACGGTGAGAAGTTGTTAACGACTGAGACAGACTTTTATTATGTCTGGCTTTATATAGCCTTCTAAATTGCTGTACCTTTGGTAATACTCGTACAGTTTATATTTTGGCAATTCAATATTTCAACAGTTTGCAATGATATCAATATCGTCTGCATATAATAGGAGTTGCAGGTATATTTTTCGTTGCTTCTTACATGATTTTGCTATTTCATCTATGATTAAAATGAACGGTAGAGGGCTAAGACTGCCGCGTTGCTTTAGTCCTGTGCATATTGCGAATACTTCCGACTTCTCCCTGTCTAGTCTTACTTTTTCCATCGGCTTGTCATATTTTTTATCACTTTTACTAGCGCTTATCAGACTTTCTGGGATATTTTTAGTTTTTATTTGTTTTGGCACGCTATCAAACGCCGCTTTTAAGTCTACAAACGCTGGGGAAATGTGTTTCCCCTCAGCAATACATTTTTCAATGATGGCTCTTAATGTAAAGATGTGGTCTTATGTTTGTCGAGCCGGTCGGAACACCGCCTCCTCCTCCTCTGGGTCTTCTTTTACTACTCGCCTAAATCGGTTGGTATACAACTTTCACTCTGTAGATGATAAGGCTATCGGCCTATTGTTGTTACAGTTTGACCTTCTACCCCTCTTGTGAATTGGTATTAACAGGTTTTCTTCCCAGTCTGTTGGTATTCTATTTTCTTCCAATGCCTTTTTAAACAATTCAGTTAAGATTCCGGTCCACCGTATTTAATGAGTTCCGGTTCTATTTCCTTTGGTCCGGCGGCTTTTTCAACTTTCATTGTCTGTATGGCATACTCTACCTCTTCTATAATATGTCCTTGTGTTAGTTCGTCTTCTACATCTATGAATGGCCCATACACGATTCCGTTCCCATCAGGTCCTTTTTAAATTTTTCCTTAAAGTACTTCCGCCATGTCTCAAGCACTTCCTTCATTCCTATAACCAGCTTGTCTACATCTTTGATTGTTCTTGTTTGTTTTCAGTATTTCCCCCTCAGATTTTTAACTCTTTTCCAAAAGCCTTTGGTATTCCTTTCTTTAGCTCCTTCTTCTATTGGGTTCCTAAATTCTCCCCAGATGGTCGTCTTTGCTTCCTTAAGTGCTTCTTTTATTGCATTTCTCTTGGATGTTCTGTCAGTCTTTGTAGGGATTCATATGTATTTCTTCCATGCCTCCTTCTTTTCTTTAACTGTCTGGCTTATATCATTTATCCACCAAGCTGTCTTCCTTTTCCTAGTGTCGTTTTTGTCTCTCCGCATACTCCGCTTCGCATACTCTGCTGTTTTGGGTGCGGCTTCTTTTATTCTCCTCCGTGTATCCTCCAGGTCTTCATCATCTTGAAATTTTCATGACACTTTGATGGTTTCGAAGACTTTGATCTTGGTGGCTTCCTAATCCGAGTATCTGCTATTAGCAAACGGTGGTCTACTCCCAATTCAGTATCCGCATTTACTTTAACATCTGTTATGCTTCTTCTTATGTAATGTGAACAGATGATATAGTCAATTATGCTCCTCGTATCCCTTCCATGAGCATGGAATGTAATTTTGTGTATTGTTTTGTGTGAGAAAAGGGGTTGCCTACTAACAACTGATTATGAACACAGAAGTCTATCGGCCACTTGCCATTGCCATTGAGTGTTGTCTCCGTGGCCTGCATTCATGTCCTACCCCGTCCTGGCATTTAGATCGCCCAGATCATTTGTTGTTCTTGCTGTCGCTGCTTCCTTTTCAATTATGCTCTGCAGTTTTGCCAAAGTACTGTTCCTTATCTAGTGCCAACCTCTTCTCGGTAGGCACTGCACTTGGATAAATGACGCGTTTATTTCCAGATGTTGTTTCATCCTCGTATCGTAGATTTTACAGGTTTCCAACCGCTTTGTCTCCTGCTGTGGGCTGGTTACTATTCCCGAGTATTTAAGCGTGTATTCGTTCTACAGCCTTAGGGTACAACTGGCTTTCTTTTATACCTCACTTAGTCCTAGCAGATCCAAGCAGTAATTTTCCACCTCTTGGACCAGATAAGAGTGTAACCCCAGAAGTCCCCTACCTGACGTATAGATGGCGGTTGTTGTTTAAAAAGTGTGGAAATTTCTTCACAATAAAATAACAAAAAATATTCGCTTTTACAAATGATGTCACTGCCAAACAGAACAAGGAATAGGGAAGTTTTTGGTTTTTGTTCGTTCTCCGTTTTCCTTACTCGCTCCTAGGGGCAATAGCGCTGGTCCGCCACATCTACTCCAGATCCAGTGACCTGTCAGTGACAGCTGACTGGTTACGAATTTCCAAATATGTATAAATGTTTTCGTTTGCTGGATGGTGTGCTGTATGTTGTTAATGAAGACTTTACGATCTGTTGGCCCGATGATGGTATATATAAAATCTGTTGTTCCTATTGCGACTGTATGTGGACTTCCCTGATGGTTGGATTGTCACTCAAACAAATTTCGCTTGGTAAAACTTCGATAAAAGCGGGTTTGACTCTGTCGATTGATATTTCAGTCGGAGTTTCTTTGGAGTTCCTTTGAAGTTAATTTTAAAATATGTGTTCTTCCTTTCTAGAACTGTGTACGGTCCCTCATAAGGCTGGTCCAATATTCTCCTAACGCTGTCGACTTTTACGAACACATGAGAGCTAGAAAAGAGTGACTTTTGTGTAAAAACTCGAGCTTTGTAGTGATGAGCTGTAGGTTGCGATCGAACTTTACGGATAGATTGTCTGAGGTGTTAGAGGAAATATTGAAGATCTTGGGATGGTTCGTCACCTATAAAATATTCTCCTGGCATTCTCAACGTGGTGCCATATGTTAGTTCAGCTGCCGAAGTGCCAATGTCTTCTTCTATGCTGATGCGGAGTCCGAGCATGATAGTGGGTAACACTTTTGTCCAGTTTGATGTTTCATAGCATTTGATAGATGTTTTGAAAGTACGGTGCCAACGCTCAATTTAACCGTTTGATTGTGGGTGGTATGCAGTCGTTCGACATGTTTGGCTTCCTATCATCGCCGCTTATGCGTCGAATAGTTGTGAGTTGGACTGTGAACCTCTGTCAATCGTTATGATGGCTGAAGCTCCAAACTGTGAGACCCATGTTGGGAAAAAGGCTTCGATGATTTCGATGCCAACGTGTAAAACGATCTATCAACGTTAGGCAGTACCATTGGGCCTACGATATCAAGGTGTAAGTGGTAAAATCTTTCGTCTGGTGCTTAGGTGTCCTTCGAATATGCCTGTGGATCTTAGAACGTTGGCAAGGAAGACATGACTTGGCCCAACACTGCACGGCCATACAAACTTTTTTGCAATCGCTTTTCGTATCGCTAGTATGTGCAGTATTATGTACATTGTCGAAAACTCGTTTCCTGAGTGATTACGTCGGATTTCTTCGGTGGAAATATCACAAAAAATTGATGTTTCGGTGTCGTCAACGAGTAATTTTTTTAACCGTAGAATTCCTGGATCTTGAATAAGTGATTGTAATTCAGAGTGTCTCTCTTGTTCCATGGCGATGTTCTCGGTGGTGATAATGAATGGCAGGTCAAAATTATAGATTCGCGAAAGAGCGTCTGCTACTTCGTTCTGTTTCTGTTTCCCGGCCTTCGATCATATGCCGGAAAAATCGTATACAGAAGTAGGCTGCTAAGAGTTCACGGTCATATGTGCAACAGCATGCTTGAGTGTCGGAGAGTTTCTTGGAGAAAAAAACCGAGCGGCTGTGGAACATTGTTGACTTTTTGTTCTAATGTTGCTCCTATAGCTGTATCTGAAGCATCTGTGACAAGCCTCAATTTTGAACGTTCGCCATTTGGGGTGCGCCAATAATGTTGCATGTGCAAGCTGGTTTTTGCACTGTTCAAGAGCACGTTGCGTTTCCTCGCTTCAGGTTGAAATTCGTTTGTCATTCTTTGCTGAAACTTATATCATTGCATGTAATGGCGCCTGTGCTTCTGACGCGTTAGAAATGAAAGGTCGGTAAAAGTGTATGGCTCCACGAAATTCGCGAAGTTCGATGAACGTCTTCGGCAACTTCCAGTTCAATGAGGCTTGGATCCTTTGAAGTAATGGTCTCGTTCCATCGCCGTTACCAGATAGCCTAAGTATTCGACTTCTGATTCCCCAAGCTGGCATTTTTGAATCTTAATGGTAAGCCCGTGCTGTATGCAAATGTTTAAAAACCTGCTTTAGATGTTCTTTGTGTTCTTCAGGTGTTCTTGAAGAAAACAAAATACGAAATCCAGCCCTCGCAGAACTGTATCGATGAAGCGTTGGAAAGTTTGAGCGGCGTTGGCCAAACCAAATGGCATTACATGAAACTCAAACAATCCAAAGGGAGTTATTATTGCCGTTTTTGAGCGATCTTCGGGTGACATTGGAATCAGGAAATATGCTCGTTCGAGATTAAGGGTGGAAAATATTTGACAGCCGTACAGACGATGTGCGTAGTCTCGTATGTGTGGAACAGGGTATTTGTCAGGCACTGTCATAGCGTTTGGTCGCCTTTAGTCCCCACAGATACACCAGGTTGCACCCTTCTTTCGTCTCATAAGTATTGCACTGGAAAATTGACTATCCAAGGGTTTTATGATGCCGTCTGCGATCCATGTTTCGATTTCCCGTTTGGCCCAACGCGAACGTAGCCGTTCAGAAGATAGTCGTCGAGCCCGATCGTAGCACGGCGGTCCTTTCGTTATTATATGGTGTAGGATTTGATGTTGAGGCTCTCGAAGTCTTAGGGGTCGTGTGATACTTATAAATTCTCGAACTATCGTGTAATAGCCAGAGTCCTCGCTAAGCGTAGTCACTGTTGGAGCGTCCGTTGTGATTATCCTTCCAATAGTCTTGATGTACGTCGTGCCGTCGATTCCTGAGATATGGTAGGAGATGAAATTCATGTTGGAAATCGTTTCCGGTGATGGGTTGCGTGACGCTTGCTACTATGAAGTTCCAAACGAAAGGTCGTCGCAAACTCAAATCGAGGATTAATCGTGTTTCGCCGTTTCCTTCTGAGTCTGCAATAGTATCACGGATACGTCGGATCCTGTGTCATTTAGAAAACGCATTCCGGTCTTTCGATCTGCAACTAGAAGACGTTTCAAGGTTGAAGATACGTCGGCGGCTACCTCGATTCGCGTCGACGAAACTAGTTTCCCTGCTGGTGATTCCAACGGCGTGGTGGACGACAATTTCGGGCTTTTTAACCAAATCGACTGTGGTAATAGCAATAATCTGAGTTTTGCTTGATTCGCCTGCGGGATGTCGATCGGTTTCTTTCTTTATTGCTGTCGTGACGTTTGCGCGGACGGAATTGGTTACGGCGGACCTCGTATGATAGGCAGGCAGTTGATTTCGTCGTGTTGTCTTCGCGTTCGGAAGCATTTGTTTCTCCAGAAGGTTCAACCGGTCTGCCTGTGTAGCGAATGCAATAAGGTCGATGGTGGCGTTTGCCGCTAGGATGCCTCGAACATGTTGCGCAGCTTCTGAAGGAAAAGGGATGGTTTTTTGTCGCCGAGCGTCTGTCCACGTAGGAGGCGGCGAAGTTGAATCTCTGCTGAGTCTCCGAAACTGGCAATAATTCTTCTTTTAATGGTTTCGTATTTTTCTGTTGGTGGAGGTGAATCAACGACATCACCGACGACGGAGAGCAGGTCGCAATCGAGGTTTAAAAGGACGTGTCTGAAACGAGTCTCATCAGAAGTGATTCGGTGAAGCCCAAATGCTGTTTCGGCGATTGTAAACCACCTAGGCGGCATGCTACGCCAGAAAAGTTGTGGTAGCTTGCGGACTTGAACAGATCCCATAAAACCCGCATCGGTCTGTAGATTTGGAGGCGAATCCATCGGCGGAGAAGTCGTCTGGAGCGTTGTCCTTAAAAGATGAATCCTTTTCAGCCATGTGCGTATGAGATAACTTACTGAATTTTGTAGTGGACACCTGTCTTAAGATATCACGTCGGGGTCACCAACTTTATTGTGGGAAAATAACAAGAAATCAAAAAATATGCGCTTTCACAAAACTATTTTATGAAAATTCTAACTTCAACAAGACGTTTTTGTTTTGCTTTCTTTTTCGAACCCCGCTACTGACGATGTCACTGGCAGAAAGAGCAAGGAATAAGGAAGTGTTTGGTTGTTGTTCGTTCTCCGTTTTCCTTACTCGCTCCTAGGGGCGCTTGTGCTGGTCCACCACAAAAGAATGACAATTGTAGAAAGTACCAACTACTACTAGTTGTACTACTTTTCCTAGAATCGTTTTTCTGTTCCAGGTAGCAAATTCGATTATAGCACTGGAAAAGTGCTGAATGAATATAGCCCAACTCTAGCCACTGTAATCCAGGCTGGGGCCCCTCAGATGGTACTATCACCCGGGGCAGGTGAATCGAGGTTTATTGATGGGGTTTTACTTCCCCACCCCTCCCCCTTTTGCAACCGAGCTTGGGACCGGCATTGGCGGATTATTTTTGATATCCTTTGTGACATTATTTGTTTTTTTCCAATTTTTTTTTTTCCAGTTTAATTAAGTCCTGCTTTGATAGGTATGAGACATGCATCTCCTTAAGGAAACAATGCCACATACTCAATTTGTCTTGTTTACATCAATTCCGCCTTCCAATTACAAACAGGTCATTTATAAAAGTCCATCTCATAGGTCCGTATCTTATTCGGTGTGGTTTTTAGATAGAAAAGAATAGACTCAATTTGTCCCATAGCATTAATCAGAGAGTCGGAATGTGTGTAAGGACAAGTGTCCATGGACATACTGAGAATTTTTAGTGTACGAGCAGGTCGTTAAGTGAAATAATCCCTTTAATTCACTCCCAATTACTTTGGTCCTATGAATGGTTCGTTTGTCAGAAAAGCAAGATTAGTTATCGTATCCGCGTCGTCGCCATTTGAACTTTCAGCATGTTCATGTTTACAAGTACACCCTACACTTTGTTGAATGCTTTTAACGTGGATAATTCGACTTGGTACAAGGTTGTACCCCCTCACTTCAGTCCTGAAGTTTTATTTCTTCGTCCGGAAATTAGACTTGAAAGAAATTCACATACACTCACATGTGTGGTGGGAGGGGGAATAAGAGGATGCAAAGTCTCTTCCATCCTATTCAAAGCTGAAAGTACTTCTAGTATCGTCGGTAGAGTGAATTGCAATAGTATCTTCGTCGTTGGTAGTACTCGTTTATTTATTTTGTGCGACAGTGTTGACTCAAGAATCTAATTACGTGATTCTCCGTAAATTCTCTGAACAGAATAAATATTATCCTTTCGATGAGAGAAGGATGTGGAAATCTGAAACGGGATTGTACGAATAGATACTTCCAACTGAAGCACTACCAGGTTTTATATTTCACTCAAAGCAACTACTCGTGCTCGTAGTGCTACTGATTTCCAGTGCAAGTATACCATCCTTCGCAGCAACCTCCTAGTTGGAGAGTATCGGTACCTATCTCCTTGCTAGGAATGCACATTTGTATTCAACTTTACTGGCAATCCGTTGGCAATAAGCGATAAAATAAAACCAACCATACAAGCCACTAAGGAATCTATTTCAATGGTGTGAAAAGCCACACGAAGCCAGGTTTTGTCGGGGCAACCAAGTGATGGCAGACTAGTCATTTCCACTCTCGTATTCAACTGTGAATTCCACGTTAAGCCACCTGCATTGTTTCACTCCGGTTTGTATTCACTTGGTGGTGATAGAAAAGTCGTTTACCCTAATGGCTAAGGATAAACGTCAATTGAGAGTCGTGAATGGAATTGAGCAGATGACAGTTTTGCGGTTTTATTTATTTTTTTTTTCCTGAAGCAATTGGAAGCAAATATTTTACTTACTACGTACATACGAGTAGATATACAAGTACGAATACTACTGGTATTGTTTTTTTAGCTTTTAGAATTTCCTTAGTGGTACATAGGTTTTTTTTCCCCTGTTCGGGTTTGGGGAAAACATCCGGCGATCAGTGTCTCTTTGTCGATGGGAGTTGCCGTGATACATCGTTTTCCTTGTCATCAAATTGTCGGGTGGGCGAATGGAATGTGTAAACAATTTTGTAAAAACACTTCCCGTCTAAACATGAAAACTTTTCTACCTCTGCCGAATGGTCATCGTTTGATACATTGACACCCAAAACCAACATCTTGAACAGCACGCCACAACAAGAAACTATAACAATAGCTTTGATAAAGGACTCCACTGCAATTTTAGGCAACGACGCAACTACTATTTATGGATCAAGTGAAGAAACATTTGTTCCAATCCCTGTTTCTTTGGATAAAGAAAGCAAATGAATTCTACTTTATACAGCGGAAGGATTGATTTCATATAAAATGGACGAAAATTGTCGGCTTCGAGTTATTTTTGGTCCCTTCTACAGAAGCAAAACGTAAAGAAAAAGATAAGACAACGAACTGCATGGTCTACACACCGACATTGAACTTGACAGATGGGCTCGAATTTATCGGCTACGATGACTAGAAAATAAATGGAACCGCTCCGACCCGGACAACTCGACAAACAAAAAGTGGAAAGAGCCTCGATTAATTTGGGGCTTGGAACTGAAGGCGATTAGCCCAAGATCGAGTTAAATGACAAGGGGCATTGATTGCAATCTTGGTATAGTAAAAAATAAGGATAGAGCCTTTCCAAAAGGTATGCTAGAAAAAAGCCACGCCGTCGTCTTATGTATTTTTGGTCTTATACGAGAGATGTGCGTGGTTGTCTATCAACAATCCGATCAGTTAAGATACTACTTATTTTCATTCAGCTGAAGCAATGAAGAATATTTTCTGTTTTATACTACTTCTTTAGACTTAGCCTCCTCTCTGTAACTTTTTTTTTAGTGCTCTCAACCTTATTCCAAAATTCCTGGATTGATCCTCTATTGGTCTTGCGCTTCTTCATTTTTTAGAGCCCCCCAATTTTCAGCTTGAAGTGGTGATTGGACCTTAATACCATTTCGTAAAGTGTAACTTAACTTGTCACTTTACTGCTGGTGCTAGTCTCATCCAACGGGGCTTGACTTGCCAAACTTGTCAGCGCTAGAGTCCTGTAGAAAAAACATTACTAACTGTAATATCCTAATAGTGCGGAATGAACCCTTTGTGGGTCAATGGCATAACCGAAGTGGTTGACTGGGTCCGAAATATTCGGCTCCTGTACACAATGAGTCCCAGAAAAGGCCTGGGCCTGCAGAATGTGGGTTGTGCGTGGGGCTAATTACTCGGGTACTAATGATCTCGAATAAGAATGAATTTGCGTTGGCGACGCTGCGAAACGGAAGAAGAGCAACGACGTTCGGATATTCGCGCCTGAAACAGACCACATACAGCGGACTAACTGGTGGAGGTCCAAGATGCTATGGATGGAACTACGAGGGGATAGACCAGACAAGAGTATGATGAAAGTCTATGACACATACAACAGAGACTGCTACAGATAACAGAAGCAGTGTCTATTTGAGTGCTGATTTGTTATAAGCAGAAGACTAAGTGGAAACTTCTTGTACTTCGCGTTAGCGAACTGATTGTAGGAATCCACATCTGAGACAAATTCGCTAACATCAACCTAATATTGTGCACGCCTCCTTATATGAGCTAGCCGACGTTGCCAAAGAAAATTCCTACCATCTTGTCGACAAGACCTATGAATGGTGCGCTAAGTACGCGGGTGGGCTGAAAAGTTTCCGACCGCAACGTAAAGATAGCGGCACTCGTCAGTAAAAGCTATTTGCGCATTTTTTGACAGTTACTTACCGAAGTTTCAGTCAATGGAAAAAATTGACTATCGAATTACGAGTAAATTGTTGTTTTTGAAAGGCAATATGCCTACGCAAATCAAAAATAAGTTGGACTCTGTGTATGGGGACTCTGCACCATCATTTATGATGATGAAATTTTGGGCAGCTGAATTTAAACGTGGCCGTAAGACCTTGGGAGATGGTGAACGTTCGGGACGTCCAAAAACTGCAACCACTGACGATAACATTGCTAAAGCTCACCAAATGGGGTTAGACGACCGCCGAATTAAAGTGAGAGGGATAGTAGAGATTATGAAAATGTCCAAGAACGTGTTTGTTACATATTAAATCAAGATTTAGGCATGAGAAAGCTGTCCGCGCGTTGGGTGCCGCATTTGCTTACGTTAGACCAAAAACGTGTTCGAATGAATATTTCCCACGCTCTGTTGGCGCAGTTTAGGCGCAATAAATCCGAGTTTTGGCGCCGATTAATTATCTTCAAAAAGGAAAAATCATTACAGGAGCATACTACGCATCATTACTTGCCAAGCTGAAGGCAGAAATTGCGGAAAAACGGCCGCATTTGCAGAAAAAGAAAATCCTGTTTCACCAAGACAACGCGCCGTCTCACACCTCAGCAGTTGCCATGGCGAAAATCCATGAATTACGGTTTGAACTGCTTGACCATCCGCCTTATTCACCAGATCTAGCCCCAAGCGACTTCTTTTTGTTCTCTCATGTAAAAACTGCGCTCAGAGGACAGAGATTTTCGTCAAATGAGGAGGCAATCATCTCCGTGAAGAATTATTTTGCAGAGAAAAGCGCCAAGTATTACTTGGACGGGTTAGAGAGATGGGAGCATCGCTGGGAGAAGTGTGTAGAGTTACAAGGAGACTAGGTATTGTATACCCAAAAAAAAAATGTTGAGAAAAAATGTCTTGTAACAACTCTCGTATATATTTTTTTTTTTCTTAAAATCTGACTTAAACCTATCTAAAACTATGTAAGTCGGCCATGGCTAAAATAAACAAAAGAAATAAAAATTATACTGGCCCACTTTGCTTCACATGAAGCTACCTATCACTGATGGTGTTCGACGACGAAGCATACTCGCCTTCATCAAGCCACCAAAATTGTTGGTGCTGCTGAGCAACATCCCTCCTGTCGCGACTCCCTACCGCTCTAATAAACCGGAGATGCTATGCACTGCTGTGCGAGCGACATGGAAGATTAGCGGCGCCCCTAATTTGTCCTGGATCAAACCTTTCATATCGAAGTAGAGGAACGCTTCTGGAGGGACAAAGCCGTCCAAGCGAACTCTCTCGTGATACATCTAATTGGGGTAGTAGGCCCCGGAGATCAAGGCACATGCAGAGCAACATCTACATATATGTTTGTTAAAATACAGATATTGATCTAACCGGATCCCAAGGTATCTGACTACATTTCGACAAGCAAGTGGCTGTCCATGTTGTCTGACGATAGAAAACTTTCGCCAATTCTTTCTGGTATCCCTAGAGGCTCCAGACAAAGGCGTCCTAAACAAAATGGTTTCCGACTTCTGAAAGTTAATTTTCAACTTCCAGTTGTCGCAATATCGTTTAATTTTAACGAAGTCACGTTGCAAAAGTATGTTAATGACCTCAATCTTTGGACCTGATCTGCACCCGATTAAGTCGTCTGCGTATGCTATGGCACGGTGAAGTGAATCTATCAGATCACTTGTATAAATGTTTAATAAGATCGACGAATTTTCCGCACCTTGTTGCAGACCGTTTTTAATGTTAAATTTTCCAGCAGAGGTCACATCGCCATTCTTCGCGATGAACTGTCTACTGGAGGGCATATCAAAAAGAATATACAGCAGTGGTTTACTAATGCCAACCTGTTCAGCTTGAAGAAGAGCCCCTCTAATCATACGCTATCGAAGGCCTTTTCGAAGTCAATCAGGCAGGCACCAGTGCACTGTTTCTTGCCTTTGTTCCACTGGATATCAGAAACCAGTTTAGACGCAGCATGAATGATGTCATGCCCCGCCTTGAAACCGAATTGATTATCTGGAACTACATATATGTTTGTCTCCAACCCACTTAGTCAGGACTCCATCGAAGAATGGTTGAAGGAATAATGTGTTGCACCTCATCCGAAGAGGACTAAAGGTGTCATGGTTTGGGGATCATAACTGTTGGTGAAGTTGGAACTCTTCTTATAGTGGATGGATTCATAAATGCTCTAAAGTAAAAAGAGGTTATAAAAAATGGAGTAGTTCCCATTATAGAGAAAGTGAGGAGACAGTTCCATGCAGGTGTCATTATTTAGGATGATTCCGCACCTTGTCATTGTGCTAAAACCGTAAGTAAACAATGAATTGTCCAGTGTTATTTTGGTAATTTTACCAATTTTTATGGAGTTTTTATGGAGAAAACTGGGGATAAAATCATTCCATTAGCCCAGAAACAGTCCTCACATGAATCCAACTGAACACATTTCCCATCGAATGGGAGTAAAACTCAGAAATAAGAAGCCCAGAAATACAGGTATTAACAATTCACATCAAAAAAGATTTGTATGAAAAAATTGACACCAGTTGTATTACCAGCCTTTATGATACAGTGAAAAACACGGTTGAATCCTTAATAAAACCTAAAGGCGCCTACACGCCATATTGAAGAGGGAAAACCTCTTTTCTTTGTGATTTTAACAACTAAAGCACCCTCATTTCGTAAGTTATAAAACAATAAATCAAACAGCCCAGAAACTCATTTTAAAGGGTTATAAATTATTAAAGATATTTTTTTATGGAATAACACGACCTTTTGGCTTCAAGTGCATTGACGATTGAGGAGAAACAAGATTTGTAGGCATTCATTTAAGGATGAAACAATAGCAGACCCAGTAATCACTTTTCACTTCGCAGCCTTGCTTAGTATCGTCGGTGTTTGTGTTCACTGTGTTTGTTTGTAATTATGACTAAGGGATTCAGGGTGGACGTAGCCAGTATACACGGGCTAAAAAGTAATCACTTTTCTGCATACGTCCACGTCTGTAAATACAGACTAGCTGTTTTGGCACTTAGTCAAACACAGGTAGATCCCCGCCCACACCTCTCAGATCACTCTGATCTGAAGCTACCTGGCTACGAACTAGTGCCACTATTCTTTCGCCATCGCGGTCTCGCCATTTATGTGCGTAGTGATGTAGTTTACCAAACTCCTCCACAATGTAGTCCCTGTTCCAATCCGGAATTCAATTTCATGAGGTTAAAATTCCATCTCCGTAAGCAAATTATCCAATACTGCTTTATTTACAGAAGACCCAAACTGGACAGGCACTCGAACTTTAGTGAGGTTGATGCGCTGTCTGCGTCATTACGGGCGATTTCAACATACACAATTCTGGGTGGTTTCGACATTCTGGACAGACGACACCCGAAGGACGGTGTGTTGAGATCTTCGCTGCGGAAAATAATTTAACCCAGCTTCTAAATGAGCCCACAGACGTTGATAGTCATACCGCCAACACCCTCATACACCCACCACACAGTTAGAGAAAAGATTCGTAAAAGAACCGTATGGCAATACGAGAAAGCCAATTGGAACGGACCTAACAACTTCTTTAGCAATTTTAACTGGTCGTTATGTTTCCTCGATAATGACGTGGATGCCGCTGCTGACATGATCAGAGAAACTATTCTCTTTGGAATGACTACGACTCGAGCTGTAAAGTCAGGGTTAGAGAAATATTTTTTCGGTCATACAAGACCAACCTAACAGAGGAAAACCGAGAAAAAAATTTAAACGAGCCAGAAATGACTGCAATGCCTTTCTCAAGCGTGTGAAATTCCAATCCGACCAAAAACTGAGGCAAAAAAAACTGCAATGTCCCAAAGACAGTAAAAATATTTGGTCGTTCGTCAAAAACATCAGAAATTCTGCCTCATTTTCCATCCAAACACTCATTTACAATGATATACCAGCTGTCAGCTTTTGGACTAGGCCAATCTACTTGCTGCACACTTTGCGGTCGGCTCAATACTCCCAGGTTGTGCCTATACTTGGGTGTGTCAATTCCTCAATGGGACAAATCCATTTTCGCACTCGTGTAGTAGAAAGAGTGCTTAAAGATCTTAACATTCACAAATCCGCTGGTCCAGATGTTATATCTCTCCTTCTTCTGAAGAGGTGTTCTTTCACGCAGGCTAAACTACAGCGTCAGCTTTTTCATCAATCCTACTCCTTAGGACTCTTTCCAAGCAGATGGAAAACCGCATTTGTCCAGCCCGTTCCTTCTTCTCTCTCCTCCTATAAACCCATTGCACTTACGTCCCTTCTCACCAAGGTCATGGAAACGCTGATAAACCGTCAGCTCATGAAATATCTCGAAACAGAAAAACTTCTCAATGACCGGCAGTACGATTTTCGTAGCAACAGCTTCTCTGGTGATTTGATGGCATGTCTCACCAAAAGTGGAACCAAAGCATACCATATATCAATCTGGCGAAAGCAAGATAGTTGCACTCGATATTTTTAAGGCATTTGACAGAGTTTGGCATCAGGCTCTTTTGTCGAAAATGTGTGCTTTTGGGATCGACGACTTCGGAACGTTCAATTCAAGTTGTCTTGCACGGTTTCAATTCTGATATTCACAAAATAAATGCTGGTGTGCCCCAAGGCTCCGTTCTGTCTCCGACACTCTTTTTAATTTTCATTAACGATCTCTTGTCTGCCACTTCTAATCCAATATACTCCTTTGCCGATGACAGCACTCTCTGCTTTTCATATTCGTTCCTGGACTCACGCCCCTACTCTTCGGCTGTAGAACGGGAACGGCAGCGTATGTTAAGCTCATTAAATTCCGATATTAACAGCATAACCAATTGGGTAACTATCAACCGAGTGGAATTTAATGCTTCCAAAACTCAATGCTGTCTGCTGTCATTAAAGCGAAATCCAAATACCCAGCCATTATCCATGAATGGCACTTGTATCGTCGAAAGCGATAAACTTTCCATTCTCGGTATGTGAGTCAGTGACAACTTACGTTTGAATGACCACACATTCGATGTCGTCAAAAATGCTGCGAAATGTCTAGGTTTCCTCAAGCGATGTAAGAAATATTTTACCCCCTTTGATCTGGCCATATATAAGGCATTCATCCGCCCAAAATTGAGGTACAATGCCCACATCTGGTCAGGTGCTCCTGAAACATCACTGCACCTGCTAGATAGGAATCAAAACTGGGCGATAAGACTCATTGGTGATACTAATATCAGTCAGTCAATTGACACCCTCGAACAACGACGTAATGTCACTTGTCTCACTTTGTTTTATAGCTATTTCCACTACTCCATTTAAATCGCCAGTAGGATTCCACCCTTTCAAACTTTCAACCGTAACACCCGTCTCGCTATGAATGCTCATCAATATACCCTCAAGCCCATTTTCGGACGTACTCTGGAATATCGTGATTCTTTCATAAGCCATACAACTCGCTTATGGAATGCCCTGACGATTTCTGTGTTTCCTGGTCGTTATAGCTTACAAACATTTAAAAACAATGTACATCGGCACCTGTCTTTTCTTCCTCCCTAAATTTCCTTCGCCCCTGCTGGATACAAAAACTAATTTAGCGCGCGCTCATTATGGAAAAAAGTTTGGACAATGCCATAGTAGGAGTACTCCACTGCTTGCATCGGATTGCATTAATTGTTCTCAATTACTTCATGGGAGCACAAAACACTGTTCCTCCAACATCGGAATTTTAAGGCAGGAGCTAGTTTTCTCTGGCAGTCTTTTGCTACTCTTAAAGTCTTTTTTGTATTTCCATGATGATAAAATGATCCGAAATTTAAAAGCATCTTAGTTGGTGATAACATTCTCTATATCCAGAGTCAATTTTAGATGACGTTCAACACAAATACTTTCAATGGATGCTCGATTAAATTTCATCTCTTCAATAATGCCACAGTTAATGGAAAACAATTGTTTACCGTCACATCGTGTATTCATAACGAAAAACCTTTCAACCTTTACCTCCCTTACTGCTCCACAAAATTTCTCCACCATAATTCAAAACTGGAAGGCAAGGTCAAGTAGAATCGCTTAATTTCGGAAAAAGAGAAAAGGAAATAATGGTAAAAAAAATAACCCACATTAACTATTCAGGATCATGCGCAGTATAATCCATGTTCCATTGAGAAACAGCTGAGCGCATTCCAGTCAAAGTTCAACGCGCCCTTAGACTGGTATACCTGCACGGAGTTAACTTCTCCGAATAGTTGGGTCAGTAGCACTGGGTTCCCTTGCGAATCGAAATATGTACGAGTACTTAGACGTGGGTACTCGTATATCGAAAGGACCCCTAAGAGATGGAAATGATTTACAAAGGACCAAGTTTACTCGTACTCTAGGGGCGGTATTTTAGTTTTTTTTTTCTTGTAAACAGGAGGAAGGAGGTTTTTCTTAGTTTTTATTTTATTATGGTTAAGCGTCAAGGGATTTCCATTGCCAAAAGTAGTGACAGGATTTCAGTTTACTGGACTCGCTTGTATGTACATTTCGATAGATAGGGGTTGATATTGCCTTTACTCTGTTTCTGTATTCCACCTAATTTTCCTTTGAGTATAAAATATTAAAAGCAAGTAGTGTAGAAGAGCTTGCGGTTCTTGATTCTTATTTGAACTTATTTTAATTGACGATGCATCTTTTGAACTCGGAATACGATATGCCTTATTTTGAAGTCATAGAGGGCTACCACTTTCAAATTGTCTAAGTTTAATGTCATTTTCTTCTTGAATGGAAGGGTAAACGAATGAATTATGCATGTTACAGACCGTTTTAGTCGGAGTATCATCCTAATATGCAAGGCAGATCTCCAGATGGCATTTTGGATGCTATCGATTCAAAATGAAGTATGGAAATAGTGCTTAGCAAGTTGTCAAAAAGGCAAACAGCCGCAATAAATTAAAATTAAATAGTAGACATGCAAGCACAGACGGTTAGTCGCAACGTGATCAATCTACTTGGTGATGCGTGCTTGTAGCGATGATATTTTGCCCCAAAATGAAGTCAATAAGCTTGAATATATTGTCAGAGGCAGGCTTTATTTACCAAATATGTCCGTTTTAGTGGCTTTGTAAATCAAATTTAAATCTCTTAGGACGATTTTGTATGTGTCTAGTTACAAAATCAGTTCTCCTTTGTTGGGGAGTTTGTCTTTAGTAGGTACCAGATATACAAGGACGAGTAAAATGGAAAAAATTGGGCTCTGTTTTCACGAAAAGTTTTCTTGAAGATGTAAAATTAATGACATTAAGTTGAAAAAATGATATCGGTCAAATGACCACCTCCTGAGTTGATGCACATTTGTGCTCGTTTTACGGCATTTCGAATTGATGCTCGCAAAACATCTGCCTATAAATTGGTGATTACTCCTCCAATTTTGGCTTTCAAAACTTGCAAGGTTTGTGGTTTGTTGTGGTAAACGCGAGATTTCACAAAGCTCCATAGGAAGAAGTTTGGCGCCGTCTGATCTGGCGATCTGGGCGGCCAGCTCAAATCGCCAAAATGTGGAAATTGCTGGTTCAAAATCTCCATCGTTGCCTCAGCTGTATGTTCAAGACCCAATTCAGCAACCGCACGAAATCATCCTCTTCTTGGAGCAGGTTTAACAGAGCATGGGAGTAACTTAACCTCACTTGACGGTCAGCAGGCAGCAATTTGTGAACGGTTTGCACTTTATAAGGGAACATCTTCAGGTCTTTCGAAGGCTGTGTGCATCGTTGTCTCCTCGATATTTGTGGACTCTTTCGGACGTCCTCGGCCACAGCACTGATGCTCGTTTTCTCGGTCAAACGAGCCGGCCACTTCTTGCGACATCTCTAGTGGACCCATTTAGCAAGAGACGCTCAGCCAATCTTTAAGTTGTTCGCGCACGCGTTGTAGAATAATGAGGTAAGTGACAATAAAATTCACTGTGATTTACAACAGTAGATCAGAAAGTGGTCAAATAAGGAGTAACAATAATTCCGCTTTCTTCAGGTGTGTATCGCTCCATTGTTTCTTGTAAACTAATTCTTTATCTGTCTACAACATAAGTGTCATAGCACTTGACACTATTTGCAAAATTTATGGCACATTCACATTATGACATTACTTTTGCTCCACGTTGTACATCGCAAAAATCAACTGAATATTTAAATATTAGTAAGTGTCTTAAAAATAAACAATCACTCACAATCCATAAAATTGATAGCTCATAATGGAACCCTGAATACTGTTAGAGCCGTCGAATCGGAAGAGAGCTGTCACGATTTGGGTTATCGATTGAATAGAACTTCAAGACAGAGGCTTGAGTAGCCTTGGTAAATCCAATTCGAAGGCTGTCGTGGAGGAAAAGATGTCGGAGCCGGAAATTCGGCTTGAGAGGACATAATGACTCTTGCACCTTTCTGACTTTGAACAGGGTGTCCCGGATAATCTGTTAAAAGCTTTAACGGGCGACTCACTGACATTTTTTGGGAAAAAAAATCGTACGGGTGCGGTGGTCGAAAATGTATCCCATCCGAGATACAGAGGTTTTAAGCATAGCCTTACGTTGCCCTCTTTTGATTCTTATTGCTGATAACATCTTTCAAACTAAAGTTTGTATGCAACGTAATTACAAGTACTTTAACTGCTTCAAAGTAAATGTTGTTAAAATTTTGACTTTGTCATCATTTTTCTCGGAAAAATATCTAACTAACCCCCACCCTTTGCAATTTTGGGATGTGTACTTAGTATGTATTTACAAACAAAGAAAGTGTCAGGTCATTTCATCTCAAGTCAGTATACATGAGTACATATATACTTTAAAATTAAAAAATCGGGTATTCTTTTACAACAAATAAAATAAGTTTAGTATAGCGCAATGTACAATGAGTATAATAAAAACTTTTTAAAAAAGGTTCATTTTATCACCCTTAACCTGGGAAAAAAGGAAAAAAGGTAACGCCCTTTTCCGGTGAAAAAAAAATACAGATACTTTTTCTGAAAGAAAATCCAAGCAGATCTCTTACGAAATAATATAAAAAGGTTGCAAAATTCTTTGCATAACCAGTTTAGAAATTTTAACTGATATTTTGACGATGATGGACTTTTCAACACAAGAATATGCGGACATGTTATATGTCTATGGTTTCTGCAACTTTAAAGGTCAACAAGCGAGACTGGAATATCTGATGATACCCTGAATTACAGGACATTTATTTGAACATTTTACACTTTGAGGGAGACAGAAACAACGCGGAAATCGTTGAGAGACTCACATCTAAATTTAGCTTTGTAGCTAGGAAGACATTTTAGATTCCATTAAAAACTATCCAAATACCAGACTTAAGCAAGTAAGAAGACATTTTAATCTAAGCAGGACTTACATCCACAGAATGGAGTTACAACCCGGAGACTCGGTTAAGCGTTTGGAATTCTGCAATTATGTCATATTCTGGAAAATCCCTTTAGGGAAAACAACTTTATTGACCGGATTTTATGGAAAGATGAGTCCTAATTCCACAATTTGAATACCTGGCAGAAAGCAATCCCCATTCTATGAAACACAAAGCTTTCCGGTATAAGTTGAAAGTCAATGTGTGACAGGTATATTGGGTAACAAGTTTACTCCAAGGTTTAATCCGGATCTTTACCTGGAATTTTTGCGAAACAAATTACCACGACTGTTAGGCGAAATACCACTGCGACAAAGAATAGCCATTGTGTGCCCTCAGGATGGCAATCTCACACGCTATGGTCATGCAGTTAAAGAGTGGTTACATCGCATGTATGAAAATTCATAGATATGGCGGGATGGATACTTTCTGTAGCCTCCAAGGTCTCTGGACTTGAACCCAATGGACTTCTATTTATTTGGACGGATGAAGAATATTGTTTACCCATCAGAAATAACAAGATTGGATGACTTGAACCATAGGATTAACCAGGCAGCTGCGAAAGTTCGTGAGGAATTGAAAAGAGTGGACATTGTTAAAGCCTTTCGAAGAGGAGCTCTGGGGTGCAGGGAAAGAAATCGTTTGCTCCTTGAACAATTGCTATGATACAAGTTTGATGAAAAAAATAAAAATACAAATATGCCATCAATATTTGTATATTCTTCCTGAAATTTTTACAAGTTTTAATTTAATATTTTTCCTCTTCCAATAAGTTGTAGATTTTAGGTACAAAGTCAAAAAAAAAGAAGAAAAATCACTTTTGATCTTCAATAACTTCTGAGACATTATTTTTAGGACAACAATTAAAGCACTCATAATTACGAGTTCAACGATACCCCATTAGTTACCATGCACGAAATAGGAGTGAAAACAGGGTAGCGTAACGCTTTTCTTAAATGCATTTCCGACACCCGCCCCACCCATGTGTTTTTTCACTCAAAATAAGTCAAAGAAGCCCCCCTTAAGGTTTTCGATATACTATCCGGAACTCCCTGGATATATATTTAATCAAATAACTTTCAAAACCAACTGATATAATTCTAAATATTTAGCCCATTAAGCAAAGGCGTCACTTTATCAGGTACTGCGAAGACATCTTTGTTGAAATAACAGTAAGCAACAAATAGACCGTATACTTTACTATGGATGAAAATCGGAAATTTTTAAAAAAACTCGCGACTTTGTTTAAAGAAAAATAATTAGACCAGCCCCAAATTCCGATAAAGGCAAATGCATCACACGAAACTGTAACATCTGCTAAGCGATGAAGCTAATATTGTATAAAGTGGAAACTTACGAGCTAGTTTTAGGCAGTCAACAACGTCAACTCTGTAAGAGATGAATCGACAACCGACGCGATTCATAGATTGACAGAATATGGCACGTAACACTGGCACATCATCTTCAGCGATCTGGAGAAAGCGTAAGATGAAATTCCAAGAGTTCTTACATGGACACCTTTAAAATATGGAATATGTAGTTCTAGAGACGTGTACCTTCATATTTACAAAAATCTATAGATACACGTACCTTATATACTACATACGATAAAGTGAAAGTGAAAATAAAATGTGAAACGGGAATATCCGAGGAGATCGAAGCTGGAATTTCTCTCTTCAAAATTTCTGATGGGGTGTTCTCGAGAGATGCTGTCCCATGCGGCCTTGTCATGGATAAAAGGGAATAGACCACCAGTCTTGTGGTGATCTGCGGCATCTGCGGATGCCATAAACATAACGCATTGCGTCGTTAAAGGCAACTTGCAGCTTACGCAGGGATAACGAGTCAAGGCTGCTGTAGACCACCTTGGGCCCCCGCCCAATTATCAAGGCTTCGCCCATCAATGACGTTGTCTAATAAAAAGCGGGGGTAGATTATTCTATAACTGGTCTTATCGAAAACATCCAGATATTTTGCATGAATGGATGATACGATTTGACCAGTTACAAGTTGCTGGTCATAGGTCTTGTTGGTAGGCTTGACCACCGGTAGTCCATACCAGGACTTAAATCACGGTACCATGGGAGTCAGGAGCCCCCCGGATTTCGGTCCGGGCCTGATTTGTTAGAGGTAGGCCCCCTTGTGGGAGCGTCATGGTGGCTGTGGTTTAAACCCAAATCGCGGGTACGGGTGTCCTTTTTGGTTTAGCCCATTGTAGAGTTGCAAATGAAGTACTGGGTGCTGCGACCCTAAGAACAGCAAGAGGTTTTGGGTAGGCCTAAACTCATACCAAGGGTGGAACTTGTGCCTCCAACACAAGTTCTGCTTTGGTATAAAATATAAGCAAAGTATTAGTAATATAAAGCGAGTATTTAGCGATGGCAAGGCGTATCCTTGCTCCCTATGGGTGTATGGGCACCTCGTAAACATTAAGTCTACATGACAGGAGGTTTACGTTAAAAATCCAGGTACGTTCTGTAGACCACCTGGGCATATGTTATCAGGGGTAAGACTAAGGTCAGTACTAGCTTCCGTCGCGTTTATCGTGGTGTGAAATAAGCAGTGATCCACAATTTTCGAAGACATTCGTAGATACGACCAATGACCACGTTAGTGTGATTATACCCAGACAAAGTACGGTTTACTGTTTAGCTAAGACTGACTCAACAGCTTATTTTATTGTTATTCATGATAATATCAGATAAAACACTCAAGTTAAAATTATTTTTTTGAGATGGGAATTTCTTGGGATCTAGTAGTAACCCATTAGCTACTGTCCAAGTGTAAATATGTTTCAACTCCTCGTTGACGAGGAAAACTAGTTTATTTAAGTCTGCATACAGGAGTACCGAGGTATAGCCATTTACGAACACGCAGAAAAGTATCAGTCCTAATATTGAGCCTTGAGGCACTCCCTGTTGATTGCTCTTAAAACTGAAGAACATGCATTGGAAACAACCCTTTGCGATCGAGCGGAAATTAATTGCCTTTTCGTAGAAACCGAAGTTACTCCTGAGCTTCCAACACAGGATTTTATGATTCAGATCATCAAAAGCCTTCGAAAAGTCTAGCAAACAAAGTAACGAAACATTACCCCTGTCGTAGTCATGCGTTATTTCTTCCAGTAAATCAACCATAGCTGTGGAGCAACTATGGTTAGCCCTGAAACCAGATTGTTTAGCAAACAGCAACTTGTTGAGTGATAAGTGCTTTATTATTTGCATAGCCATAACTTTCTCAAATGCCTTTGACAGATAAGGTAGAATGCTAACTGGTGTAAAAGAAGATGGATTACGTGTTTTTGCTATTGGCAAGACTCTTGCAGTTTTCCAGGTCTGAGGAAAAGTTGATGTTGGTGAGATGACATGGTGAGATGAGGGATAATTTGAGGTAAAATAAATTTGATGAATCATATTAGAAGGCCATCTTCTCCTAAGGAATTTGATTTTACAGCTGCTATGCATTGAGAGATTTCGACTTCTGTGGCTACTACGAAGTCCTCAAATATTGGTACAGAACAATGCCTACTCTCCGATTATAATCAGAACAGCTGATAGTACGATCATCATCCAGAAAAAAAAAAATATTTTGAGCATGGGGATCAAGAGCACACTCAGAGTCATTGCTTCCACTGGAGATACCAATTTTACGTAAGTTACTCCAAAGTTTTTTCGCAGGGAGGGAGATTCAAAAGTTTCTCTTTGATGTACGGAGGATGGTGGTTGAGTGATTACCCGCTGCTTTGTATGCTGACCAATTGATATCGGATGGTCTAGACTTCCATTTGATGTATAATTTGTTTCTGTTTTTTTTTCAGACCTGAACCGAGGCCATCCTTTGTTCTGAATTTTAACTGTTTTAGTGGGTACACATACATGATACAATTGCACTAAGATTAACTGGAACAGTCTGACTTTTTCATTTGGATCAACAGCTAATCGACATTGCACCCAGGGAACGGAAAGAGTTGCAATTTGAAGGACATTAGCGTCAATGGAATTGAAATATTTAAATGTAAACGTGTCTAGGACGGCGGTTTTCGACAAAATGATGTCATACGAGTAAGTACAAAAAAGTAGATCATGATCTGAAACATCAAATGATATTTGATCGCTCATAAGAACAAGCGATGGACATGAAACAACTACGAGATCTAAAGGACTAGGTAAATTATTTATTGCAAAACATGTAGGGTAAGTAGTATTAATTATTTCCATTCTGACTGAAGAAACTGAATCCTTTAATTGAAAGGAAAGGGAATCATTTTTCAATAGGTTGGCATTGAAATCACCACAAATGATTTACGAAGATTCCGCGTAATTTCCACTTGAGCTTGATCCACATGATCTGGCTTCAGTGCATACGTTGATGTTCCCAGAGAACTTCTGTTGATCATTGTCTCTTCTTTTCTGAACACTTGCACCAATCACCAGATCAGTTGCGTGGTTGGCTAAAGTGTAACGTGCACGAACCATTGAATTACCACCCTTCAAATATTAATAAATTGCGAATGAGCGATGAAATTTTAACTCAAAAAAAAAGAAACAAAAACTTTGTGACTATCAGCTTTGACATCTATTAAACAACCTCTGTCAAAACAGGATCTTAAAACATCCCTGCAAAGAAATTCAATCCCATTTTGCTTGTCAGAAAACCCCTTAACTTGAGATGGCAGTCTGCTGTAAAAGACAAGTTAGGGTGGTGGAAAGTTCTACATAAGGGTGAGAGCCAAACTATTTAAAACTTTTGCTTAACAAATTTAGTACGAAAATGGTAAAGTTCAACAATTTCCAGTTCGCTTAATGCCTTAAGATATATGCATATACATATATCCGTTCATAAGAAGCCATGCATGTAGATAGGAGCATGGAGTACAGATAGGTTGTCGGAGGCGTTTCAGGGTCATTCTAACTGAACCTAAATGAGCCCTATGGTACATGTTTTGAAGATTTATACATACTGTCACTCCTACATTGTCCTAAAATGTCAACGTGAAAACAATGTATGATATTCTACTCTCCTTCCTCCATCTGCTCAAATCCCAGATACAAAAGCACATCCAATCAACTTAATTCAGTCTTCAGCATCAAACATTACACATTTTGACATTAATGTGTCACAGATTACGTGTCAGAGCAAACACCTAATCAAGTGTTTCACTTAAAACTCCAGCTAAATGCTGACAGTTCTGCGTCGCATAGTTGCCAAGTTAAGAGTAAGTGCACTCGGTTTATGAATTCTTTCCGTCATCGGCAGCAAAAGTTACTGAACATGACGTTTTCATGTTCTTGTTCAGTTGCAGAGGATGCCAGTTTCAACTGGGGTTTCCTTTTGTTTGTATCACATGCACAGAGAGAGTGCTCCCTTTTGCAGTCATGTACAAACATGCCACTTTAAATGAAACAGTTCGCATGTATAGAATCCACGTTACCTCGAATCCTCGTAAAATTTATCCAAGTACTCGGTTTCCATTTTTCCTTTTCTCAATTTTCAGTTTTCCTTTCGAAACATACCACTATTGCTGTTGCTGTTGCTGTTGCTGTTGTATCCCTACATCCTTGGTAAGTAAATAAAAAGACTCAAAGGCTGTCATACTCGTACTTGCACTTTGACGTTGCCACAACGACAAACGAAACAAACATTGTTTTCGTATCTGTTCCTATGGCACCTTCAACCCTGGCTCACGAAATCCTCGTGTGCTCGAGGATTTGTTTTGACGATGTTGCTTGAGAAATTTCATTTTTCAATTTGTTGAGAAGAACAGTGTGCATGCTGGCAGCTCTTGGATAAAGCTGAAGGCAAGATATTTTGTATCTACCACATGCGAAGTCATTGTAGGAATTTTTATTCGCATCTTAACATTGGAGCGCATTTAACTGACATCGACCATCAGGTTCTAGAGATCTTTCTTGATATGCTATTAAATTGTGGGCTGCATTTTTTCTCGTTAATCCTGGGGCTTATCGTTTTTCTTCAGTTCCTATGTCGACCTATTCACTACGTACGAACGAATATCCGTATTGTCCATGGTGAAATTTAGTTCTCTTGTCGATGGAAAAAAAATGCCAAATATGCATTTAGAGGGATTCGGTTCGATTCAACTCGATTCAGGGGGAATCCACCATGATAAAGGATCTAACGATGATGAACGTTTCTAGGGATTGAGTTTGGTCCGATTACTTCAAAGAAATCGTACTTCTCAGTCCTGTGCGGGATATGTCATATTGGTTATTATTATTGGTGTATAGCCCGGAGGGTATTTGACAAGGGTCTACCATCAACTCAGCTTTAAGGATGAAAGGGTTTTAGCTATTCTATGAAATCGAGAATAGGTCAGTTGGATTCCATTTATTTTGTCATGCACACGCAGGATAAACTGATACAAACGCAGGAATAGACTAGACAGACAGTGTTCGGTTGGTCGAATAAACACAAATGGAAGCATTTAGAAATCCACCTGGGTCTGGTCAGAACAGGTAACGGAAATGTAAATCACATGTCGAATAGTGCCAGCAGGATATTACATTCCCATTTGTGATGGTTTCCGGTTTCTACCCTCCATCACGAATTCAATAGATACACACAAACCATAGCTCCAGTGCTTCTGGGGCGTATACTTAATATTTGTTGGATGACTGTGTTCCAGTACGTGTGTATGGGAGACCGAATGATGGATCTACCTTTCACTTCGATTCACTAAGCTGAGCTAATGAATGTTCCCAAAACTTTTGTATTCCAAGTAAACTGGATGTCACTCTGAAGGCTCGACAGCATGTCATCGCCTAACAAAAATCCACCATCCGCTTGTGTATAGATGTAGAGAATATGTGCATATGTATGTACTCGTGCCTATATAAAACACAGCATGAGGTTTTCTTTGAAACATTTTGAGGTATCATACTTGTGTTCGTATGCTCGCCCGTCTGTCTGTCAATGGATTTTCACTCTGCTGTTTAATTTAATCCACCCGGGGCACATGCCCCAGGGCATTGGTTGAGAATTCTATGCATTCCGGCTCGAGATGTTCTAGATGATGTACTCGAACCAATATAGATAAATTTATTCAAAAATCAATTTTTCGTCTTAATTGGAGGGAGACGGGGTGGGAATACTTGTACCTCCAAATTGAATTTAGTGAAAGGGAAGCGTTATGCGGAAAATACCTCGATCAATATTTGATGAAGTTTATCGAACTATTCTGGAAATTCGAGATGAGTTTGGGGAAGAAGGCATCGGTGTATCGGTGTATCGGTGTATCAGAATGTGATATGTGCTGTTCTCTAACTTGTGGCTTAAAGTTGATTTTCGGAGAGTATTTTGCTTTGTATGCTTCAAAAATGAATGAAACTTCCAATCTAATTGGATGGATTTCAGAGTATCTAAGTCTATTGTGTGATACAATAATTCAAAGAGACCAGAACATAAGTCTGTAAGCTTAAGTGATGTGAATTTTGAAAATATATTGATTTTTTAATTGTCTCATATTTTTTAACTCCACTAATGCCTGAAGACCTTTGCTTCAAACAATGTTTTCCGAATAATGCATCTAATGTCTATTGAATTGCAAAATCTTGCATACGCTTGGCCGTTTTCCGATACCTATTTACGGTTGACTAAGGATGAACGTATCTTAAATTTTCCTGATCTTCGGTTTCTATGAAATAGTGGTAACCTGATTGACTTTCAGTCATCTTAGTCCTTGTATGTCGTATTGGGCAACTTTAACTCCAACTTCAAAGTCCGTAAGCAGGGTATTTTTGACTCAATGGTCTAAAAGCATAGTTTGATTTGAGGCCTGGGTTAACGTCTAACAGATTTATATTGCTACCAGCATAAGTATTCTACACTCAAAACTAACAATTTCACTTGAAACTAAAGGTCGTGAGGCATAGGTGGAAAGGAGAATGTTTTTGACGCACAGTTTGCTGAGGTGGTAGTCGAAGAAAGGCAGAATATTGTTAACTTCATGAAGCATTCTAGACGTTGGCTCAAGATGTCCGTAATTCGTTCTGTGAAGATTGAGCCGGAAAACGGGCATAGACCTAAGATTATGTGGGTTGGTGTTAAAACAGATGAGTTGAAGTAAATAAGGTCAATCGCCATTACTAACTATGATCTGATCGACAACTTTTCGGCGTATAGAGAGGGGTTGTAATTTTATAAGTTTCAGCTGATCAGTGAGAGGTGGTAAGCTTTGACTATCAAAACAGGGAAGACCATGGAAAGCAAATCGTAAAATCCTGCGTTGAACAGCTTCTACCCAGAGGATGTGAGTTCTGTAGTAGGGTGACCAAACATGGCTTGCAGATTCAAGAATAGACCTATTAAAAGTTATGTAGAGAGATTTGGTAATGTAAGGATTGGAAAACTCCTTTTTTTGTTTATAATTTGCGCGCGCTCAAGGGATTTAAGTACCATTAAAATGCTTGCACACAGCGCGGGCGAAGAAAAATCAGGGAGGATGGAAAGAGAGGTACCGGTGAACGTTGGTTTTAAATGTTTGAAGGTTGTAATGACTAGGAAATACAGAGCTAGGCAGGGCATTCCATAAGCGAGTTGTACGGCTTAGGAACGAAACATGATATTTTAGAGTACTTCCGAAAGTGGGCTTGAGGGTATACTGGTGAGCATTCATACCGAGGCGGGTGTTATGGTTAAAAGTTTGAAGGAGCGGAATGCTACTGGCGATTTCTGTGGAGCACTGGTAGTGGAAATAGCGATAAAACAGAGTGTCCATTGTTTGAGTGATATTAGTATCACCTATGAGTTTTATCGCATGGTTTTGAATCCTACATAGCAGGTGCAGAGCTGCTTTGGGCGCACCCGATCAGATATGGGCATTGTACCCCAGTTTTGTGAGTGTAAACGCCTTATATATTGAGGTCAGGTCAGAGGGGGTGAAATATTTCTTACATCCCTTAAGGAAGCCTAGACATTTCGCAGCATCTTTGACGACATCGAATATGTGGTCATTTAACTGGTTGTCACTGACACATATGACGAGAATGGAAAGTTTTTCGGTTTCGATGATGGAAGTGCAATTCATGAATAATGGTTGGGTGTTTAAATTTCGCTTTAATGACAGAAGGCGGCATTGTGTTTTTGGAAGCATTAAATTCTACTCTGTTGTTAGTGGTTCCCCAATTAGTTATGCTAATAATATCAGAATTTGATGAGCTTAACATACGTTACCGTTCCGTTCTACAGCCGAAGAGCAGGGACGTGAGTCAAAGTAGAGAGTACTGTCGTCAGCAAAGGAATATATTGGATTAGAAGTAGCAGACAAGATATCAGTAATGCAAATTTAAAAGAGTGTCGGAGACAGAACGGAGCCTTGGGGCACACCAGCATTTATTTTGCGAATATCAGGCTTGAAACCATCCAAGACAACTTGAATTGAAGATTCCGAAAGGTAATACTAATCCACTGAAGAAGAGAGTCATCGATCCTACAAGCACGCAATTTGGACAAAAGAGCATGAGGCCAAACTCTGTCAAATGCGTTAGAAATATCAAGTGCAACTATTTTGCTTTCGCCAGATTGATGCACGCTTTGGTTCCACTTTTCGGTGAGACATGCCATTAGATTACCAGTGGACCTGTTGCTACGAAAACCGTACAGTCGGTCATTTCCATGACCTTAGAAAGAAGGGACGTAAGTGCAATGGGTCTGTAGGAGAAGAGAGGGTAAGAATCGCTTTTTTTAGGGAAAGGCTGGACAAACGACAGTTTCGATCTTACAAACGATAATACTACCATTAAAACCATAACTAATATCTGTGATAGTTTATTCTATGCTAATTGTAAAAGTTCAATTTTCATTATACATCACAATATTAGAAGCCTGCGACAAAATTTTGATTTGTTACTTTGAAGCGTTTCGAATTTGCCTAATTTAATTTTTGTATCCGAAATATGGATATATTCTTGTGAGAAAGATGATTACAAAATTCCAAACTATAATTTCTATGCCAACACTAATGATTCGTATTCTGCGGGAGGAGTGGGAGTATTTGTACGTGATTCGTTTGAGTGTGAAGTTGTTACGTACAATTTAGATAGCGCGGATATCATTAAAATAAAATTTGACGCTTGTGAGGAATGTTATAACATCACCTGTGTATACAGAGTGCAGTATATACTCGTATCATTAGAATCGTTTCTGGAAGATTACAAAAGCGAGTAATCTCATCATACTTGGCAATTTAAATGTAGATATCTTGAGTTCAAACACTTTAGTAGATGCATATACGTACCTAATGGCAGAGAATGGATTTATATCATTTGTTAACGAACCGACCAGGTTGTCCTCTAAAACCGTTTTAATAAAATATCTAATAATTTATGTGCAGGTATAAATCTGGACTTGCAAATTACAGCTCACTGTATGACTAGTTTGACCTTAAGTTGTCCAATTAACAAAAAAGTTCCAACATCCCCTCCTACTATATCTGTTAAAATCAACTACCCTCAACTCAATGCCAATCTGTTGGGTGAATACCGGGATGGAGTTTACCATGCCACAAATGTTCGAAACACCCTCTTGACCAAAATTTAAAAAAATCGCATGTGCTGTCGTGACAGTTGTTTTCAATGAAGGATAAATGAAGCACAAGGAAATTTGAAAAAAGAATGTGAGGCTGTAAATGTTATAATCAATCGAAATATTGTCGATCGAAATAAACGACTACGAAGGCTGATAACTTTATTGCAGCAAATGAGTTTATTGATTATTTTTCTTCATGAGGAGAACTGTCTAACTCCTATGAACACTAAAAACTCTGCAGTCGTTGCTGCACATCCGGTTGTAATAGCACTGCTCTAAGGAATAGTTTCTTTTATGAACCTATATCAGATCTAGAATTGTTAAAGACGATAAATTCACTAAAGAGCTCAAACTCGTGTGGTTATGATGGTATATCTAACATCTTCGCACTCAATATTGTTGACATCCTTGCTTATATTTTCAATTTTAGCGTATTTTCAGGACATTTCCCTGATCCTTTAAAATGCGCTAATATAATCCCTCTTCATAAAAAGGGCTGCAGAAAAGAAAATAGCAATTATCGACTAATTTCGTTACTTTCCTCAATATCGAAGGTATTTGAGAAAGCTGTAAAAAGCAGAATCGTGAAATACCATATCTCAACAAAAATAATTTCTTCAGTGAAAAACAGTTTGGCTTCAGAGAAGGTCTTTCCACGGAAGTTAGATCTACTCGACTATTATACTTTCCTCTACAAAGGTCTTGATAGCAAAAAATACTGTACCGGACTCTTCGTTAACATTGCAAAAGCTTTCGACATGGTTGACCACAGTATTCTTCTGGATAAATTGTATTGTGCGGGTTTTCATGGATTTATCCTAGATTGGTTTGCATCATATCTAAAAAAAACAGAACCCAGAAAGTAAAAATTGGAGATATTTTAAGTAGTGCTAAAAAAGTAAATATAGGTATACCCCAAGGATCTGTCCCTGGTCCCATTCTGTTTTTAATTTATGTTAATTTTATATTTGCTCTTCCATTTTGTGGTAATGTCAAAGCCTTTGCTGATGATTTTGCTTTTACCTATAGCGCAGCAAGCAAACCTAGTTGCGGAGATTAACCACGATGTACATTTGCTCCGACCTTGGTTTGTAATACACAAGCTAGTGATAAGCAATAATAAGATGTTAATGTTCTTCAGTTTATCAGTAAAAGAACCATCAAATGTTGAAATCAACTTTTTTTTTTCTTTATTTCATAACAAAACAAAACTTATACTAAATTACAGCGTATATTATAATTGAATACATTTTGAATGAAATAGTTAGGTACAATCTGTTGCCTTTTCATGACAAGAGGTGAGTGTACCTGTCATTTCTTGATTTGATTTTTTAAACAATTTATTGATGGGGAAATACAATAAAATAATTCATTAAAGGAATTGAAGAAAGTTGTGAAAAGAAAGAAAGAAAATATAGTCATAGTAACAAAAGTGATGAACATGAACAAATATCTGGAGTAGAGCAAAATTATATTTATTATACGTTAATTTATATTAAATTATTTATGGTAGAATGGTCGAAAGTGAATAACCACTTCTTCGTATTTTTAAGAAAGACTGCTTTCACTCTCTCTCACATCTAAGGTTTGCCGGTAATGCATTAAAAAGACGGGGTGCAGTTACTGAATAAAAACGCGTATAATGTGTTTTATGGATTGTCGGAATGGTTGCAAAATTTCTGGTATTGACTCGTAAATTATAATTTTCATCAAGTCGAACAGCATAAAACCCGGACTTTAAAAAAAATATATTTAAAACTTTGTAACAGTAAAGATGCCTTATTGGAAGGATTTCGAGACCTTTGAATAAGTCGAAGCTAGGAGTTCTACGATTCACTTTACACATTATTCTGATTGCATGTTTTTGCTTTAAGAGTGAAGGTTGTATTTTGTTGAAATATGTACCACCCCAACATGATACACCGTATTGCAGCTTAGACTTTAAAAGATCATTATATACCAACTTTAAAGTAGGCAATCGACAACACAGACTAAGGTGATAAAGTTGCCTTACAACGCAATTAAGGTACTTTTTAAAGTACAAAGTATGGTCCTTCCAATAAAGTCTCTTGTCCAATATTACTCCTAAATACTTAAAGTTGTCAACGCATTCAATTTTAAAACATTATTACTGCAATTTAAACTACTGTTAAATGGAAAAGAATTGCCACCATCGACTAAGCAAAAGCGCATACAGCTGTGTGCATGGTAGAATAAAGGAAAATCCTCACAGGTGACACCCAGAATATTAAAAATCATAAATTTAGTTTTTTTGCTTATGACCAATTTGTGGTATGTAAACCACCTTCGCAATAAATCCAAATCATGATTGACGTCGAAAAAAAGATCGAGATAACTATTGTTGGAGTACGAAAGCGCTGTAACATCAGCAAATGCTGTGATTTTGCCATTAAAAGCTTGAATAAAAAGGGAATTGACATATATCAAAAATAGAATAGGCCCCAAAACAGAACCTTGTGGCACACCAGTATTGATTACTTTCGGAGAACTAAGCTGATTTCGGATCTTTACCATTTGTTTACGATTTGTAAGGTATGATGAGAACCAAGAATAAATAAAACCTCTAAAACCCGCTTTGTATAGTTTATCTAATAATATTGTGTGATCCACCATATTAAACGCCTTCGTAATATCTATAAACAGGGCGGCTGGTATTTCAGATTTGTTTAAACTGTTATATAGTTCAGCAGTCAGTTTCAATAAAGCATCTTCTGTTGATTTCGAACTTCTGAAGCCGAACTGTGAAATGCTAAAAAAACGAATCCTATCTAAGAGACAATCCTAGATTTAATTCCTTTTTCAAGAATTTTTGAAAAAACTGACAATAGTGAAATAGGGCGGTAGTTATCAAGCTCATAAGTATTACCCTTTTTGTGAAGTGGTATTACTATCGCTCTCTTCAATGAATCCGGGAAAATACTCTTTTGAACACTGAGATTGAATATAAAACTCAGAACGTCTGAAAATTGAAATGAAATGTTTTTTAAAACAGAGCAAGAAATCTGATCAAAGCCAGGCGAACTCGTTTTTTTTAGTGTCATTATGATTTTGTGAATTTCAAATGCAGTAAATTCATTAAAAGCAAAAGTTGCTGGTTGAAAATGCATATGACATAAATTAAAAGAATTTAAAGTTGGACTATTGCTTAATGCGAAGTCTTCAGAAAATTTAGTACCAGTAAAAAAATTGGACATATCACTATTAATAGTAGTTCTGTTTAAAATTTCGTTTACGACTGACCACTCCTTTTTAGCATTACCAACATTTCTGGCCAGTTTATTAGCAAAGTAAGAATCTTTACGACGTGAGATTTCAGTTTTTATATTTAAACAGAATCTATCGTAGGATTTTTTAAGCCTGTTGTTGTTAGGATGTTTTTTAACTTTATGATATAGTTCTTTTTTCTTTTTGATTTTATTAATTAGGGAAATGGTCATCCATTGCTTAATGCGTTTAAAATTGTTGGTTTTATTGAAAGTATTCTGACTACTTGTTGAAATATATGATTGGAGTTTTTCAAGGAATTGATCAAAAGCACCAGAAGGATCCTGTGCAGAATAAACGTCTTCCCAATGTTCAAAAAATAGTTGTTGTTTTAGAACGGTAAAGTCTATTCTAACTAGTTTTTTATACTCGGGTTTATTAGCTCTAAGTATATTATGATCCAGTTGTATACTAGTTAAACTGTGATCCGTAATATTTAGATCATAGACCATTGTTTTATAGTTAACACTATTGTTTGTATGCAGCCTTATAAATATGTGATCTAAGCAGGACCTATAAAGTGTTGGTTGTGCCAAAGCAGAATCCATACCGAAAGACGATAAAATTGACAAGTAATGATCAGTATCAACTGTTTCAGACAGGATGTTAATATTCAAATCACCAATGAGTATTAAATTTTTACTAGTTTGAGATACCAAAAATACCGACAATTCTTCCAAAAAAGTTCTTATTGTACATTTATGTAATCTATATATACATATAAAGCAATAGTGTAAGCCAGAGATTTTGCAAGAAACACTTATTATGTCTGCAATATCCAAATTAGTAATTAAATTATTACTTATATTTACATTAGACAAAGATTAAGACTAAAAATTAATCGGAAAGTTTGGTAAAATCCTCAAACTTATCAATTTTAATGACCTTATCACCTTCACTTTTCCTTATTAAAATTGCAGAATCCCTCACCCAAACGAACTTCCATGCAGCCACTTGTCGTAGACACAACCTAATTTGTATAATTTATTTAGTGATCAAATGAGCTGCGATGTAAACTGCTTTAACATAGGAATTGTTAAACATTGCAAGTACTTAGGTGTAATTATCGACCAAAATTTGAGTTGGTATGACCACATTTTAAGCTTAAAATTATATTTCTTATCATCCTTACGTATTTTTTATCGCATTAAGAATTACTCTTCTATTAAAGCATTAAAGACAATTTATCTGGGGCTTTTCCAATCCAGATTGCAGTATGGCATAAGTTCATGGGTGGAGCATATTTTACTTAACTTCAGCAGTTGATTATTATTCAAAAAAACAAGTAATTAGAAAAATATGTAAAACGACCCGTCTGGCTCATTCAATGAAATTATTCAGGAAACTAGAAATATGGTATTACCCGTAAGGCACCTGTATTTCTTCAAAGTACTCAAAATATTTTTTAAGACAGCTGGATATTTACAAAGCCCTATTCCAGATGTTTATCACCTTACGAAGTAACTCTGAAAACGTAGTCTGTATTCCCCCTTTTCGTACTTTAAGGATGAGTAACTTTTACTTGACCACTTCTTGTAAATTATTTAATAGTCTTCCTGTACAAATACGAAAAATTAGATCGCTTTCAGAATTTATAAAAAAAGGAAAATTGTGGCTCTTTAGTTACGATCACAATGAATCTGAAATCTTGTTGCCCTTTATAAGTTGATGTATTTAGATTTT
This sequence comes from Volucella zonaria, assembly GCA_963966105.1. Lineage (NCBI taxonomy): Eukaryota > Metazoa > Arthropoda > Insecta > Diptera > Syrphidae > Volucella > Volucella zonaria. The sequence goes on along the minus strand of OZ014534.1, from coordinate 123,744,799 downwards.
TTTTTTTTGTTCTTTATCCATTTTTGTTATTCTTTTAAATAATCTGCTAAATTGTCATTGCAGATTTTTGAAATTTTTGAATTATTGAACTACAACCACTCCACTATATCATTATATTACTTGATATAGACACTTTTCCTCTATTTACTTGTATAAATATTAATATCACTAACTATTCTCTCAATTTATGTTTCATGGATTGTTATAACTACTTGTATAAGATTATATGAAATCATCTTATTGGAAAGAGTCTTGATGAAAAAGCTTACACAGTAGTTCTGCCAGCGAGGAAGAACTCCTCTTCAGAAGAAGGGGAGATATACCATTTGGACCAGCGGATTTGTGAATGTTAAGATCTTCAAATACTCTTGCTACTACACGAGCAACTAGGAAAGCGGATGATGCTCTCGAGCACTTCGATATAAAAGTTCTTCGGGTAGTTTCCTGTCCTGTGTGCATCAATGGAGGATGAAAATTACGTTTCAACAGTATGGACAGTGTCTACCTCGTCAGAACAGTTTCTATAACCCGGCATAGATGGCTAGGTCAGATTGAGGGCACGGCCACCATCGTTTCGGCCCTGAATATTTCCGACTCGAACCCAGAGGGACAACATGGTATGGTAAAAGCTGGTTTTAATTGGTGCACACAAATTGAAAGGGACCTCATCCAACTTCGAGTGCGCAACTGGAGGTAACTGGTAAAAGACCGTGCAAGCTGACGGGATATGTTGACCGGGATCCTGATCCACTCCGAGTTGAAGGGCCGTCTAAGTAAGTTACTAAGATATGTATCGAGCTGACTCTATAAGCTTATTATGTAAGACCATCGTCCATCTAGACAATAGCGTCATCAAAAGCAAAAAACAGCAAACACTTCTAATGCCAGCATTTTATACATCACCATTTTACTCTTGTCTGTGTATTTAGGATCTTTTTTGTTCGTTTTTACGGAGGATTCCTCTTGTTGACAACAAATTAATTCATATTCATGACATATAGAGTGGCATGATACATGATTTACAATACGAGGAAGAGAGCATCACCTCTTTCTCTAGTTCCATCATTTCGCGACTTAAGCGTCATTGCCATGTTTCCTTAAACAGTATCTGTCCATCATCTTACTGGAAGCACGAATTTATATTTATGAGTCTGAATCATCTTTGTTTTGATACTGTCACAACCACTTGGTCTCCGAAGTACAAATTGAAATTATGTTTGCAATCCGTCCAGTGTTTTTTTTTTTATGACCAAAAGTTTCTTCATCAAGGTTATTGCATAGAAAAAAAAAGTTCAACATTGCTGAATTTCGGGCTTATTTAGGACTAGAATACACATGGCGCCAATACTCATACCTTACCTTGCTCCGTCCGATGTGAGTAGTTGACACCACCAGTTTTCTCTGATAATAATTTCAGTTGACTGGTTACCCATCTAACGATTTTGGTCAATGGATCTCCTGCACACCAGGATACTAAATTCGTGTTTATATGAGATGTTATCTGACTTTTAGCCCATCGTCCATCATCAATCATTAACGCACTGTGTAAGTTTATCTGTTTTAGATTAGTATCGTAGCATCGGCAACCTTTTCGAAATTTTTCCCCAAATCCACCTCTAGTTCAGTATTAATGATTGATCTATGGAGTTTATCCAGTCCTTTTGTCTGCTCTCACAATAGTTTATCTGGTTTTGTCAGATTCGATAGTCGAACCCAGGAGTGGAGGAAAATATTTGAACCAAAGAGAGGACCTCATCAAGTATCTAGGCGATGAAAATCAAGATATTAGACCGTCAGACCAAAATGAAGAAAATTATATTGTATTTAACAAAGCTGCTGGAACGGAAGGCCTACTATTTATTGAGTTATTTAAGGTAGCGGGTGATGACTTAATAAAGAGCATACACCAGTACTTAGTCGTCAGAAATAATCTCTGATAATTCGAATCTCAACTGTTGAGTTATCAGCCTCTTTAAATTTTGTGGAAGATCCGGTCATATCGAGGAGATCCCTGGCCCCTGTTATGCTGTTATAGGACCGGTAAGTCCATAAGTGACCACATTATGGAAAATCCTAAAGAGAAACCAGATCGATAGTCATGAATTTTTTTTAAATAAATTTCAAGCTGCATCAATTCCAAATCAAATTCTTTGGATTGGGTAGAGAGATGATCCATGGGGATGGAAAGCGATCTCAACGAGACCTTTAATATCATACGTGAGAAAATCTCGCAAAACTCATAGGCCAAGTTCCATTCGCTGATGATATTGACATTATTGGGAGAATGCAACCATATTAAGTTTTGCTTTGAATGAGAGCAAAAGCAATTTTATGCTGTCAACAGGAAGGACGAATGGACTGTCATTATAGACAGCTACAATACTGATATAGTTAGGGATTTTTCCCGTCTTATTTGCAACTTTTACTCTAATAACAATGAGTTAAACTTCCCAATGGCGCTTGAAAGACTCTTCGAGTGAACGGACTCTACGAAATGGATAGGACATTGAACAACGCTGAATAGAACCTCGAATAGGTCAGAAAAGTGAACACCAGCTGCTTGGGAGTGAAGAGTTTTAGATTCCTTGCTAGCGATAGACCTCATCTTAGGTCACGAGCATAAGTAGTTGGGGAGCTCAATCATAGTCAAGTGTGCAACTGTGGATGGCTTGGTTTATTTGTTTAGGCTCAACTCGACGCCGGAATGTAGCGCACATGAAGAATTAAGTATGCTCCATATAAGGCCTTCTTTTGCTGCTCTTAACTACTAAAACACTGAAAGAATGAAATGAGAGAACTGTTGGATGAACTGCTCGAACAAATTGCCTTTAATGTAGGCGTTATCTTACAAGTTCTTTACTAACTAATTTTTTATACCAGGCTCCCTTGTCACTGTCCTGTTATTCAGCTAAGAGATTAGAACACACTTCAGAGTTGATCAAAGCTCTCGTGGTGGATTGCAACGGAAAATCTTCCATTCGATTTTCGGTCTTGTCAAGGTTAACGAAGTAGAGAGGAGAGCATTCAACAAAGAACCATACAGGTTGTGCAGCTACATGGATCTGATCAGAAGACTGCGGCTTTAGCTTGGTCATGTAGAGTGCGCAAATCAGAAGGATTTGCGAATTTACTCTGCTAAGACAGTAAGTAAAGATCTTATGCAGAAATTAAGAGCAGGCGTGAGAGTCATATTGAGTAAAGTCAATGACTGCGACGGTCTGTAAGTTGTCATTCAACATAAAGGTTGCCATCACCATTCTGGATATTCGTAAGCAAATACAATTGAAAGCGATGCTAGGCAGGAAATTGGCGTAAATGAAGTTAAGACAAATAAAAGAGTTATGTGCGGGATCTTAAATTCTTGGTTTTTTTCCAATACTTGCTGTAGAGTGAATATTTGCTCAATTTCTGTGTTAAAAAAGCAGTCGAGCTTCAGAGACTATGCAGACACAAAATCGTGAGTAGTGTTAAAGAGGCTGATGTTAACGCAACTAGAATGATTTCTTCCTTTCAGAAGTGGACAAACAATGTTTGGATTTATGAATCAGACATGCTTTCATCCGAATATATTGCACAGACAAACTGGCACAATTTAATCAATCATCTTTTGTTACTTTGGATAATTCATCAGTTTTGCCGTCAATTCTGGGAGCCATGCTTACTTAAGGCCTGGATATGACCATCTGTATATATCTATTTATGTCTATATGTACATACACATACATACATACATCTCTAAAATTTATAGTGTAATGTTGGTGAAATGGTTCTTTATTACCTTCTAGGATGGTGAAATGTTTCATTCTGCCCGCGATTGTCGCCACTCAAGACTGTGCGGAATTCTTCTTTCCACATTCCCAGCACTGACTACGACTGTGTATACTACTTGTTAGTGCCTGTTAGCCTGTACAGGCTTCAGTTCGAACTTTGTATCTTTGGAATGTTTTCTTTCTACCAGGGTTTCAAGGGTTTCTTTGTTGCAGTTGCGCAAAAACCAACGACTCAAAAGAGGTGGTTTTGATAGTTCATTCGCGTTGATACTAAATGGCATTCACTCGATTTTCGGAGTTTCAGGGTAATCCAAAAAGAAGTTTCCTGAAAAGCGTAATAAATTTGGTCAATCCAAAGCTGTCAACCAATCTGTGTTATTGAGTTACGCAAATATACAGTAAAATCTGGATTAGAACTTGCAATCCAATCTTCGTTGTTTAGCAATCCTCAAACGATTAAAAGACAAGGACCTTCGGATCTGCACGTGAAATATGCAGACCTTTAATAGAATATACGAGTACGCAGATGAATAATCAGCAGATTCCTTTAGCTGCTATCACGCAGATATCATTGTCATCTAGGAAAAGTGCGACCGGATGGGCCGAACTTAAGGAGGATGAGAAACTGTGATGTTCACTATGGTGATTACAGTGCTTATTTGGGAGCGTTTTTGTCGTACATGGCAGATTTCGGGAAGAAATCTTCCGACACGTGATCGAGCATCTCATGGCAATCCGCACTGAGACTAAATTCGCTAACACAACCATGTCCCCACGGAAGAGAAAGATGAGCTACTAAAGAATGTTTCTACGAGTACCTAAACAACACATAAGAGTATGGGCAATGTCCTAAGCATGGCGTTAAAATCGTATTTGACAATTTTAAAACCAGGACGGGAAAGGAGGACTTTTTATTAAGACGTGTGGTAAGCATAGCTCATACGAAAGCAAGTCTGGCAACGGACTTAGGCTTACTGAATTTGCGGCAGTACGAAATGTCACTATAGCAAGCACAAGGTTTATTTATCTCAAGATACACTAGGGGATATGCCGGTTTCCGAATAATGAAACGCTAAATCAAAATTGATCACTTTGCGATCGACATAAGGTACGGCTCCAGTATTCCGAACGTCCGAAAATTTCGGGTAGCTAACATTGACGCGCATCACTACTGTGAGAAAATATAATCTAGAAAAGTTATAATCGCAAGTGACAGTTAGAATCTTTGCCGAACGCGTATATCCAAATCGATCAACATCTCCTATGTCGCCAGCATCAAATACCGAAGATCAGTGTTAACGCTGCCAACATTCCATCAAAGACGTAACAACTGATATACTGGGTTCCACCAGACCACCACTAATTAATTCTTATTTTGACAAGAAGCCTACTCGTGAGCTCTGTAAACAAGAAGCGGAAGAACGCTGACATTTTCATAAGAAGAAAAAGAGAAAAGAGATCGTGTGATCGACGATATTGAGATATGGTGCTCCAGGAACAACATACAGAAGTTTTACCTACAGGTAAAAAGAACGTGTGAAGGCAACAAGACCAGTACAAAAGCCTGTAGAGATGAAGCAGGAAACCTTGTAATAGAGTCAGAGTTGGTGCTGAGAATATGGAGAAACTTTTTCTGCTGACTGTATAACGAAGCTCAACATCCCGCTGTCGGGCAGAATTGACAATTCAACTTAAATGACTATAGCCATGGGGAAGACCAGAGAAGGTTATTGACAATGAGGAACTTGGGGTACCTGTTGAAGAAAATCCAGCTACGACTGTTACTTGTATTTCTGCAAAGTTCAAAGTTTTTGTTGCAGGCATAAGTGGCGAAATGGGTATCCTACCTCTTAACAACAGCAAATATGCCACAACGTCTTGAGATTGCAATTACCTTAACGAGAGGCATCATGTGGATCCTTTCCTGCATCGTGTTGTCACCTTCGGTGGGATATGGATCCTGTACGATAATAGGAAGAGGTCAGGGTAATGGTTGGACAAAAGTGAGCTTCCCAGGGGACTCGCCAAGGCTGAACTACACCCCAGAAAGGTAATGGTGACTGGATGATGGGACAGTGAAGGAGTACTGCATTACTCAAATGCGGTGAAACAATCACAACAGAATCATACTGCAGAGAAATCGAAATAATGCATAGCAAATTGCGCCAGAAACAGCTTTCACTGGTAAATAAGCATGGCCCCATACTGCTTCACGACAATGAAAGACCAGTCAACGCTCCTGAAGCTAGCAGGGCTGAGATATGAAGTTTTGTCTCATCCGCACCCCTCATCAGACTTGCAATAAACTGTCCTAATTTTTGAAATAGCGTAATTTTATTTTCAACGTGAAAATCGGCAGTTTCATATGTACCGACCAATATAAGCAATGAAGCTATTGAACCTGACGGCTTACCGGTCAAGGTATTCAATGCTTTTCGAAGTGAATATCTCAAACCATTCGCCAACAACCTGATTGGCTTCTATCACACTGGCCCTCTGAGGCCACAATCGATCACATTTTCACACTCCAGGAGAGAAAAAAAATTCAAGATGTCGAAATCGATACCAATTATCTTTTCATCCATTTTAAGGTCGCATATAGCCGCATATATAAATTCGGAGTATATAAATTTGGCATCTCTGCCCCATGCGTCCGTCTGTGCAGAATGGCGATGGAGAACGACTTAACCGAGAGCCTTTAAGTTTTAGACAAGGTGAATGCGAGTCATGTGACTTATTTAACACATCATAATTGAGAAGATTGCGCGGAGCTCACAGGCGAATACCGGAGGGACAGATTTCAAGAGTCTCTACAACTACTAGCGTTCGCCGATGATATCGACGTAATTGGCAGAGCTCAGCGGGCTATCTCCGGTGCATTCCAATTGCGTTAACGGGCTTCCGGTAACAGATTCAATGACGGGCTGTACAACTTGCACAGCGATATCCAGCTAGTCAGAAAACTGCGTCTCAATCACCTGAAATTCCAAGGACATGTAGAGCGACCGGAAACAAAGTCTTCGTATCTAACCGGTAACACCAACGAAGTAGAGGTGGACTTCACATTAGGTGGCTTGTACAAGTGAAAGGGATCTCAAATGACTTGGAGTTGGGAACTGGAAGGAGCTACCTAAGAATCGGGCTAACTGGAGTGCATTGTTAGTCGAGGCTCAGGTATACCTCGAATTGCAGCGACACCTTAGTAAGTAAGTAAAGGTTCTTTCATTAAGCGCTTCCTATCTTTAAATTTAAATAAAACAAAGCGTGTGTGAGATATCATCGGAATTTTTTATTCGCTTGAAAAACCTATCGATGCCATTATGTACGGAGTATAACATCGTTCAGATGTCCGCCGCGGCTTCTCTGGGTGGCGCGCATCCGAAATGTCCAATTTTCCATGACTTTGGCGCATATATCAGACTGAATTTGACCGATGACATGGGTTATGTTGGATTCGAGAGTCGCTGTGGTTTGTGGCATAAACCTGCGACTTCAGAAAACCCCACAAGAAATAGTCTAACGGGGTCAAATCGCACGATCCCGGTGCCCAGTTCACATCACCACCACGTGAGATGACCATTTCCTCGAATCGCTTTTGTGCAGAATTTCCAATGTGACGTCAGCTGAGTGGCACACAGCGCTGTCTTGTTGAAACCATATGTCGTTGGTGTACATATCATCCAATTCAGGCCAAAAGAAGTTGGTAATCATCGACCTATAGCGCTCGCCGTTGACGGTGATGGCCTTGCCAACGTCGTTCTTAAAGAAATATGGACCGACGACGCTGCTAGCCTAAAATCCACACCAAACATTGACTTTTTCGGGATGCATTGGACGCTCTTGGATCTCATGTGGATTGGTATTGTCCCATATTTGGCAATTTTGTTTGTTGACGTATCCATTCAACCAGAAATAGGCCTCATCGCTGAAGATGATTTTTCGATGAAAATTAGGGTCAGTTTCCAACTGCTCCAGAGCCCATTCAGCGAACACACGTCGTTGTCTATGGTCGTTTACCTTCAGTTCCTGGGCCAGTTGAATTTTGTACGGGTGCAGGCCCAAGTTGTGGTCTGCGAAAGGCCGAGTACTTGTGAGCGACGCGAAATTCGAATGCCTCGGATTCTCCTGCACACTATTACTGGCAGTGGCAATGTTTTCGGCAGATCTTGCGTTTCGTCGACGTATAGGTGCTGGTTTATCGTTTACTGAACCACTGGACTCAAATTTATCCACCACAATGCGAATAGTCCTCTCTGTGGGACGATTACGGCGTCCGTAAAATGGGCGAACCGCGCGGAATGTTGCCCGTACATGACAGCCAATTTAACAGATGTACAATAGTTTCAACAATATGGCCGCTATCAACAAAGTTCGGAAGTCCCTATTTTAAAACCCTGTATTTATGTGGTACTCGTAGAAGAAGCGGTTGTGATCAGAGATGTGTTCAGATTGCATTTGGGTTAGATAAGAAGCAGCAAAATTTCCTTCTGATCCTATGACATATTATGTCACCGTGTTATTATTTTTTTTCTCTTGGTTAAAAAGAAGCTAACACCCAAGTGAGTATGACTACATTTATGATGCCAAAGCGTGTGTAAGGTTTTTCGGAAAATGGGATAGCGCCTGGACACGGACTATTGTGAGGTTGCTCCCGCGAAAAGTTTGCGAGATTGAATTCATTTGTGCAAGTCGTAGAATGTATTGTATCTCACCTTACTTTTGCATCTGCTTATAAGGCCGTTCTTCTGTTCTGTCTTGAAATTCATATCAGCAAGGACAACTCAGTATACCATTATTAACATTCGTAGACTCCTGTTTGGGTTAGCAAAACTTGCTTTGAGTTTTTAGCGGTTTTTTTTTTAACTTTCTTTTTCACTGAAAGAATCTTGCTTAGTTCCTACTTTTCTCCAGTCCAAGTCCCTTTTTGTAGCATTACTGCGATAACTATAATTTTCCTGAAGTTTTTTTGTTAACATTCAGCTTCAAACTAGGCCATCGAAGTTGGTTATGATATAATTTGAAGCATAGCACTTCAGTTGCGGAGCTTGGAGCATTTTAATGTGCCGTGTTTCAAAAGCTTACGGTTTGTAAGCCCCGTAGATATTAATTTCCAATTCCAGGCATCCTTTAAGTGCTATCAAATTGGGTTTTTCGTTCATATTTAGTATACGTCATCCTTTAATTGCATTGTGATTGCAGCTTTGTGCGACTTGATATTCTAAATCTATTTTCAGAGGTGATGCTGTGCTTTTGGAATTTAGCATCGATTGCACTCTCCACCAATATTTTACATTATCATCTGCATCCTCTGTGTGTCATGCACTTAAATAAGGTAAATGCTTTTGAACATGACTCTGACACATATTGCAGTGGCATCAAAAGTTAAAGTAGTGCAGTTGTCTTTGGCTGATTAAAGATCAGCACTCTATAGATACATTTTCATGGTCGACAAGTTATGGCTACCAACGAAGTGAATTGGATATTCGAAACGTCATTTGTAGACACTTGCACTTTGATATAATTCCTGAGAAGACAATTCAGGTTTCTTAGTTGGTAGTGGGTTAATTTTTTTCTGATTACCGACACTAGTCAAAAGCTTCACATAAAAGTACGAAATTCACTTAGTATCCTTCCCAAACAGTCCCTCTCATTGGTCTATTAAGTGCCCTAAAAGTTCGTTAAATTGCACGTTAATACTTTCCTTTTCCTGGGACTATTCAAATATGTACATTTGCATCAGCAATCTTCCTTTTTTCTACGTAAACGAAAGGGGCTCTGTCATTTCTCTTTTTTATATTTCCTCCGTTCGACATTTTGAATTAGGAGAAAAAAATCGCTTTAGTTTGCCATGTGGGTCCATGATAAATTATCCTCTACTATTTTAAAAAAAATATATACGTTTCTCTGTTGCAAAATTTGTTAGTTTTTTTTTTTTGCTATTGATTTGTTAGGGTTGCCTCTGTTGGCACTTTCTGCCGAACATCATTAAGGAGGAGCAGTTGTTTTTTATTAGCATCACGACCTTTATTCTGTTGACCTATTTTTAATACCGAATTTAAATTAAATGACTTTTATACGCAGTATTAAAAGATTACCAACTCGATACGTCCTTTATCAATTCCAGGAAAAAAATTATACATTTGCGAGTCCGTATATAGTACTTTGTTGTACGGATGATTGCAGTCATGCGGATGTTTGTTTTAAAAATAACTTACAGAAAGTCAGGATTCTATTGTAATATATCTTTCGTAATACTCTTACCGTATGCTCGTTGTTAGTACGGAGAATCGTTTCTGAAATTTAATCCTCACAGAGATGTTGGATTACTTTGATATTTTCCTTCCCCAAATGTAATAAGTGAAATAATTTGGACACAAATATTTGGAGCAAGTCAACATTCTGATGTTTGATTAAATTTGCTCAGATTATAGGTCTCAATTGTCATGGCAAACAATTCGAAATGGATGTGGGTTGGGTCCTTTGTGAGGGATGAAAAAGCCCGAACAGTCAACGGCAAGTGGAACTTTATTCTCTGGTAACTTAATTCCTTGTTTATCTTTGATTTTGCCAACAAATAAGTTATTGTTTCAAGTTCACGAATTACACTAGTCAATAGTTGGTTGAGATAGTTTTATCGATTTTTAGCATGTTCATTTCTGTAAGGCACGTCCCAGGAGACTTAGGTAAGTATGTACATCATCATTTCAGGAATTAGGGACTATACAAATACGAGTACATATATGCCTTCATTTAGTACAATAGTTTCAGGAATACCTGAGGCGAAAAAAAATCGTATTGTATATACAAACACACACTCAGGCATACCCATGCCACACGCATGAAAGGAAAATAAGGATATAGATTTTTCTGTGCAATACTCGTACACATTCTGGACGTTGGAAAGGAGACAACTGGTTAAATTTGAGGTGCTTACTTATCCAATCCTTCTGACAGAAAGGGGGATAGGGGTGTAGGTCTTTCGGAGTTATATGAATAAATTGTCCATGGAACAGAGTACGTGTCATATGCAAACATGCAAAGCCCTAAGGTTGTGATAAATTTCTATTGATATTGTACTGTCGAGTCCTTAAAATTTGTATGGAAGGAAGCCACTAAAGGCTTAGGGAGTTATTCTGGTACCTTTCTCTGTTTTGCATATCACCTTGAACTAAGTTTGTAGGAGAAGATTGAGTTGTGAGTAGTCTGCTGACATGATTCGGTGACTGTCAGATTTCTCAGTAAAGGTGGAAATGTTTTTAATGAACAATTTGCACAAAGAACACTCCATGACCTCCGTTTATGAAGTATAGTCCCTGATTAAAAATCAACTGCTCTACTGTGAAAGATTGTGGGGCTCCGAGTCCTACGAAGGACTGGATCTGCTAATAGGAGCTAATAGGGTATGTCTACTTGCTTTTTTGCTTACAATACTTGCCTACTTAGATTGCGGTGTAGTCCTATTTACACCTGTGTACAACTGGCTAACTGACTCTAATCAATGATGGTTTGATTCACCTTTTATTTATGCTAGAAACCCGAAGTGGGATCCTTTATCCCCTGGGTTCTCCCTCTGGGTGGGAATTGAAGTGTCTCCGGTTTCGACTGTTAGTACTCGCTTTACCTAATGCAGCCAGCTTAGACTGGTAGGCTCTTTCCTGACCAGGTCAATGTCGCTTAACAGCTGACAAAAATCACTCAAAAATCGTTCAAAATCACCAAGGACATCTTTATTTGTCCTTGCTTATGTCGATCTGTCTGCTTTATAAAACAAGACTGTGATAGCAAGGGTCTTTCATGTGTGCACTCATGTAGTCGGATAGTAGTTTTCTCTTAAGTACTGCATGACTTAAAGGGTGACTAGATAAGAACGATAGAAAAAAAAAAATTGATTCTGGCTTTATTTTGAAGCTACGTTCATACATTATGTGTGGAATAGCACATCATTCAAATGGTCGCTTCGGCTTCGCTGGCTGTGCTTCAAGCGGTCAGTCCAATTTTTGATGACTCGGTCCAATATGAGCGGTGTTATTCCAGCAATAGCGTGTCCAATATTGGCCTCGAGCTCGTGCAAAGTGATTGGCTTGTTGGCATAGACCACGGACTTGACATAGCCCCAGAGAAAATAATCGAGTGGTGTCAAACAGTAAGATCGCAGCGGTTAATTGATGAACGCTCGCCGTGAGATCACCCAGTCGCCGAATTTCTCTTTCACAACTTCGAGCGTTGAGTCGCTTGTATGTCCACAGCTTGTTGGAACCACAGTTCGATGCCGTCGAGCTCTGACATTGCTCTACACCTTATAATCGGAACATAAGGTCCGATGATGCCGCCATGCCATAAACCGCACCAAACAGTCATTCTTTGTGGATCCATTGATGCTAGGCCGAGCACTTGTGTATCGTGTTCGCTCCAGTAATGACAATTTTTCCTGTTGACATAGCCGCTGAGCCAAAAATGGGCCTCGTCCGAGGAGATAATTTTTTGGCCAAAATCCGGATCTCCGGCCAACTTTCCCAGCTGATCGGCGTCGAATCGACATTTCTGAGTCTTCTTCGATACTGGCCGCTACGGCGGCTATGTTTTATTCATTTCGCACCGATCTCTTTCTGATTGGTGGCTTAAGATCAAAAAGAATGTACTCATGCTCAAACTTTTGCAAGGTGCGACGAATACCCTGCATACTGAAGCCATGATGACGATAGACTTCACGATGCATGATGAAATGGCAAATCTGAATATTTTGACAGCTGGATGTCATTGGTAACGTTAAAAGCTGCTGAAATATCACAATTGGGAAAACTATCATTGCTATCTAGCCACCCGTTATTTCCAATTGTGTTTTTGGACTAAAAACAAGAAGTGGCAAACAAATTTTTTTACGTAACTATGTGGCGCTACAGTCCAGGGTGAATCTGGGCCTCAACCAACAAGCCTTTCCAGCTGGCACGATCTCTAGCCAGCTGCCTGCAGTGCTGTTTGTAGAGACCTAACTCCACTTGCGTGCGCCACTTTCGATGCGGCCGTCCTCTGCTGTCCCTTCCCACGGGGTTATAATCAAAGACAAAGGAGCTGTGGTGTCAACTCGGTCAAGTTCGCGTAGCTGTATTAGATATTTGATCTGTAGTTGTCTGGCTAGACCGATGTTACTGTTGGAATCTCTTCCTTTATTACCCATTAATACAAACGGGACCGAAAAACGCATGCAGTAATATTCTCTCGAAACTACTTCTTGATTCGCTTTTGGAAGGGTTCAAGATTCAGCGCTGCAGAGCAAGACCGGGAGGACAAGGGCCTTACATAAAGTTTGATCTTACGAGAGAGGACTTTGGTACAATATTGCAAAGAAACAGCGATTAACAAGAATAGTTCTATATTGGTGCTCTGATATTTGTGCTACTTGTATTGTACGAGTAATTCTGGAGCCAAGATAGACAAAGACCTTAACTATCATGAAGCTATAACTGTCAATGGAGAGGTTCTGGCTTTCTGTATTTTTCAAGGGTACTTAAGTTAAGAATCTTGAGGTGGTTACAATATGGCGGTAAGATAACTGAGTCATACCAGGGTAGTCCTCGAAGGAAAGGACATTGAATGTTCTCGATTCGGGATATACTATGAACTCGCTGAAAGGGGGACTGCATGTGGCTGGCATAGTCGAGAAGGAGCCGGGTAAAAGTGATAAAGTGACCTTGTCCCATTGGGGTTTGCAAAATACTTTAGACCATCATTTGACAAAACCAAGTGATGAGTTGGCATTAAGGATTATCTCACCAATATGTGAGCGGAGGTTTAACTCTCTATCGTATAATACTATAAGGTCGCGAAGGGATTGGACCTGGGGTATAGGTAAGCCATACAGAAAATAAAGTTAAGGAGAAAACTGATTGGACTTGTGTAACAAAGTCATCGACTGACATTTTGAGACATCAAGGTCTAAACAATCTTTTAGACGCCATGTGGAAAACCCATCAAGGTCGTCTTGAAGGAGAATATAGTCTTCTTGAAGAAGTGTAAATGAAGAGGGCAGCGTTTAATAATCCTCTTAAGATCATTTATAGTTAAAATGAAAAGAAGGGGACCTGGATGGCTGCCCAGTGGGATATCAGAGGTGTCTAAAAACGGAAAATTATAATAACGGTTTTCCAGATAAGAAGACATACATTTTAATAATATGGCCTTAGCAAATTCTGATGAGATATTTTATCCAAGGCCTTAGCAAAATCTGTAGCAATAATATTGATTTCTTGAGCTGAAAGCTCAAAGGATAGGAATTCAACTAAGTTTGTTGATTTACCTTACAAAAATGCATGCTGACTAGGATTTACACTAAAAGCATGGCACTTCTACTTTCGAACATTTTGTATTTAGTTACTTCATTCTTTGATCCCTTTTTGTCGATCGGGATTATGAAAGAGATCATCCAAATTTCATGGTACCTGTTGCAAAGATCCCTGAGACTAGGTATATCAGTAGGGAGGCCTTCCTGTTGTATGGGGACCATGACGCCTTTGGTTTTTCACTCAAAGCAAAAAGAATCGGATTTGTCGTGAAGATCGACGTAAAGGTTTTTATCTCTTATCAACGAGTATATTTTTTTAGGTTATTTTGCGTTAGGAAATGCAAGTGGATCAAAAATAACCGAGGAAGAAGGTAAGTTTGAAGACGGGTTAACGATACGCGAGCTAATAAATAAAGTTTGGGTATTTGCTTCCAGAGAGAGGGGTTAAATGAAAACAAACGCGTTGATGTTAAAGCTTGGATAGGATGCAGGCATTTCTTCCTTTTGAAGAAATGATATCGATAGGAGGGGACAAATTGGGAGATATTTTGGTTTTAAGGCTCAAGTTAAGATCAGGTTTGGGATGATAATGGGGGTTGGATCTGGGCGATTTATAAATTGGTTTATTAGCTGAGATATTGTTTGTTTTTTTTTTTTCTATATTTTGAATCCATTTGGAGATGCGCATCTTTCCAAGGTTAGAGGTTGGTGTTGGATGAGTTATCTAACATCCATTCAGATTTAGCCTGTAAGTTTAGCTTGAAATTGCGCTTATTTTTGTGGTGGGATGTTGGAAATATTGTGTGCGTTGGCTGATGGTGATGCTATACCTCTTCTTCAAAAACTCAGAGATCTAAGCGGCGCCTGCGTAATTTAAGGCACCTCTGACGAGTAGTGTGGTGAACATCTGATTCGTTGTACGGAGTCGATCTAACTTGTTTCGCTATTCTGAAGGTGTCTATGTTATATTAAATTGTGTGACAAGTTTTCATAGGGAGTAGCAGTTGACGTTGCGGTAGCTAATATAAAGATGTGTGGATCAAAGGGCTGGTGCGTGGTTTTGAAGGTTCGGTTGTGGCAATGATTCAGCTTCGGTTTCTAATGATTCAGCCAAAATTTAAATATTGCAAATTGATTTGATGATGCGGCAAGGCACGGGTTGGAAAACCTTCGAATTTTTAGCATACTGTTTCAATGAGGTTTTCAGAATCGTTTAATACTGTTCTTTTCGTAGCTTTCATTTTATCGAATATAATATCCAGCATGGATGAGGGTGGATGATTGTCGAAGAGAATTGATGGAACTACACCTTTTCTTGTTGGAATCCATCATCGCGATATAATTTCACTCAACACTTTATTGATGTGGCGATTGGATGATTGTTCAATTCTGAAACAAGCAGTTTCTAATTCAACTTAACAGACAATTTGTTTTTTGATACTCTGAACAAAGTCTTCAAGGCTTGATAGTTCTAGTGCGAACGCCCTCCTTCCCTCTCTCGCCAGTAAAGGCTTAGGTGTCGACGCTTATGTCCTCTTAAAACGCTTGACCATCCGGCAGGACGTCTTCTTTCTCTCGTTAATGGTGGAGCCAAGGTAGACAAGATCCCTACCCACTTCAGCGCGATGTTGCTCTCTCCCATTCACAACTATATCCATTTTCCCGCTTCTGATCCAATATTTGCAAAAGCATCAGTAACACCAGGCCGCATTCTGCCAATGACACCAGCATATGCAAGTAGTTGATCAAACTTTTGGTGATTTGTGGCCCTTTGTATTGAATTACAAGTTTCGCACAATTTTCTCAAGTTTGATGTTAAAGATGTCACTAGGCAGTGCATAGCTTTGTCTTAAACCTTGTTGGCACCAAATGCCTTGGTGAGATTATTTCCTACATTTACGGAGGGCAAGCGCTCTTCATCATCATTCCGCAAAATCTGACGAGTTTGTCAAGGATTCTAAATAAAACGTGGCCTCGTTGTTATGTATGCTGGGATATACGGCCTTGGAATCGATAAAGAATTGGTGATTATGAATCTGGACTTCCTGGATTTTTCTAGGACCTGCTGTGCTGTAAATAGTTAGTCAGTTGTGATCTGATCCCTGACAAATGGTTTCGAATATTCTTATAAATATGATCTTGTACGCAATGTTAAGAAGATTGATAGTTCTATAGACGAGAGGGTCTCCTTTCTTGTGGATAGGGCAAATGATGATGAGATTCCATCGAACAAGCGTACTTTTCTCATACCAAAATTTAAAAGTGGGTAGGTGTATGCTATTTACTAAATCGTCATCTGCTTGTAAGCCATCAGGTCCGGCGAAGCCGAGGTTAAGCCACTGCCTTGCTTCTATGCAGCGTCGCATAAGTGAGTTGGTATTCTAAATATGCTCGTGGGCTTCGTAGGTGGGAAACTCTGAAAAGCTGTGTGAAACCCAGAGCATCAGTTGCGCTATTTCTGATGAATGACTTCGAGAGCTTAATGCAACTTGTAAAAGGGTTGAAGATAACGCGATCGGGAAAGGTTCTGGCTATTTGTTCCGGTGGCAGGGCTTCAGTTTTGAATCTCCATAACAAGAGTCTGAGATATTAATAGACGTATTTTGGCTGATATTTTGGTAATGGTTCGAGTTTACATTAGCAGCTCTGAATATTCGAACGTCTACTGGAGGAATGTCCTTTGTCGGTCGCAATACGATCAATTTTGTTAAGTGTTTTGTGATAAGGGGACTGTAATCTCACTTTGTGTATATTAAAGTGACAAAGTTATAGTGAAAATCAATTAGTTTAAGTCCATTTTAAAACGTGTTGTCATGTTGGTTATGATTTCCATTTGAATTACCTACCAGAATGGGTCTTACTCTAATTCAGTTGAGCCTGCTACATATATATCCAGCTCATGGTCTAAATCTGATTGATTTAAACTAACGTTCATTCATCCAGTCCTTTTATCCATTATCCAGAATTCCAAATCGACACCACGTTCGTCTATTATCTTATAATGAAAAGGAATTGGATACTCTTTCTTGACTGTACATTGATAATTTAGTAACTCTATCTCTAACTATCATTTTTTTTTGTAGAGTGAAACCGTAGTTTGGCAGATGCTCCTTTCTATCTGCCATCAGCAATTAATTAACGAGCAGTTTCTCGCTCGTCCTTTGAAAAGCTTCCACGGATGCACTTTCAATGCGATAACAGCGTATCGACGTTAACAGAATCACAAGAATGATAAGAGTGCTTTGTATGTACATTTCAATCCATGTTCACTCTAAAAAAATTGCTGTACGAGGGCTCTTTGATCAGTAGCCGGATTGGTAGATAGCTGGCGCTACTGAGAGAAAATGAGTGTACCATCATGTAGCAGAGGTTTAGCTCGCCTGTCAAAATTTGGTGACAATCCAACGCTTCGCCTTCTTTGGAGTACGTTCGCCGGGTAAAACTCATTATTTCGATTGTTCTTTGGTCTCTGGTATGTACCAATGAATCCACGTCTCATCGACGGTCACGAAACGACGCAAAAACTCCTCCGGATTGCGATTCAACAGGACCAAGCATGTCTTTGAAGTGGTCTCACGATTGCGCTTATTCTCCGGTGTGAGCAAACGCGGCACCCATCGCGCGGACAGCTCTTTCATGACCAAAATCTCGTGCAGAATATGGCTAACGCGTTTAGTTCAGATACCTGCTATTATAGAAAACTCTCCAATTTTCACTCGGCGTCCGCCAATATGAGATCATGGATTTTGTCCACGGTTTCCTCTGTGGTAACCGTTTTTGGGCCACCTGGGCGCGGTTCATCAAAAAGCGACGTGCGGCCACCGCGAAACTTTTAGAAATCCATATTCTATTCTATGTGCACTTAAATCAAATTTTTGAGAATTGTCTCATGTTCTAAGTTAATTTAAGTATTCAGCTGGTTGTTACGCTACAGTTCGACATCAATAAAATAGTAAAAAAAATTAAGTGAGTTGTTTTTACTTTGCCCTCATACATTTGGCAAACACAATGCTAAAAATGCCCCTACTTCAATTTAGAAATATGCAACACACTCGTCTACATTGCATTACTTAACTTCCCTTAAGTACCTTTTGTCATCGACTCACTCTTTTAACTTCTTTTGTCTATTTCTGAACATAAAACTCATGGAGATGCCGCGTTACTTTGAATCCGAATTTCCATTTCCTTCGT
>OZ014534.1:123004888-123126359 GCA_963966105.1 Volucella zonaria | reverse complement strand
AGCATCATCGCTAAAGATGTTTTTTTTTTTTTTTTTTTTAAATAAATAAGCACCCACTTGTTCCCTAATCCATTCAACGAACTCTCTTCGTCATTAGGCTCCAGTTCTTGAGTCGATTGCACTTTGTATTCGTGAGAATACCCTCTAGGGAGTTTCTCGAAATGTCCAATTCTTGACCACGGTGCCGAATTGATGTTCCTGGATTTTCAGGAGCACTCTCACGAACTGTTTCGATGTTTTGTGTTGAACAACTTGAGTGTCTAAGATCAGTAACTGATCCAGGCTCCCTGATTTTGAATTAATCTCTTTACACTTGATGAAGTGTGAAGACCAGATTTTGTACAAAAATTGCGAACCGTAGTTGTCGAATCTTCACTATTTTTAAAATATTGCTCAACAATGAAAACGCATTGTTCTTTAATAACCCTGAACTGTCAGCTGCTGGGAACACTTTCCGCACAAATGGCGCAAAATTCAGATTTTGCGTGAATTTTGGGACACCCTCTAGCTATCAGGTTGTTCTTTGATCCAATCCAGAATCTACGCTCTTCTAAAAAATGTTTACCTTGGTTGCTACGATCCAAACCATGACCTTTACTACGTAGACATGCAAATGCTTGAACAAACTAAAATAGGAGTACTTAGAGTCTTCATTAGGCTTGCCGACAGACACTAAACATACGTCTTGCTGATAGTAGTTACCATATTATGATACACAAATCGGAGGCACCACTTTGGAATGTCGACAGAAATCGATCATTGAAAACAATTTAGCCGTTGTGTCCTGGTTTTGTTAAAGTTAACTACAACGAATGTCCGCGACCGGCGGTTAATAAAGTTTTTTTTTACATTTGCATTGTAAGAGTAATCTTTTATTCCCACATATGGTATGTAATCCACTTACTGGTTGCGTTACAGTTGTGTTCAACTCGACCAAAGAGTGATTACAGTGAAATGAAAAGCAAAATTATAACTTCTTGCCCAATTTTCCTAAGATCTCGAATTTTGTCAAAAGGCCCATTTCTGTTAATTTCCTTTTTACATCTGATCAAGCCTAATTTCTTCCAAATAGCAATAAAAAATGTAAACATATCTAACAATATTTCTCTTCTTTTTTTTTTCCAGGTAAGTGCTAAAAGTCATTATTCACCCGATAAATGAAATTGAACCCACCCCGGTAAGTTTGTTTCGAGAAGATTAATCATTGTTGACCCCAGTGGTGACTATCAAAAATGTGTGAACGTCGTCGTTACGTTGAACTCATAAATTCTCATTAACCTCCATGGTGCACTTTGAGTCTGCAGACTAGGTATTTGAACCTCTCCACATGGATCAAAAACACCCTGGCAGCACTTATCTGCACTCATACACATCCTCATCATAAAACTACTATCAGCTATCGTTATTACAGCTGCCCCAGTATTCTTATGGTGGGCGAAGAAAACATTCAGTGGTTGTGGATCTGTTACAGGGCATACTAGGAATGGTAGTAATTTACAGAATCCACCCAAGTAGGCACACCAACCAGGATGGGTGGTGCAAAAGAGATAAATTTTACCATCTCATAATGAGGAGTTATTATAGAGCTAGGGTTTTTTTTTTATTTTGTTTTTCGTCTCCTTCTCCCTCGTGCATCGGTTCTGTTGCATAATAAATCATCCAACAGGTGTAAGATGATGGCCCATAAAAGCGAAAAAGTAGAGTGGGATAAGATAAAATTCGTTAAAAAAAGGGAATGAATCGAAACAGTGACCCAAAGGTCTGCCATACTGGTTGTGCACATAATGAAATTTCGTCCTCGTCTCAGGGGCGTAATAAATTATGCTTGAACGCTACCCATTTGGCAATGGCCGCCACGCCACCATCACCACCAAAATACTCGAATTTTGCTACATCGCTAGATTGCTACAGAATCGCCGCGCCGTTCCTCATAATGGACATCTCACATTCACTTTGTTTCGGAAAAGGAATTCCGATCTTTCTTTTTTTTTTTATTCGTCGGTTTTCTTTTCTCCATCCAGAGACAGGAAAACAATTTTGTGGTCCAGTTTAATAGTTCGAGAGGGATTTTGCATACACACAGCGTCGAAGAAAGATAAAAAAGAAAATAAGAGATACCAACTTGGTCGCACATTGTTGTTTCTGCATCGTGAGATGCTTTATAAACCTTGAAAAAGACAGTATACCGTTGTTTTTGGAGTAGGCATGAAATTTCCAAATTCCAATTACAATACGAGTAGACTTGTATTCATGTAGACGTCAGCTTAAAAATTTGAGGCAATTTGGCTTAGCAGTTTAGTCTGTAGGCACCTAGACAAATTGTCAGACGGGCGGAATTGCCAGACCAAAGTGAAAAATTTGACAGTTTTTCAAAAACAATACTTGCACCGTTTTCGTTGGAATACTTGTAACCAAAAAAAAACAAAAAAAAAACTGGTGGTGTTCCTCGGGACGCGTTCCAATGAAATTATTTTAATGGAGTTGGATAAAAATTGTTTTTGGCGTGACTTTTATTTGCTTTAGCTCGTTTTTGCGGCTCATTTTTGATAGAATTTAGTTTGAAGTGCTGTTTTATGTCCATTGGGCGGAAAACTGGGGGAGGGTTTTTGTATTTCGTATTTTTATTTTTTAACTTTTTTATGAAGTGACCCTAAAGTTTTTAATATTTCTTGAGAGGGCCATTAGAGTGCTCGGATACCCAAAGAAAGAAAAAATAAAAATTGAAAATCATAAGAATCAGTAGGAGGAAAGGAAGGTCGAAGAATTTTGAGTTTGAGAAAAAGTTTTGCTTTCGTTTTTGGATTTTCGTTTTTTTTTTATTATTTTCTTCTGACAAAGAAAAATGTCAAAAAAGTTTTGTCTGCGTTAGGTTTTGCTAAGCTAAGCGTTAAGTTTTGAAAGAGAGAATGGGACATTTTCGAGATAATTGTCAATGGGATGGGGAGGAGGGATGTGGAAAACGATCAATCATTTTAGCGGGATGATGAAAAGACTAATGACGCATTGAAAGGACGACTTAATTATGAGGTTTTATTT
Organism: Volucella zonaria; assembly: GCA_963966105.1. Taxonomy (NCBI): domain Eukaryota; kingdom Metazoa; phylum Arthropoda; class Insecta; order Diptera; family Syrphidae; genus Volucella; species Volucella zonaria. Next base: position 123,123,323 of record OZ014534.1, on the reverse strand, counting down.
AAAAACTTTTCACCATATACAAGTAAGTATTTAAAACTAAATATGTATTCGTAAGCATATGGAAAAGGGTAGATGTGTAATGAGAATTGATTTTTATTCATGAGGTTTCTGTGTATATTGCTTTCGTTGGTACATTCCATTTTCGGTATAACAAGTTACTTCTTTTGTGGTTGGGTATACTACTTCATATAGTTTCAGTCGCAGTTACTAAGGAAGTCATACCAGCAGCTTTACATTGAGAATGTACAACAACTGGTTCCCGGGGAGAGTTTGTTTTCGAATTGTTGGTCTTCTTAGCATCAGATAGTATATGGAGATGTGAAAGCCATTTTCATTTGAAAGGCAGACCTCGGCTTTTGACAACAGGTGCTGCGATTTCTGGAAAAATCTAGAGAACCATTTGTTTCAACTCAATTGAATGCAAAAAGTCCAGATGTAGAGAATCCGCGCATTAAGTGGTACGTCTTTTGAATCCACTTTACAATGTTAGGAATCAGCCAACTCGAAATAATGGATAAGAGTCAAATGCGGGTAATACAGCAGACCAAATATTGTAGAAATATCAACGCGGCATTTGAAGAAAGCATAATGAGTAAACAAGCAACTGGGCGTTGGTTTTTTTTCATGAGATTTAAGCTTGGGAAATGAGTCTCGTGGCCACCCTAAGAGGAGCTAAGTGTTGCAATGCAATTAGATCGACGTCGAATGGTGAAAGAAATTGCAAGACAACTAGACGTCCACTATTCAGCAGGCACTCGGTATTTGAAAGCAATTGGTAAAGTGAATTATTTGGATAAATGGGTTCCAGACAAATTACGTGTGATGTAGCAAAGTGAATATTTTAGGATAATCGTTGATGATGTGCGCAACAAAACTCGTACTAAAGGCAAGTTTTCGTCCAAATAAGGTTGTGGTACAGGTTTGTTGGTATGTACAACTGCTATCCTTTATACCTATGAAACCATAAATGCAACCCAAAATGTTTGGATTTACGACTTGTGCATGATAAGTTTGTGATTAAGCAGACCGAACGCTTTACGACAATGCGAGTCCACATGTGTCACATTCAACCGTGCGAAAGTTGCGTCTTTTCTCCAACGGATTATTATTTGTCTAAGCATAATAACAATAATAATTCTCGCATAATAATCTTTCAGAATGAACAACAATAACATATTATATGTAGCCGATGACGTCAACAACAATTTGCGTGTCTTGCTTAATACGAGGGTAAGATAGCGGCACTCGTCAATAAAAGCTAGTGAATGCTAGTTGTGCATCTTTTGACAGTTACTTACCGAAGTTTCAGTCATTTTGGACGCGCAGTTTTCAGTTGACAGTCGTTTGAGTGAGTCGATGTGAGTGTTTTTTGTAAAAATGGCAAAAATTGAGTATCGAGCTGTTACTAAATTCTTGTTTGGAAAGGCAATACGCCTACGCAAATCAAAAATGAGTTGGACTTTGTGTGTGGGGACTCTGCACCATCATTTACCACAGTGAAATTTTGGGCAGCTGAATTTAAACGTGGCCGTAATAGCTTGGGAGATTATGAACGTTCGGGACGTCCAAAAACTGCAACCACTGACGATAACATTGCTAAAGTTCACCAAAAGGTGTTACATGACCGCCGAATTAAAGTGGGAGAGATAGTAGAGGTTATGAAAATTTCTAAAGAACGTGTTTGTTACATTTTAAATCCAGATTTAGGCATGAGAAAGCTGTCCGCGCGTTGTGTGCCGCGTTTGCTTACGTTAGATCAAAAACGTGTTCGAATGAACATTTCCAACACTCTGTTGGCGCAGTTTAGGCGCAATAAATCCGAGTTTTGGCGCCGATTAATTACTGTAAGTGAAACTTGGCTACACCATTTAACTCCCGAAACAAAAATTGAGTCAAAATAGTGGACTGCAAAGGGCGAGCCGGCTCCAAAAAAACTAAAAACTGTTTTTTTCGGCTGGGAAAGTGATGGTTATCCGGTTATCTTCAAAATTTAAAAACAGGAGCATACTACGCATCATTACTTACCAAGCTGAAGGCAGAAATTGCGGAAATACGGCCACATTTGCAGAAAAAGAAAATGCTGTTTCACCAAGACAACGCGCCGTCTCACACTTGAGCGGTTGCCATGGCGAAAATCCATGAATTACGGTTTGAACTGCTTGACCATCCGCTTATTCACCATATCTAGCCCCAACCGACTTCTTATTGTTCCCTCATCTAAAAACTGCGCCCGGAAGACAGAGATTTTCGTCAAATGAGGTGGCAATCACCTTCGTGAACAATTATTCTGCAGAGGTACCGGTGTACGTTGGTTTTAAATGTTTGAAGGTTATAATGACTAGGAAATAAAGAGCTAGACAGGGCATTCCATAAGCGAGTTGTACGGCTCAGGAATGAATCACGGTATTTTAGGGTGCGTCCGAAAGTAGGCATACTGATGAGTGATAAGCATTTATAGCGAGACGAGTGTTACGGGTAAAAGTTTGAATTGGCGAAATGCTATTGATTTTGAATCCTACGTTTGAATACTTTAGAACTGAACGTACCATCTATGATAAAAACTGTATAGCAATTTGCAACACTGTAAGTCTCTGGTGATCTTTATTTCACGAATTTTTGCCTCAACTATGCATGCGGTCGATGGGCAAGATTTTTATTTTTATCCTTTTCTCGTCAATTTGAAAATTCGCCAAATTGTACAATCTGTCGGAACAAAACTTCGGCAGGTTTTACGCTAAAAATTTTATAATAATTTGTTGCTCAGCGTACATAAGTAAGTCTCGTTCAGACATTATGCTGCCAACCAGAATTGAGCTTTGGAGCGCTAAGCTGGTATCTTCTCGTCCTAGAGCCATCTTTTTCTTTTATTAACCGTTGAAATTTGTAATGCGTATTTCTCACACGTATCTGCATTGTTACTGCGTCGTTTGTGGGGATGGCTTCATTTGCGGACCTTAGGACCATTCTACAGCGCACCCTCTTTTGGATTACTGGCTGAGGAAGGTCAAGAATTTACTGATGTTTTCGCATTTGAATGATCCAATTATTTTTCTTTCGGTCTCTTCTTTGAACCTCGTCTTGAACTTGAGTCTCTATTGCTTTTTGGAGCGGATTTTTCGCTTCTCCCTTTACATACTAAAACCCAGGGCATTGACGGTAATATTGCGATTTACGAACATTCGCGTTCGTAGAATGTTTTTTCCAACATAGTGAGGAAGAAAATTACTCGAGGAAATTTTAACATATATTTGTATATGAAAAGAATGCAATGTTGCCAGCATCCTATTTGTCATAAAGGACCAAATACACACAATCCATAGATTCCGAATTTAATTTAGAAGAACATATTAATTTCAGTATATTTTAGTCAGGTTATATCTAAGGCTTAACTAAATCCCAGAACATTTAGGAAAATTGGCATTCAGTATTCAAATGCAATCTGCCTTCTAGGTAGGCTCTTAGGCTAATTGCAAACGCTAGCTACTGATCACTTTTCTCGAAAAATCCAACGTAGTATCGTGTCAACAGCTGTTCGTAAGACATATTGGGTTGGTAATGAATGCATGTGGTAAAGCGAAGCATATTTCAAAACGCCTCAAGAAACTATATTTTCCAGCTAATCAGTTATTTCATAGTTCTTCCTTCAAATTCCTTCTTTTTTTTTATCAAACTTTTCAACTGACATTTGTTACTTCAATTCAACAGTGAATTGTTGAAGGATTCAGGAGCCATACCTGTGGATATTTGGTTGAAAATTGCCAAACTTTCAACCAAATGAGTTTTTTTACTTTTCATAAATTATCCGCTGGAAGACTTGTAATTTATACCGCCCATCGCTCAGCACCCACGCCTGCTATACCAACTAGATATACCAAAAGAAAATGTTTACGTTTGAAGATGTTAATCTCTGATAATTTGCCGCATGCCGTTTTATTAATTTTAAACGTAGCTACAAATTATCTCTCTTCTCTCTTTGCGAAAAGAAAATTTTTAATCTAAAAAAATCGTTTTTCACCACAAACGACATATTAAACAAAAAAATAATAATAATAAATAAATAAAGAAACTTAGATCCAGCAACTGAAAAAGTGGAAAATTTAATTTTAAATCCGCCAAACTTCGGCCGAAGCCCTAAAAGGCGAACAAATTCTAAACGTTGGCTACATTAAATCCAAGTAGCTGCGTCGCTTTAGGGCGCAGTAGGTATCATGGTATCATGGTATCGTGGTATCGTGGTATTCTGGTATCTCTGTATCCTCTTTGCAGCGTTCTTCTCGAAACGTATTCAAATTTCGGCTACACTTGGCTACACAGCTAAGGGTCAAATTTTAACATAAACCCTACTGAAAATACGCTACAAAAAAGGGGACGGCACAAAGTGGTCGATGAGCACCAGAAAAAGAAAGAGATATGGGGGGAGGAAAAAAAAAATAGATGAAAAGCTCCGCGGTACGTGAAAATTTAAGTTTAGTTTATCTAGAAGTACCACCCCTCAGTGGCAGCCACCCCTTCATAGCATCACGTTTTATTTGCATCACATTCAAACTTTCAAACATTCAAAGCAAAAATGTCCCTGACCACCTTTAGGGTTAGATTTGAAGGCAGTTTGGTTTAGATGTTGTTATTCTCATCCCTAGCAACCACCTTCCCCCCTCATGAATCTATGGATATCCATTCTGGTTCTCTGTTTTTACGTCCTTTCTCTGTAATGTTTCGTTGGTTGGTGTTTCTTTTTTTACTCGTATTCCTCTTTCTCTTTTATTTTGATGGAGGAGGGTTCTTGAAGTTTACAACATGGCTTTAATGAAAAAAAAAAAAGGATAATTCTCCCTCTCAGTTTTTACGTCAGTCAGGGAGTACTTGAGTGGCGGTGGTATAAGGGTGGAAAGGATGATGGCAATGCCATAGGTATTTATCTTTGTACTGACTTTGGCTCTTAGGCCGACCCGTTGACAGTGTGTTTCTTTTAAAAAGAATCTCTCTGGCCTTACTGGCTTTTGTCGCTGTTGTTGTATGTCTAGTGTTGACTTACGAGTACGTGTTTTGACATTACGGGTGAGCGTCAGGCCAAGTGGCAGTGCCAGAGCCATATTACTATAACAAAAGAAAGTGGTTCAAATAAAAGGAGAAGAAGAAGAAGATGATGTTGTGCGTTAGCATTTGTCCCTCATTCGAATGCAAGAATGTAGCAATTATTTTGAGAGCTTGGAAATGTTCTTTCCTTCTTAGAAGAGGAATACGGACAGGTAAAAGAATTTATTACGGTCCGTCCTCTCAAAGGAAGGAAAAGAGTTTTCTTCTTCAACTGACTGACAGGAGGGAGACCAGACCACACTTTTCTGCACGACTCTTTGGAAAGGGTGTTTTTTTTTGTGGTAGGCATTCATACTCAGGGTGCATACATATGTATGTGATATGAAAGTAGATGTGTTTCTTTTGTTTGGAATAAGTAGGTAGTTATGTGGGGGGCAAAATGGAGCGCTTTTCGGTAGAGTCATTCATAACAGAAAGTACAAGCCAAAATGTGTTGAAATAAAAAGACTTCAAATTACTTCATTGGTAACATTTATGTCATTAGAGTGATGTTTCGAAGGATCTGCGCCCAGAAAAAGAATTCAAATTAACTTTAGTAGTTTTTGACATTGATATAAGGTCTTCTCTCTTAATACCTGAAAAGAATAATAATATGGCTACGAGTCGTTGTTTTCTGACTTGTTAGTTTTTATCACTCCATCTTTACACTTGTTCTTTTCTTTGTAGGGTGTTCAGATTGTTTGTGGTGTTAAGGCCTAACTTTTTCTGGCACACGGATGATTTATTTTTCACCAACAGCCCATACATAACACAATTTATCTGCACTTTGAAGGAGGAAATAAATTGGTATGATCCGACTGAGGCAGTTGCTCCGTCAGGGCACCAATTACTGAGTAACCGCAGAGGTTTTCTGTTCACTGACTTTACAATGATGTATTTATCATCAACGTATAGCTGTCAATCAAATGAGTCTACAAACTGCAATGAGAACAGGCCTTGATTCATCATTAGCTCTCCCCGAAACTTGTGAAATGTATTGCAAGGCATATCAGCGCATGATTATACTTGTCTTTTCCTCGTATTAACCTTTAATGTAGTCCCCTAACAGTGCCGAATTTTTGCGTTGCTTTTAGCAGCCACTCGAGAAGACGTCTATAATTAATTAAAACACCACTGAAACCGAAATGATTTCAATATTTAACCCTTACAGTGTTGGACAAAAATTCTTTTCAACTTATAACAAAATGTGCTTCGTAGTTTGTGACTGGCAACCGACAATTAATTTTTTATTTTTTATAAAAATGCAAGAACGCTTAGAAAAGTAATCATATCATACGTCGTATGTATCCCCTTGTGGGTCCTAGGGCCTCTACTATACCTACCCGCCATCGAGTGCGGTTTCTGGAAATGTGCCTCAGCTCTCGCCAACTTTTCCCCAGTTGCCGTGCTTCCTTCTCAACTGTTCTGCGCCGCGTACTCCTAGGACCGCCGCGTATCCTGCCGTCCTGAGTAAGCGGGTTCCATTGTGTGTGAGACCAATCCACTGCCACTTTTGTCGTCGTATGGTTGTGCCTATAGGTTCTTGGTCCGTTCTCTGATAAAGCTGTTCGTTAGAGATACGGCTTGGCCAGATATAGAGTAGGTATCTATTGACAAACGTTTGCAGCTGTCTCGTGATAGTGGTGGTCACCCTCCAGGTACCACATCCATATAGTAGCACGGATTCAACGTTGGAACGGAACACTCGTAGCTTAGTGTTTAAGCTAATTGCATTACTTCGCCAAACTGTGGACAGATTTTGCTTTGCCTATGCGGTTTGGCTATATCCAGTTCGGTTCCGCCATCGGTTGAGACAATACTTCCAATGTATTGCAAACTCTCTACTCTCTCAACCGTCTGTCCAGCAATACATATATGAGTTGATGAGTTTGGTCTTAGGCTGATCATTTTTGTTTTTGCCGAGTTAATTGTCAGCCCAACGACGTCTGCTTTCCTCTCCACATTTGTTGTCAGTTGGTGAAGGTCCATTATTCTGTTAGACAGAAGGCATACATCGTCGGCGTAGTCAAAGTGTTTGGGTTCAGATGTAAGAGTCCATCGAATTCCTTCATTTCCTGTTAACAAGGCCGCATTCAGCACATCGCTAATCAGCAATAGAAACAGTATTGGTGAAAGTATGCAGCCTTGGTTAACCCCGCTTTGGAATTCCTCAGACAGTCGTCCTCTGTGTAAAACGTGACATGTGGACCCATCAGATGTAGCCTTGATGATTGCTACTATTTTATCAGGAATGCCTCTCCTGCGCCAGGCACGCCAGATAAATTCCCGATTGACACTTTCAAAATCGATGAACAGCAGGTGAAGTGATGATCGGTACTCAACACACTGCTCGATGATGATCCGCAAGGTGTTTATGTGGTCGACACAGGAGGATCCAGGGCGGAAACCTGCTTGTTCGGCGCCGAGTGTGTCTTCGAGGTGTTTTTTGATCCGCTCCAGGATGATTTTAGCTATGATCTTGGCCACAGCAGGCAGCACGCAGACATCTCTCCAGTTTTAGCACTGCATTAGACTGCCTTTTTTAGGGAGCTTGACGATCATTCCCTTCTTCCACTTGTCCGGAAAACTCTGTGCCGTTGCTGATGCCGTTGGCGCAGCTAGAAACAGCTCCGCAGGTATGCCGTAAGTCCTACCGCCTTATTGGTTTTCAGTGCTTTGATCGCGGAAATAATCTCTTCCTTACTGGGGGTTGTGCTGCGAATTGGGAAATTTCTTTCTACGGACACTTCAGTCTGATTTGGGTGCATATTGCTGGCGAATACTCGGTTTAGAACTGAAGCAATATGCTCAGAACCGTGTAAGCCTTTCACTGGGTATTGAGTAGAGCTTCGGCCACCTATAAGCTATTTGATGATTCCGTAGATTGTTCTGCTGCTACTTCTGCTGCTTGCGTGGCCAGCGCATTGATGTAATTGCGCTTGTCACTTCTCACGCTACGCTGCAGCTCTCTCATCTTCATGCGTTACAGGGACTCTAGCTCGATCCTCCCTGCTGCTGGAGCTGCTGCAATTCGAGCTCTTAGTTGTTTTTCGTTGATCCTTCTCCAGGTATCCTCGGAAAGTCACGCCCTATGGCTTTCCTGCGATCGACTGACAATGCTTTCAGCACCTGATGTGAAAATAGTTTTCACAGCACACCAATGGTCTTGTACGGTGGCGGGCTGTGAGCTGCTGATTGCTTCTACTAGTCGTGAGAGATAGTCCCTTAGCTCTTGGCGCACTGTGGGAACTCTCAGTCGGTCTACGTTGAACGTAGGTAGTGTTGTGTCGTTAGACGGCAGCAGTGCGTAATTGGACAGTAGCTATCATAAAATGGTGATCTCGTACCAACGAGGAATGGGCCTCGTCTGTTTCGGACGTCTAGAAGACTACTTCTAAAACGGCGACTGATGGCAAAATGGTCGATTTGGTTGGAGGTTGTTTGCCTGTCAGTTGATACCCAACTGATTTTATGGCAGGCCTTGTTGCCTAATCCGCGCTGTCCCATAACAAGTTTGAGCCCTTTGTTGTCGCTGCCTACCTTGGCATTAAGGTCCTCCATAACAATGATAATGTCGCCGTGGGTATTGCATTATAAACAGCTCCCAACTGGGTGTAGAAGGTCTCCTTTTCATCCTCAGATGAACCATCCGTGGGGGCGTAACACTGTATAATGGTGACGTGACGTACTCTCATCCGGAATCTGGCCCTTAAAATCTTATCATCGTGCGGCTGCCAGGAGATTAGGCCTCTGCCTGCTATAGGTGTTAACAGCAGTCCAACTCCATATCCACGGGGGCTTCCGGTTGGTCCTCTGGGGTGGAGTAATACAGTGTTACGCGTTGGGGATTGGTACTCACCCGCATCTAACCATCTTATCTCCCTTACTCCCAATATGTCCAGCTTATATCGCATAACCTCATGTTCTAATTGAAGGAATCTGGCGTTCTGAGGTCCTTCACTCTGAGAATCAAAGAGTGTCTTCACATTCCAGAAACTAATCTCAGTCCGGGTACATAGTCAAAGGTCGTCAACGTGTTATCAGTCCTTATCCGAGGCATTAAGTCGGTTTCGGTAGCGGGCTGGTTTCGGTAACTCGGATTGCTGGCCCAGGTTACCTAGTCTAGGCATAAGACCCTAGACAATCTCGCACCTCGAGGAGGTAAAGCAAGCACTACATTACGAACTTGATTGTAACGCTACTGGTCCAATCCATGTTTTGAACAGTCAGTAGTTTCCCGATCAATCGCCATGCAGGCCCCCCTGTAAAGTAAGTCAGTTATAACAGACGGATTCTAAAGTTGCGCGGTCGTGTAGTGAATAAAAATTATGACCGGATCATTGGGCAGCAGAGCAGAAAAGCGTAGAAAGATATGATTATTAACTGATTAAGCAACTAATCAGACAATTAACTTTAATTGTTTAATCACCTTATTCAACTGCAACTAATTTAGTTACATACGGTTAACTTGTCTAACAATCTTTGGGTTTTATTTAGTCAAAATGTACTTATCTCAGCTTAGACCCTAGATTTCGTGTTTCCTCTCAGTGGGGTGTGATGCGGTACCGATTCGACTGCATGAATAGTGTTTCAAAGCGTATTTTCTGTCTAACTACATAGGATCGCCTAAATTGTGTGTTATATTGCCAGACATCGAAGTTATTCTATCAGTAAAATGTGTTTATAATTGCTTGAAGAGACATTTTTTTGTGGTAGTAGCCCGATCTTATCCTTGCATCAGCTTCAACTGATGATAAATTAAATAATATTTTAAGATTGTGAGTCTCAAGACCTGGTCAATATGGCCGCAAGGACATACACCTACAAACCTCATCATAAATTCATGTCAAACACAAAAGTTCACTTTAAATCATAAGTCCCCCTCATTGCTGTATGCTTTGATTGCAAATGTCACCTAATTTGTGCTGACTTTGATAAAACACTCTCACAAATAATTATTCACTAATGTCTCTTCGAATTTGCAGGCAAACAACACTTTACCATCTGTTACAGCGTGTTAACCTCTTTTAATAGAACCAACTAATGCTTTGGTATTTTATCATTGTCATACATCCTTAAGGAACCAGCTTTAAGTTAAATCACTTCAGGCCGAAAGCCAATTCATCTGTTTATGTCCAACCTACCCACCACCCCCGCTTCATCGTAAATGTGCACAGCAAATTACACAATAAACACAAATCAAATAGAAAATAGCTTACAGTCATCTTGCAAGCCATCTACAATACTACTCGTACCACCGCTCTACTGTGTCGCCGAGTCGGGTTGTTTTGGGCTGGTTCGGGCCTAGCTGCTCTTCTTACCTCACCTTCACTTTTTCGAAAAACAAATGGAAGCTCATCATTTTCATTTTCCCTTTCTGCAGTAGTATTCAGCCATCACTAGTATCCATAGATACTACTCGCATACGCTGTACCTACTAGCGCCAGAACCAGTAGCAGCAGAAATACTCAGAAATTTCTAGCTTCGAGCTAGAAAAACAAATAACTCAAGCCTCCTGCTATTGTACGAGTACATCACTAATTAATGTTGTCATTTGTATGCACATATGTATATGTATACGTATCGATGTTAGATGTATTGGTGGGCCTTATAGAAGCTTGATTTCATGCCTGTGAGGCATTTCCTTTCGATTACAATATTTCCAAGATACTACAAAGAATTTTTCACTCTCTACGACGACGCTGAGGAGTCTGATTTCCCTCACTCATTTCACTTGTATCCATCACTTTTGAGAGCACATACAGATATGTACATACGATTACGAGTACATCTACTCGTATCTACAAAGTACATGAAAAGTTAGAAAGGCTGAAAGTCAAAGCTAAATAAATTACCGTCAATTAGAAGTCCGTTTGAGTTCTGAAACATGACCGAAATGAATCTTTAGTCTAAATAAGAAATGAACATGGCCGATGCCATCAATAACGCTAATGCGCTGGTAACGTATCTTTGCATATTTTTTGTCAATTAATTGATGGATTCTTGGGCTTAACTTCATTTAAAAGACCAGATATACTTGTCAAGGTTAACCAAATCGACGAGAAAAGTCGATTCTACCCCGAAAGATACGAGGCCAACATTAATATTGGTATACAAATACGAATACGAATACAAATACGAATACGAATAGTAGTGACAGTTGGCGGACTAGAAGGATTTATTTGATTGTCGTTTTAGTGTTGAGTTTCCTTTTTATTTTTATTTTGGTTTCTTTTCTCACTCATTTATTATCGCAGGCTAATCCGCTTCTCGGTTCTGAAAGCGTATTAATTTGTATCGTTTGTTTGTCACAAGAGACTCTGTCTTTCGGACAGTAGGGATGGACGAAGTGGATGAGTGGAGGACGTCATTTGATTGACTCTAGGCTAAGCTGTCTAAATTGTTTGAGGGGAGATTGAAATGAGATCTTTCCGTTTGTTCGTCATTTCACATCAGTCAAATGTGCGACAGAAGTTTGTTATTAAACTTTTAAGTATGCCGACACCGACACCGACATAGCAGCCTAAAACAAATGATGTGACAATGGCTGACATTGAAGGTAGGAGTACACCCACATCTAGGAATTTAAATGGATACACAGCATCTGTGAATTTTCGAGGGCGCGTGTTTCTAAGAAACGGGACACACGACATCTTAACGTTTATCCTCCAGCACAGTGACAACTTATTTTGACGAATTATTTTGCATTTTGTTTTCTTGTTTTTTGTTTTTGTTTTTTTTTTTTTTTTTTTTTTTTCATTTTTGTGTTTGCTGTCGTCGTCTCCCCTGGATTTTTAGATCCAAACAGATGTTGCCCTCGGGTTGAGTGAAGAGAGATACATATTCGTTTGAAAGCTTTTTTTTTCACACAAACAGATACTCGTATGTAATTGACAGTTGGTTCTTTCCCTTAGGTAGTATAGGAATGAACATTAAAAGGAACCCCCGGATAAGGTCCTGAGACTTTGATTAATGAAAATTGAGAAGCAATTTAATAATTCAAATAGAGACATGTGTATGGAGGGGGTTTGCCTTATCTTTTAGATGGCAATTGAGGCGGTGTGAGCGTAGGTAGTAAAACAACACACCTTCTCTATAGTGTGGCATAATAAATTCATGGAGGAATTAGTTAATACAGATCTAAATAATACAATAGATTTGTCACACGTGCATTTGATGCAGCATAGTACTCGTACGTATGAGAATTGTCATGAGAATTAATCTTTTTTGATCGCAAATATTCAATTGTTTTGCCAGGCATTAGGTTGGCAAACCCATCACAGACAAACTTGTAAATACTTAATGAAATTTTGGTAATGCTATTGTACATCCTAAGGGCAATTATCACCGTGCTCCAACAAATTGCAAGTGCAATTACTCGTACAACCGAAAGATTAAGTGCAAAACGAAATAATTTTGGATGATTTAAAATTTAATGAACTTTAAACCCTGAAGATGACTTAACTCGGAAACACAACTCTACAGACCAAATTTGGATGGAAAACTTTCAGTTACACCCAAAGAGAGTAGAAATATGTATAATTTAATAATTCCGGCACAAAAGATCACATTACCATTTTGTTGCAAAGCCAAGCATATGAGGGGTTGAGACACAAGAGCACTTACGAATAAAACCAAGTGAACATATACTTATAGAAAATTTGTTCAAATTGAAGGTGAAATCAAATACAGCAGAGCCTCGATAATCCGAACACCCAAAATGTACACCCTTTTCGGACTAGCGAACCGTTCGGATTATAGTATGCAGACATTTTGAAGACATTTTTCGAAACAAAACAAAGTTTTTCGTAATTTAAAATATATTTTTATAATGTAAAAAATTTTCCCGGAATGTATTCAGAAAATTGGAAATGGAATTTTATTCGTCTAAATCTATATTGTCCCCTTCAAAGTAATCCCAATCGACTGCAACACACTTATGCCAGCGCTGGATCCAATCCTCGAAACATTTTTTATATTCGGTTTTCGGTATTGTCCATCAGTGCTTCCTGCGATTATTCAATTACTTCCTCTCGGCTGCGGAAACGCGTTCCCCGTAGTGGTTTTTTAACTCGATTGAACAGAAAGAAGTCACAGGTAGCCAAATCAGGTGAATTCGGTTGCATTTTTAGTCAAAAAATTACGAATAATGATGGCACTGTGCGACGCCGCGTTATCATGGTGCAAAATCCACGAGTTTTCTGCCAACAATTCTGGTCTCTTTCGGCGAATTGCTTCACGCAAACGTCTCATAACGCCCAAATAATACTCTTTGTTTACTGTCTGGTCTTCTGGCAAAAATTTATGATGCACTACACCGTTGTAATCCATGAAAACCGTGAGTATTGCCTTCTTTTTTGACTGAAAACGACGTGGTTTTTTTGGTCTCGGCTCATTTGGTGAACGCCATTCACTTGCCTGATGTCTGGATTGCGTGTCGTACTCATAAACCCACGTCTTGTCTCCAGTAATGATACGCGCGCCTAAGGGGTTATGATACCCTTTTACTGTTGCCTGGGCGCGGGCGGAAAGATAGAAGGAGAAAAGGAAAGCATTGTTGTGATGTAGTGGTTTGAAACTTATATGTGTTTGGTTTCGATATTAACTCTCCAGGGGTGGGAGTCCGAATAGGACGGAGAGATTTTCTTCACTCGGAATGATTCAGGTTGTGAATTTTAACAGTAGATTTGTGCTTGAAAACCCTACAACAGCCAAATCCACATGTCAGTGTTATGCCTTCACACGCAGATTTTTCTGACTGAGTTCCAATTACACAAATGAAAACTTTGTCGTGGCTAGGATTCGAACCTTGACCCTCCGAGTGAGAAGCGATTGCTAGTACCACTACACCACGGCCACCCCTTTTGATCAATGTGGGATCAGATTCAACCTCGCAAATCATCTCTTTTGCGACATCAACACGGTCTCTTTTTTGCATGAAATTGAGGTCTTTTGGCACCAACTTTGCTGCTACACGACGGAAACGCAAATCATTAACCAAAATGTCTTGGACGGATCCATAGGCAATGCTCAAGTCCTCCGCTATCTCTCTGATTGTTAATTTGCGGTTATTGACCAACATTTCTTTTACTGCATCAATGTTTTCGTCGGTTTTCGATGTCGATGGTCTGCCAGTGCGTTCATCATCTTCGATTGACTCACGAGCACTTTTGAACCGTTCGTGCCACTGGTAAACTACCGTTTTCTTTAGAGAACCGTTGCCGAAACACTTTTCCAACATTTCCAACGTTCGCGCACCATTAAATCCGTTTTTTACGAAAAATTTAATACAAAGTTCGTTGTTGCAAATTTACCATTTACCATTTCTAAAATTGTAAGAAATCACCAACACACACAGAGATAGATGTACTCTTGGCTACGTAACTTTTGCAAATGCCAAGCTATGACGTTAAGATTTAGAGGGAATGTCAACAACAGATTTACCAACTTAAAAAAAAAAAACCTGAACTCAAATCGGAACAATGGGAGCGCCACACGGTGGTGTGGTCGGGAACTTTTTCAGCAAGATGGTATACGAGGGTTGTCTGAAAAGTTTCCGACCGAATAATTATATAAGACATTTTTTCTCCTTTTTTTTTTTTATTTTTCTACATAGTCTCCTTGTAACTCTACACACTTCTCAAAGCGATGCTCCCATCTCTCTAACGCATCCAAATAGAACATGGCGTTCACGTTCACGAAGGTGATTGCCTCCTCATTTGACGAAAATCTCTGTCCACCGAACGCAGTTTTTAGATGAGGGAACAAAAAGTAGTCGCTTGGGGCTAGATCTGGTGAATAAGGCGGATGGTCAAGCAGTTCAAACCGTAATTCATGGATTTTCGCCATGGCAACCGCTGAGGTGTGAGACGGCACGTTGTCTTGGTGAAACAGGATTTTCTTTTTCTGCAAATGTGGCCGTATTTCCGCAATTTCTGCCTTCAGCTTGGCAAGTAATGATGCGTAGTATGCTTTAATTTTTGAAGATAACCGGTTAAGGTAACTCCTTTACTATCCCAAAAATCAGTCGCCATCATTTTCCCAGCCGAAAAAACAGTTTTTGCTTTTTTTGGAGCCGGCTCGCCCTTTGCAGTCCACTATTTTGACTCAATTTTTGTTTCGGGAGTATAATGGTGTAGCCAAGTTTCATCTACAGTAATTAATCGGCGCCAAAACTCGGATTTATTGCGCCTAAACTGCGCCAACAGAGTGTTGGAAATGTTCATTCGAACACGTTTTTGATCTAACGTAATCAAACGCGGCACCCAACACGCGAACAGCTTTCTCATGCCTAAATCTTGATTTAATGTGTAACAAACACGTTCTTTGGACATTTTGATAACCTCTACTATCTCTTTCATTTTAATTTGACGGCCGTCTAACACCATTTGGTGAACTTTAGCAATGTTATCGTCAGTGTTTGCAGTTTTTGGACGTCCCGAACGTTCATCATCTCCCAAGCTCTTACGGCCACGTTTAAATTCAGCTGCCTAAAATTTCACTGTGGTAAATGATGGTGCAGAGTCGCCATACACAGAGTCCAACTCATTTTTGATTTGCGTAGGCGTATTGCCTACAATTTTTTCCATTTTCACATCGACTCACTCAAACGACTGTCAACTAAAAACTGCGCATCCAAAATGACTGAAACTTATCAGACAACCCTCATAGTACTTTGACGAGTGGCATTTAGCGACATGCTTGAGTATGTGGAACCCTTGCAACTGGTTCCAATGACTCCAATTCTTCTTCGCTTTCGATGTCCTCCTGATTCGTTACTTGTCTTGCTATGTCTTCATCAGTTAACGGCTCCTGTCAGTCAATGTCATCATTGCTTAACAACAAATTGTTAGTGTCTACTTCTGAAAAGTCTCTGTTACATGCTTAATGGGAGATCATCTTCATGATCAAAATCATCTACATCTTGGCTAGTCATTTCCTCTGATTCAAATAACATAGGCCACAGAGGCTTCCAAGACTTTTTAGTCAATTTTGAAGACAATTGCTGTCAACTTTGAGCCAATGAAAACACTGCATCTTTCATTGTGGTCTTTTTAAGCAGTGAAGATACTGCGCATTTTGTATCAACTCCTTGCTGGCCAAAAAATTGCAATAGGAGTTTTTTCTTGTTATGTCACTTTAATTTTGGTCCATGGGTTGAATAAGAGCTGTGCAATTAGGTGGCGTGTACAAAACAGTGAAATTTTCGTCGATCGATTGCAGATCTTCTTCAAGTGGATGCGCTGGCGAATAATCAAGAAGTAAAAGTGCTTTTAGCGGTAGGTTTTTTTTTTTTCAATAAAAATTTCTTTAGTTCGGGAATGAAATCTCCTTTTAGCCACTCTAAAAATATTCGTCTTGTAACCCAAGCATTTCTTTGACCTGTGTAATGGACTGGTAACTTTTTGACTGTTGCAAATGCACGTGGCTGTTGTGATTTGTCAACAACCAGCAATGGCAGTTTGTGCGTTCCGGTTGCATTTGCACATGACATAAATGTGATCCTCTCCTTCGATACTTTGAAACTTGGGGCCCTACTCTCTGACCCAGACGCCGGCGTTTTGTCTGGAATCATTTTGCAGTACAAGGCTGATTCGTCAGCTTTACAGATTTGATCTGCAATCAGATCTTTTTCCCTACAAACGTACATAAATATTTCCTGGAATGGCTTTACAGCTGCCTCATTATTCGACAATTTCTTGCCGGTTAGCTTTAGTTGGCGTATAGCATGCCTTTTCTTAAAATTATTTAACCATCCTCTACTGGCAACAAACTTTCCTTTTTCAAGTCTTTCTTGGAAAAAATTGGCCTTTTCCATCAATACTTCACCTGACAAAGGGACGTTCTTTCTTCGCTGCTCTAAAAACCACGTAAATAAAGCATCTTCAAGGTGGGAGTTTTTAACGTTTTTCTGGTGCCTGGACCTTTTCTGTGTTTATTGTAAATGATTTTATTTTTTCCTCCTGTCAAAAATAGTGGATTTTCCAACGTTATACTGCATTGCAAGACCTGATAACGAGATACCTTGTTTGATCTTGTCCAAAATCTCGCACTTTTGTGATATGTTCCCTTTTCTTCGATGTTGAAGCCATAATTTAAAAAGCACACGAAATGGTCGAAGAAACACCTCGCAACAGTGCTAAATAAAACAAAACTGCGCGACAAACTGACTGTAAAAAATGTGAGCTCGATTCAATAGTTTTTACTGACTTCACTTTTAAGGACAATTGATAACTGATGACTTATGACTTAAGATCCTCCCGATTTATAGTCATCTCGTTGCAGCTGTCCACCCTGAAGATACGCAGTTGTAAAGCTAAAGCGTTCTAATGGTCCTGGATTGAGATGTCATCTTCCACGATTTATGATCCAAATGTTTGTATCTGCTTATTATTGGGATTGTTGATGTGGCGTGATACCATTTCTTCGTCATCGTTCTCCGATACATCTGCTTACTCTGCGCGTCAACTTAAAGTTACTGGAAAAAGTAAGGCCCGTTGCACGTAAGCTGCACATAAGCTGCAAAATATTTAAGAAGAAATATGTTCCAGCTCAAGTGCATCGGGCCTAAGGGAACAGACTTAGTATTGCGTGGTGTGTGTGGCACTGCGAGTGACAGTAGACTCAAGTTAAATCAATTCTTCGAATTTTCTCTCTCGTTCCCGAACCCAGGAGGTCGTTCGGATTACTGAGGCGTTCGGATTAGCGAGTGTATATGTATACGAGTATGTATTAAGATATTGACCCATTGCAATGAGCAGACATCCTGGTCATAAATGTTCCGCAGGTCTTACCACGGTTTCTAATTATTCGTTTCAGTGGTTATGTTAATGTTCTGTCTATTCTTCGGCCTTATACATATTTTTTGCTGTGGCTTGTGCCAAGTCCACTTAGGACAAACCATTCTTTTGGGGGCTTCTAACAGATGTAAAAAATGTAGTGTCACTACTTCGTCTTTAAGCAGTGTATAGGTTGTTGACTCAAGGATCAAATTTTTCTAACGCTTGATTCGTCAGCTCTGAAAATATTCCTTTTTCATACATACGTCAACTATCTAGTGGCATTTTTTTTTTTCCTTTTTGCTAATGTTGAAGGTTTTAGCTATCTCGATCTCCTATCTCGGGATTGTGTACAGATAGGGGATGTTTGTGTTCCAAACCAAATTCATGGCTATTTAATAAAAGTCTGTATATACTCTATAAACGGCGATATGTAACGATGGTAGAAATCCACCACGTATCAAGCAGGGGTAGTGCTAACACTGGTCTTATCGTAATGGATTTTAGATGACGCCACCAAAGGTTGCTTCGATTTGGCCAGTTACAAGCTGCCGGTCATAGACCTTCTTGAGTAGCAAGACCACCAATAGCCCACACCGTGGGAGGCCAGATTTGTAGAGATAGGCCCCCTAGTGTGAGCGTCACGGTGGCTTTTGTGAAATTAAGTTTACAGACTGGAGTTCACTTTAAACACAAGAGACATCTGTGGGTAAGATATGCCGTCAATGAACAACAGATACAGCGACAACCTCGACTCTACTCTACGAATTGTTCTAGAATTATATTCAATGTGTTCTTATGTTTACAGTACACTCAGCGAAGTTCAATTAAAGGCAACTTATTTTCCTTTAAAACAAAGTTGATTTAAGTATAATAATACATACAAATTTATTGAATACAAACAAATGATTTATTTAAGCAAAGAAAAAAATTGACAAAGACAAATAAACATATGTTTACTTAGTTAAACAAAAACCAAACTCAATCTGTACTGCGAAATTCGATTAAAGCCAGACAAGGTAAAGTAAAAACAGAAGAAGTTTCCGTATAACAAATAAAAGTCTAAATTAATAGTGAGTCCAACCGCCAGACTCGGTTATAAGTTCGAAAATCCGGCTTGGCATCGAATTAACCACGTTTTTGAACTCCTGAGCTGGAATTAGAGCCCATTCCGTTGTAACGGCCTTGCGTGAATCCTCCACCGAAGCAAATTTGCGCCGCCAGCATAAACACGACGAGACATATTTTCGATCGAGTTTATGTCCGATGAACGTGCTGGCCACCACAGTTGAATTTCTTTGTCTGAAAACCACTCTCGACTGGCCCGCGATACATGAATGGCAGCATCATCTTGCTGGAAAATTGTATTTGAATCCGCCTGATAGTCCAAAAAGTCTACCAAAACATCTTCCAACAGAGTAATATAATTTTCTGATTTCATTCGGCCAGAAATTTTGCATTTCGCACTCGTGTAGTAGCAAGAGTACTCAAAGATTTTAACATCCACAAATCCGCAGGTCCAGATGGCATGTCTCCCCTTCTTCTGAAGAGGTGTTCTTCCTCGTCCTACTCTCTAGGACTGTTTCCGAGCAGGTGGAAAACAGCACTTGTCCAGCCCGTCCCTAAAGAAAGGCGAATCTTCTTCCCTCACTGCCTACAGACCCATTGCACTTACGTCCCTTTTTTTCCACGGTCATGGAAACGCCGATAAACCGTCAGCTAATGAAATATCTCGAAACACGAAAGCTTCTCAATGACCGGCAGTATGGTTTTCGTAGCAACAGGTCCACTGATGATTTGATGGCAAGTCTCACCGAAAAATGGAACCAAAGCGTACATCAATCTGGCAAAAGCAAGATAGTTGCACTTGATATTTCTAAAAGGCATTTGACAGAGCTTGGCATCAGGATCTTTTGTCGAAGATGCCTGCTTTTGGGATTGATAAATGAATTAGAATTTACCTTTCGGAATGTTTAATTCAGGTGGTCTAGGATGATATCAAGTCTGATATTCACAAAATAAATGCTGGTGTGCCCCAGGGATGCGTTCTGTCTCCGACACTCTTTTTAATTTTCATCAATGATCTCTTGTCTGCTACTTCTAATCCAATATATTCCTTTGCTGATGACAGTACTCTCTGCTTTTCATATTCGTTTCCGAACTCACGTCTTTGCTCTTTGGCTGTAGAACGGGAACGGCAGCGTATGTTAAGCGCATTAAATTCCGATATTAGCAGCATAACCAATTGGGGGAATATCAACAGAGTGGAATTTAATGATCCCAAAACACAATGCTGTCTGCTGTCGTCAAAGCGAAATTTAAATACTCAGCCATTATCCATGAATGGCACTTACATCGTCGAAACCGAAAAACTTTCCATTCTCGGTATGTGTGTCAATGACAACTTACATTGGAATGACCACATATTTGATGTCGCCAAAAATGCTGCGAAATGTCTAGGTTTCCTCAAGCGATGTAAGAAATAATTCACACCCTCTGACCTAGCCTCAATATATAAGATGTTTATGCTCCCGAAATTGGAGTACAATGCTCACATCTGGTCGGGTGGCCGTGGTGTAGTGGTACTAGCTATCGCTTCTCACTCGGAAAGTCAAGATTCGAATCCTAGCCACAGCAAGTTTTCATTTGTGTAATTGAAACTCAGTCAGAAAAATCTGCGTGTGAAGGCATAACACTGACATGTAGATTTGGCTGTTGTAGGGTTTTTCAAGCACAAAACAACCGTTAAAATTCACAACCTCTCATTCCGAGAGAAGAAAAATCTCTCCGTCCTGAGTTTCCTGAGTTTCAAATCACTACATCACAATAATGCTTTCCTTTCTCCTCCTTCTATCTTTCCGCCCGCGCCCAGGCAACAGTATATGGGTATTCATAACACCTTAGGCGCGCGTAAATTATAAAAAAAAAAGGTGCTCCTAAAACCTCATTGCACTTGCTAGATAGGATCCAAAACCTATGAGCACGGTGATGACAATATCACACAGTCATTCAGCACCCTAGAACACAGACGTAATGTCTCCTGTCTCACCTTGTTGTATCGCTATTTTCACCAACAGTGCTCCTCCGAAATTGCCAGTAGCATTCCAACCCTTCTAACTTTTAACCGTAACACCCGCCTCGCTATGAATACTCATCAGTATACCCTCAAGCTCACCTTCTAAAGTACTCTAAAATATGGTGATACTTTCCTAAGCCATACAACTCGCTTATGGAATGCCCTGCCGAGCTCTTTATTTCCTAGCCATTATAACCTTCAAACATTTAAAACCAACGTTCACCGGTACCTCTCTTTGTTGTTCATTTGTTCATGAGCTGCAGGAATGTTTTTCCATTCATTCTACTGCCTTTCCATAATCTGGATTTTAAATCCTTGTAGTCTTTGAATTTTTAGTAAACTATGTGGCCCAGAAATCCGTCGGTATCGAATTATGGTCGATCTGATTGGATATTGTTTCTCTATAATTGACCATGTGCCTTCTTGATTGAGCAATTGAGAAACTGGACACTGATTATCAGATTAAAATTTGTACAGAATTGGCTGTAATGTATGACTCTATTTTTCTGGCTACGTCTTTGGAGTAGAAAAAAAAAGGGAACGCGTTTTTTAAAATGTTTATTAGGGCATTCAGGTTTTTTTTCCATCACGTTTTGAAAATGATATCACTTAAGTGGGCCTCGCCATTGTTGATTTCCATGGTTCAGGCAATAGTTTTTCCACTTCTTGACGGATTTTCCCCTTGAGGGTTGCCAGAGTTTGTTGTGACTTGTTTACAGAAACGCGTGAAGTTTAATAACCCCATAGAAAGAAGTCTAGAGCGGTCAAATCCGGTGATCTTGCAGGCTAGTGCAAATCATCATAACGGGATATCAGACGACCGGGAAACATTTATTTTAAAATGTCGGTTATAGCTCGTTCAGTATGCGCCGTTGCTCCGTCCTACTGGAATCACATGTCCTCCAGTCCCAATTCGTTCAATTGAGAAATGAAAAATTGATTGATCATGGCTTTGTAGCGCCATGCCCAATAACTTCTCTAGCGTAAACAGCACACCATGCAGTGACATTGAGGGGATGCAATGGCTCTTCGTGCATTACTCGCGGATTTGTAGTGCACCAGAACCGCAAATCTTGTTTGTTTACGTATCCACGTAGGTAGAATAGAAATATGCCTCGTCACTTATGATTATTTTTGACGTAAAATCGTCCACTTCGTTATTGAGATTCGGGAGGCGTGAGCGTGGGTTAAACGCCATTTACGGTCAACACCCATAAGCTGAAGGGATGTCTGCACTTTATAAGGAAGCGTCTTCAAGTCTTCACCAAAATGCGCCATAGAGACGTGCATGAAATGGCCAATTGCGTGGCACGTCATCTGGTCGATTTCGACAGAGCCTCTACGACATCTTCAGCCATGGCAGCTATATTATCGGGCGAACGAGAGTTACGAGGCCTTCCTTCAATGGCTTGTCCGGTGTCGTGTTGTTCCAGTCTGTAAGAGTTGTGCGGCTAAACACCACATTGAACGATCAGTCGGAGGCTGGCCCCTAGCAAAACGGTCACGAAATGCACGTTACGCCAAAATCATTGACGAATTGTTCTTCAAAAACATCGTGACGATTATTCCGCGTTCTTCGGGACACAATTGACACAATGGTGTTTCTATTGTCTCGATGTACCATATTCTGGCGGTTTTCATAATTGTTCTCATAATTGAATGATTTTTCTTTTTCAGAATTCAACCATTTCGGGATCGTCATATATGTTCAGTTTGTGTGGCACCAGTATTGATTTCTTGAGCTAACAACATCATTCGAAACTTTCAAGACCGGTTAATTGTTCGTATCCAATAGCCGAGGCCATCACCAAAGTATCAGTCCGTTATATATCCTTTCTCCTGAACGGTCCGTTAAAGTTCAAAAGAAATTATAAAATATCCATAAGCTTGAATTTGAGCTTGAGTTAATCTAACATGGGCACTTGGAGTTAAGTTGCACAGGTTCCTATGTCGTTATTCTGATGATGCTTTCATCCTACATATTATCTTAATTGGTTTGGCAGCACTCAACATGGAAAATCCATTTCATCACCTTTAAACTATAGAGATTTGTTTGCAAAGAAAATGAATCCAATTCCTGCAGAAGTTTTAATCTTTTTATGGTATTAACTTTAATATTTAACCCTAAAAGAAAAAGCTTTTCGCTCTAAATATTGTGCAGAACTCGTTGCCTATCCTGTATGACTCGAAAATCAGGGAAGTATATTTTTATAAAGCTGCATTATGTCGCTAAAAGCGAAAAAAAACTTCTCTCCTCTCTCTCCTAGCCAGAAATTATTTGCAAACATCATCAAAATCTATATCTTGAAATGCGACCTAACAACATAAATTGACTTATAGGCCTACCACGCTAGGATCCACTGCAATTTAATGTCTTCTGCTAAATCGCTCTGTTTGCACGTCCTCCAGTAGCAAACTGAAGACCACAAATACTGTCATTACGCGTTCATTATCTCATCGCTCTAAGCCATAAATCCACAATCTTAAATGCATGTTATCCAAACAATATTCTGATCATTAGATAGAGCCCGTCGTCCTTTATGTGTCGGCAAATGCCGCAAATACACATTCATCGCTCAGTCGAATTCAATTCCCATTCTGTGGCTACAAAGTTAAGTCCTTCAAGAAATTGAATTCAATTGAAGTATATGTTAGATACATAGCTGCAAAGCAAATCGCCAAAATATCATTCACTTTAAATGGCGCAATTATCGTGCCAACACCGTCCGTCCGCTTTGCTTTGCGGCCCCCTGAGGCTTACAGCAATTACTCAATCAGGCCCCGGCTCATGGCCATATCCCAGCAATGAAGGTGGGCAAATGGCAATCCTGCTATTAACAATATCGCATGTGAGACGAGAACTTAAATCGTTTTCTATTTTTTTGCTGTTTTTTTTTTTATCTACGGTTAGGTACGAGTAAGTATCTGTATATTGCGTGCTTTTGTTTTGACAGGATAAAGCTGCTCGGCCGACTTGCCTCCTTTCAAGCCAGCACAACAAAAAGCGTGGAGTTTTTATATACAGCAACAATAAAGACGACTTCTTTTTGCTTTTGAGCCAAAACAAAAAAAATCCTCCAAAAGAAGAACAAATGCTAGAAGGATATCTGTCTGGCGTAAAAGCAAACGTACGAATATTATGTGCTATAGTGCTAGAGTTTGTCGGAGCAATTAGTCGCTCCAGGGAGGAAAAATTATGTTCCTTAGGCACGATATCAGTCGACTCCATCGAACCAACAACACAATACACACGTTGCCCAGATAGTTTTACGTTTTACCCTTCCTCTTTCATTCCCTTGGATACTGAAAATGTAGTTAGTACTTAATAAAAGGGGCATTTACCCGCGCTCCGCTCTTACTTCTTTCTTGTCGGGACTGCTGGTTATTCTGCTCTAATTTCCTTGCCGGTGTAGCTTGGTATCAATTTAATTTAATCGCTTCAACTTACTAACTACTACAGGTGGATGCCGCTGCTGTAACCACTGCAGCCTATGTACAAGTACAAGTATGTGTATCTGTTGGTTAGTGGGATAAGAAAATTATGGATTCGCGCGCTATTACTGGATCTCGTTTTTGTTCTTGTTACGTGTATCTATTTCTGCAATTATCCTTGAACTTTTTTTTCCACTTTATGCGCTTGAATATGCTTTGTTTAGTAGGACATGACGGGTGCGGTTCAGGAAGAGGATGTTGAAAAGTTTATTTATTTTTTTAAAATAGATAAAAAGCCTGAGAGCTGTTGTTGTTGTGGAAAAAAAAGGCCACCGATGCTGTGGAGAGTAGTGTAGACGTAGAGAACAACATACTTGTAGTTTGTTGTGGTGTGCTCGGTGTTTGGTGGTAGGAATAAATGGTGCGAAATATCCTGACATTAATTTTTTATGACGTCGTCGTACTATGTATCTCTCGTCGGGTGTGCACGATTTATAGTTGTGTTTATTGAGTGGGATTTAACGGTGGCAAAAGGGAGGCAAGGCAAGCTTCCGTTGAAAAGTTGCTCCAATCAGTGAAGGATATCGTTTTATGGGAAAGTGTTGTGATAAATTGATAATAGACGGTTGGTCTGGTACATACGTTGATTTATGATAAATGGACTTTGATAGCCTTTAGAATCGAGACAGATATTATTTCATAGAAGATATGATGTTTCCAAATTTATTGGTGTGCCCAATTTTTTTTTCTAGTCGGTAGCCTTTCGTTGGACGATAACATACCAGTTTCAATAGCCTGACCCTCATAAATTTATCAGATGTAGAGTATATCAAGTAGGTGCGGGCTGATCTTAATGGAATATAGGATACCCTCCATCATTGTTAAAAGTCGTCGTCCTGACTCAGAACTGTCACATTTGTTGGAAATTATGTAGGTTTATTGTCGTTTGGAAAATCAGAAAGTACCCTTCTAAGTCGATTCGCACAATAATTCAATCATAACGTTTTCCTAGCACAGGAAGTCGACTACGAGTATATGGTATGTGACTAAAGCCCTCCAGTTTTTTGGATTTGATGAAAATGTCGGATTTTCGAACATTCCATGCAGTAACTCTCTTGACTGATACCAGCAGTCTAGTGAATTTTTATATTTCTTTCGTTAGCTTTATTTAAATAGCAAGTTCCATTTGTTAACAAAAAGCATCAGAGTCATAAAATGGCCTAAAACCTACTTAAATTGAAGCAATATAGCAAGAACTGGCCTTTCCATCAGGAATATATAATGCAAATAGAATACAACAGATTTTCGTATTTATTTTGCGGTTAGTAAACATGCCTCACCGTTTAAAAGCTAGCTAATCTAAATACGCTTTTCAAGATTTTGAGGTTCTCTTCTATTTGTGTGTGCTACAGGTGAATCTGCCCCAATGGCAGGCCTGTGTTGCAACCAAATTTTTTCGATGTCCAAGAACTATTTTTTCGCAAGATTTACTAATATGTTGGTAAACAAATTCCATAACCTCCCTTCAAAAGTGTGAACGTAAATGAGATCAAATAGAAGGGTAATCTCAGAAGTACCGGACTTGACGAAAGATAGCAGTTGTTGTTTAAAATGAATGGCAATTGTAGAAAGTACCAACCTTATAAAGCTTAAATTTGGAGTTTGGCGACGCTATATTGTTTAGTATTTGTTTGGCAGCTATCAATAGTGAATGCTCTCAATGAATTTTTAAATATGGAAAAAATTGATCATCGTTATGCCATACAATACTTTCATTTCATAGACCTCAAAGCAACCAGCATCAAAACGGAACTAGATTCTACTCTGGGGGAGTCTGCCCCTTCGTTTACAACAATAAAATATTGGGTGGCAGAGTTTAAGCGAGACAGTACGAGTTGCCAAGGCGAACATCGCAGTGGCTGAACAAATGAGGTGATTTCACCAGAAATGTTGAAAAAAATCCACAAAATGGTACTGGGTAACCGTCGAATGAAAGTGCGTAAACTAGCAGATATGGTAGGCATTTCAAAAAGCGCTGTACATCGCATGTTGACTGAAAAATTGGACATGAGAAAGTTGTGCGCAAGATGGGTGCCGCGATGATTACTCACAATGGAACAAAAACACCGTCGTGAGGATGTTTTAATCGAGTTTTTGCATCGATTCATAACCATGGATGAAACATGAGTCCGTTCCTTCACACCCGAAACGAAAAAACCGCCAAAACAATGGATTCAAATGGGAGAATCGGCTCCAAATAAGGCGAAGACAGTTCCATGTGCAGGCAAGGTCATGGCGTCAGTTTTTTTTAGATGCGCGTGGGATAATTTTCATTGATTATGTTCAGAAAGGAAAAACAATCAACGACGTGTATTATGCGAACTTATTGGAGCGTTTGAAAGACGAAATCAAGAAGAAGCAGCCGCATTTGGCGAAGAAAAAAGTTTTGTTTCATCAAGATAGTGCACCAGTTCACTCATCCGTCATCGCGATGGCCAAAAACAATGAGATAAAGTTCAAATTGCTTCCTTATGAAAAAAATGGTTCGACGGTAAAAGATTTGCCAACAGTAAAGAGGTGGAGTCTGCGATTGATGGCTATTTTATGGACGATTCTCACTATAAACAGAGTATCGAAGCTATTGAACATCTAAATATCTAACTAAAAGGAGACTACGTAGAGAAATAAACATATTTTTCCCCAATTTTTTGTGTTTCCTTTGTTAGGTCAGGTACTTCTGGGACTACACTCGTAGCTTCCGAAGGACACTTCTCTTGAAACGGCTGGGAATATATTTCAGTGTACAATAGTCCATAACCATAGATGAGAACTGGGATGATTAATGACTAATACGGTCTGCTCCATACATTCTCAATATGGCATTATAACATAGTTTCGGTACCAGCATTCCTATGAGACGAATGCCTATTTACCATATGACCCGACGGTCGACCGGATTTGATAGCCGGCTATTGATACGTCCATGATGTGCAATTTACATAAAATATAAAACCCTGTAGAGAGTGTGGATATTGATACTGATCCCGCTTGAAAAACAAAGAGGACACGTAGTACGTTACTTCCCGCCTACCTCCAGGCGTGTTACGCTCAGAGCAAACCTTGTAGTCTCTTTTTGGCCCTTTTAGTATCATGCGAACCTTTCGATCCAGTGAGATTTTATCAGAATGCGACGTAGACGCTTCCTCATGATGCTGGCGACAAGTGTCAAGGCTGACGAGCAAATGGTTGAGTGGCTTTTCCCATTCTTTGGTCTTTTCTAGTTTATACAGAATGTAGGAATTGATCAGACAAATTTCCATGCGCCCAAATAAAAGCTACCGCCACCATTTAAGCTATTTTCGCAGAAAACGATACGATGGTGCATATTGGTCTGCCCGATCAACACCACCCATATGTTTTAAATAATTCAGTACAATATTGGGTTTCTTGACCATTATTTCTACATCACCCTGTGAAATCCTTTTGACCGCCGACATTCCTGTGTTACCCCTCGTAGTCAACAAGTGGCAATCCTCTTTTCTTTCCACCCTAAAAGTAAGGTGTTGCCTCGTCCATACGCGACCGTGGATTTTTCGAAAAATTCGACTTTTTTATTTTCTTGGGCAATTCTTTCCTGTTCGTTAAGATCGTTCGGGTGATATTGCATTTCAATTCGGCTAGTTCTTGAGCTAAGGCATAACTAGTGTAGTAGCGATCCGTTTACATATGGTGCCCCTGAGCACCTGGAATTTTCGACAGCAACATCTTGTATAAGTGTATCGGAATTCATGATGAAACAGGTAAATCGAGTCTGTTGTGATTGATCCGTAATATGACAAAATGCAGCAAATGTAACCAGTCTTCAAGTCAGCTAGAGTATGAATTCTGATACCCCATTTTGTCGGTTTCAAAGGATTGTATGTTATGATCGAAATTCGACACTTGAATTTTATCGTTGACTCGTCCACATATACAAAACATGCTCGCCCGGTATAAAATAATCCAAGAACTTTGGGTTGATATAGTCCAAAAATCAACTTACTCGTCGTAAACGCGTTCTCGGATTCGCCTAGATCTGTCCCCTGGAAATGTATCCGAATGTATGGATTGGCTAAATCTGTCTCTTGGAAATGTATCCGAATGGAAAGGAATATAACCGATGATATTCCTCGACCAATATTCTTGCAAATTGGCCAACGGCATTATGCCCATATTGACTATAAACAGCAATATATGCCCAGAATTCTACATTGTTCACATCATGCCAGCTCCGCCATATCGAATTTGCAGATAGCGACTTCCCTTCCAATTTTTGTTTTACGTATATGTATATTGGTTTCGCAAATAATATCCACGAGGTCATTGGTGAAAAAAAGTCTAAAAATGTGGTGCTGTGGGATTTTGGCCAGGTGTAAATTGTACGTTTGGTGACACTTCTTCGAACTCTATGCAAAGTACCCAATTTGAACTGCTTACACCTTCCGTAGTTTCACTTTCGACTTCACATTCGCTCTCTATAATTCTAATTTTTCGTCATCTCACACTCTTACTTCCTCAGGAGAAGATCTCCACTGGATTCATTCGTTTCGTGGCGTAATCCGTCGGGAATCACTGTAATTTCTTCATCCAAAGCGGCAAAATTGAATTTGTCCGAACTTGGGCTTATCTGATCTTGATCCATATTTTTAGGGCTCAAAAACTTTTCAATTGCTATATTCACTGCCAAGACTGTTTCAAGCGAATGCTATGCTGAGACTAGCTATTTCCTAGAGAAATATCTTATCGCACATCGTAAACAAGCAGATCGAGATACAAAAGACCGTAGCGCCGTAGCAGCGCCGCTCGAGTTGACACTTCAAATCAGCCGGGGGCCGTATCGGCGCCGCTCGAGTACAAAGGGCCGCTATAGCGGAGTTTAGGCGAATAAAGTTCTTTTCTACTTGAAGTTGTAACTGTCGGTTCAAATATTCTGTTGAATTGATCAATGCTGGGTGTTACTTCTTGCTGTCATTCAGAAGTAATGGGGGATATACAATGTTAAAGAGGCTAATGGGTCTGCGGTTAACGCGGTTACCGGATCTTGTTCCTCTTGCAACAGATAAGTGACACTGACGTTTTATTCCCCATTCATACCCGACCAAATGCCGTCCCCATTTGCAGTTCATACAGTTCTTATTTTTATGCGGTTGGCCATTCTTTATCAGACCAGACAATCGATTTACATTTTCGCACTTCGAGTTAGTAACTCCAACCAGTGTCTAAACGATTGGCCCATAACCTCTAACGTCATAATCCAAATATTTCGTTTCGTTCCTTATTCCTTAATATTTCTTTCATTACGAAATTGTGGACGGCATTATTAAGTGAATGTCCTTCAACATTACCTTTAGTATGTACCTTAGTATTAATATCAAATTTATCTGTCATCGATCATTCTGTGTATCTTTTTATATGCGCAAGCGCTTCCTTGAATTGTAGTGTGGGTCGAATTGCCTCCAACAATTCCGTGAAGTTTAATGATATAACTCCCTGACTAGAACTCGCTGTTACATTTAATTTGTGTACGATACGATACAATCTTCGCGGATTGTTACAGTTTTTCGTGTCGTTTTTGCCTTTATACAGTGATGGAGTATTACAATAGATTTACCTTCGTCGTCTTTGTTGATTTTTTTTGTAGATCTGCATCCGGACTTCTGCTGCAACAAGGTAGTGGTCAAATTGGTTAATTTGTTGCCGCTTGTAAATGTTGATATGAGAAGATTTTATGTTTGCTATTGTGGCTTTTCATTAAGCCACAAAGTCATTGTTTTATTGCATATCTTATTCTTGGTAGCTTTCCTTTTGCTGTTCTATTATTTTTTGGTTTTAAATCTTCCAGAGCAATATGGCATCTGGGCTTAATTTGATGCGCTGCTCATGTCAAGCATAATTTGACAATGTGCATCCAACTACCAACATTATAGGCGCTACACTTTATTGATGAGCAGGATTTTACATACAGGAACTAACATCGTTTTCCGATACGAGTATCTGTTGCATGGTTGTCAACAGTGGCTTATGTAAAGACGATGCTCTGACATCGTTTGTAACCTGTTGATGGTTGAAAAGTTGTGACAGGGAATTTTCTCTCATTACTTATGTAGGTCAGCTTAAGTTTCCCCATATCCACCCTCAATGTTCCCATGTAAGTACACTGTACTATTTGAGCTGCGATACTTACAAATATACGGGCACATGAGTGGTAATTTGATATCACGATTTTGTAGCTCAGTAAATTAAGTCTTAAGTGTGAATAATGGGCGGTGATGTTGTAAATTTGTAAACTCTTGTAATCTACGCCACACAACAAACCCTCAATTGACATCAGTTTAAAACAGTCGTGCTTAAATGCCGTGGAATGTCATGACATTTTTTTTTTTTTTTTTTTTTTTGAAACTGTATCATTGTGCGTATGTATATATGTATGTGTTTTATTATCCTTTGTTTGACAATTTACATTGAAAAATCGTATCCTGTTCACGATTTAAATCATCATAGAAGTTTCATTTACTCCCACAAGTCCAATCAGAAAGGCTGAACTTTTAACTCAAAGATGAGATACTCCTTTGGCAGTTCTTTGTTATGCACATCCACTTAAGCAGGACCTACGCAATTTGTTTAACTAACCTCAAAGCTACTGGAAACTTTTGCCACCGCTTTACACTCGGTAAGATTTTAAATATTTTTAATTTGACTCTGACTTTGTACTGACTCTCCGCCGACTTATAAATATCCTTTAAAGTGGCTCTTGGTACTCAGGCATTAGTTTCCTATCAATTTAGAATTTTCCTTCTGTTATTTTTCTCTCAGTTTTCGCTTGAAAAGATTACGAGACATTTAGACTTGGGAGAGTTTGAAATTGTTCCTGGAATACAAGGAGTGCAAGTAGGACGAGAAGTATTTGTATCTGTACATAGGTTTAATGGGCAAAAAAAATATACATATACCATATATATATATATATATGTATTGTGTTTTCTTTGAAATGGTAAATAATGAAAACAGTCAAAAGGAAACACGAATAAGGACGCATAAATATTCAATGAGAGTTGTTCAATCGGATATTTTTCTTTTGGGGTTCTTTGTTTGGTTTTCAATTAAAAGTACACCCGAGTAATGGCAGGATTTTTGTATTTTCTTTTATAGGTTTCTTCTTTTTTTTTTCTCGTCTTCTTTTCCTCTAGGTTGTATTGATTTTCAACAAAATGAATAGGTGTATCAGAACGGGACTGAGAGGTTTTATTTGGACTATTTAATCAGTGAGTGTTCTGCGAGGGAGTTCACTAAGTCTCCTTTGTAAATAGAAGGCGCTCTTCTGCGAATGATGTAACTACCGAATTGTAATTGTTATTTGATTATTTGTGGACTTTAAGATTGGAGAATGAGGTGAAAGCTATTCCGCTTCTAGTTACTTGTGAACATAAGTTGGTGTGCACATTTAATGAGGAAGTTTTGATCATTGAGATTAGCTTTCAAGAAGCTCGATTTCAACCTCGAGATGGCTTTTTGCCATTATAAATAAGAAACAAACATGCTACTCCAATCGTACGAGATTTTCAGACCAGAAAATTGATAAAATTATTGTCTCCCGAACACTGACGCCTTAAAGAACATTAGACAACCATGGGTGTCTCCCAGGGCGCCAGAGAGTAAGTGTAGTATGTCATTGTGAACTCTTTACACAGATGTGTCATCCTCAAATTGCTTTGAAATGGTTTTTAACCAACATGGATTTGGATGTGATGTACTTCTTTTCTTATTCCTTCCTTCAGATAGCTGCGATAGGAAAAAGATCAACCAAGCCAAGATGCTAAATCTTGAAAGAGAGGGCTAACTATGGGAGAGAAGTGGGGAGTTTTAATTAGATTTTGAAAGATGATCGATATCTCGAAATTATCTGCACTACTTCGTTGTCCCGATTTACAATGAGAAATTCTGAACCAACTGATGTATCCATTTGGACGCGACTGATCAATTCTAATCCGATCGGTTGAAATCGGTTTTGAACTACGTAAAGCACAAGTCATGCTTGAATCCTTGAGAAGTGAAAAGAAAAACAGAGCAGGAGGCGTTTCGCTGCGTCCTTCGGAACTAGTCCATAGAACCCTACTTGCTTCAATTGGTATTTCGCTGACGGCCTGCTTACTTTTTGCTTATGTCCTGTTTCCCCTTACGGGTCCTAGAGACTTAACTGCGCCTGCGCGCCATCGTATACGGTTTCTGGCACTGAGCTTCAGCTCTTTCCAACTCTTCCGCAGTTACAGTGACTCCTCTTCAACTGTTCTGCGCCGTGTAGTTCACGGCCGACCTGTTTTTCTACCTTCGCGTGATAACGGATTCCATTGCATCGCGTAATTTGCTATGGAACTGTCGCCTTTTCGAAGTGTATGACCAATCCACTGCCATCTCCGCCGTTGTATGATTGTGCCTGTTGGTTCCTGTCCCGTTCTCTGCAAACGATATTCGTTAGAGAAACGGTTAGGCCAGAAAACCTTAGGCACATATTAACGAACGTTTGTAGTTTTTTTTATCATAGCAGCGATCATCTTCCAAATGCTGCACTCATACAACAGTATCGATTCAACAGTCATAGCTTGGTGTTCAAGCTGAACTAATGCACTCCATATCGTGGACATCATTCCAAACGCAGACTTTGTTTTGCCGATTCAGTTGACAATATCCTGATTGGTCGAGATAGGAGAATCCAGAGGGGAAACTTGTTTATTCGCTTGGCTTGGTTGCTAAGGCAATCGCAGGAAGAACTCAGATTGTTCACACTCCATAAGACTGCCTTTCTTAGTAAGCTTGACAATCATTGCCTTCTTCCTCTCGTCGGGGAAACTTTCTGCCTCCCAAGCTCTCTCAACAGAAGGTTTTACATCCTCTGCTCTGCTGATGTTGTTGGATCAGGGTTGCAGAAGCTCTGCGGGAATACCATCTCGAGCTACCGCTTTGTTGTCCTTCAGCACGTTGGTCGCGTTAGCGATCCCACCCTTACTTCGAATTGAAGTGCGAATTTGGGAAATTGTTGCTTCGGGTAGCTCAGTTTGATCACTGGCGAACACACGGTTAAGGTCCGTAGCAAAATGCTCCTTCTATCGCTTGAATCCTCATCCGAAACGAGTGCAGAATCATCTAAGCCTTTCACCGGATGATGGCTAGAACGATGACCACCTGTCAGCTCTTTGGTGATTCTGTAAACGGTTCTTCTATTACACCTGCTCCCTGCTTTTCTGGCTTCTCTCATTTTACTTTGATACAGGGACTCTAGCACATTCCTCCCTACTGCTGAAGTATCTACAATACGAGCTTTAAGTCATTTTGGTTCTTCAATAAGCCTTCAAGTATCCTCGATAAGCCACGTGCTATATCTTGCCTGCCATCTTACCATTGTCACTCTTGTCCCGTCGTACGCTACATTGCACTTCTCTCATATTCCTTTGATACAGGGACTTTAGCTCGTTCCTCCCTACTCCCTAGGTGTGGGAACATTTTTCACAGTGTTTCAATGTTCTTGGATGGTTGTCAGCAGTGAGCTGCTGATTGCTTCCACTCCTAGTGTAAACTGATCCCTTAGTTGATGGCATATTGGAGGGATCTTTAGCCGGTCGATGTTATACGTAGGCATTCTGGTGATATTTCGAGGTCTTTGAATAGATGCAGTACGTCACTGGACAATAGCTACCACTTTAGTGTTGATCTCGTTCTAACCCTATGTCGGCTCCTCGTCTGTTTGGGTTGGCTAAAAGACAACTTCTGAAACGTCGACTGATCGTCGATTGGTCGATTTGGTTGGACCAACTAACTTTCACCATTGTCATTTCAGTCACCAAGGCCGTGCTTCCGGATCACATGCCTGAGCCCTTCATTGTCGTTACCTACCTTTGTATTCAACTCCCCCATCACGATAACGATATCTCCGTTCGGCGTTGCACTGACTGTAAAAGTTTTCATTTTCATCTTCAGTCGAGGGATTCGTTGGGACGTAACACTGTACGATCGTGACAAGCCGTACTCTAGTCCCGAATCTGGCCGATAAGATCCTATCAACATGTGGGTTCCGCGAAATTAAGCCTGTGCGTGCTGTTGGCGCACACAGATTCACGGGGATTGGCGGACGGCTTGTCTGAGTAGAGCAGCATAGTGTTTCACGTTGGGGATTGGTACTCCCCCGAGTTGGACCATCGTACTTCACTCACTTCTAAAATGTCCAAGCTATATCGAAGGAACTCCCGCCAATCTGGGGTCCTTCGCTCCCTGAGTCGAGGAACGTCCTCACATTCCAGAAATCAATCTCAGTCCAGGTACAAAAGCTAAAAGTCGTCATCATTCGATCATTCTTTATTCGAGGCTTAATGTCGGTTTCCGTTGTGGCGGCATTTTTCTGAAAAGCAGGGTGTTAACCCACGTTATCTAGACTAGAAACGCTGCTGCGTTTTACACAACGTTGTTATGGCAACGAACGCTTTTATTTTTGGTAATTAGTATCAGTTTTAGATGCGCAGTACTGATGAAAGAGGTAGAATGACATGGCATTGGGACTACTCTGAATATATACGAGAATGTGTCAAACATAAACGGGACTGACTGATTGAGTTGGTGTGCAGGTAGTCTGTGCCTTTAGAAAGAGGAAGGAACCAACCGCAAACCAGAAACAAGGACGAAGTGCATGTCTCCCTGGAGCAGCGGATTATCATCAAGTTTTTGGAAAAGGAAGTGGTGAATCCAACCAAAGTTTGCGGTTATTACAGGCAGGGTTCGAGGACCACATCCTGTCAAAAACCTGTGTGTTTCTGGAGGTCAAGAACGAGAGCCTCGATATCCGCCCAAGGACTAGTGTAACGGAGGCCAACATTAAGTCGGTCCGTGATCTTATAGAGGGGTATTAGCGCATAACTCTCTGCGAAATCGTGAAGCAAGTGAAAACCAGTTACAGGATCGTGATAAATTACTTGGAATTTCGTAAAGTGTTTAGATGGGTTCCACGTCGTTTATCGGAGGATCACAAGGGACATCGACTCTTCAATCAATTCCAGCAAGAACGTGAGATGTTTTTGAATCGCATCGTCACCTGTGATGAAACTTGGATGCACCACTACATGCCCGAGTCGAAACAGACGAGTCTGGAATGGAGAAAGAACAATTTTTTTGGTCAGCGTTTCACGTCGATTTTCTCCATGATCGACACAATTAATGCGCAATATTAATGTGAATTAGTGGATGGTGCGAATTTGTAATTTCGAAGGAAAATGAAGCAAAAATCTGCCAGAAGTGTGTTTCTTTTGCATGGCAACGCTAGGAATTATGCGGCTAACGCGACGATGCAAAAATTGGATGCATTCGAGTGGGAACCGCAGGAGTATCCACCCTATAATCCATACTTATCACCTTGTGACTACCATATTTTTGGGCTCCTCAAAGAAGCGCTTTGAGGCCAGCATTTCGACGAGAACGAAGCTTTTGTGCTCCAACACAAGGGAGATGGAATAAAAAAAAGGCTCCCAATCTGATGGAAAAAGGTTTTTCTAGGGCGGGACTGTTTACGCCTAGAAATATGTAACAGCAAGCAAGTAGACTAGAGTTAAAGAAATATTCGTTCCGAACGCAAAGCCCATGGACTTTCCAATTCTTCCACAGATGTTAACATTGCTCGACAGAGGGTTGACGGTGCCCTTGAACGAAGTGTGCAACAGAATCCGCAAGATAAGAGTTTGCAAAAGCAATCTTTTCAACCTACGACTTCTTCGATTTATCGTTAATACAGTGCTACTATGAGTATATTCTTCACTCGAAAGCAGCAGAACTAAATAAACTGATGCACCGGTATTGTGCCTAGAACTTTTTTCACAGTAGTGAAAGAAGTGCCCGGGTATCGTTCAGTTAACTCCATTGCGCTAAAGATCGAGTCGCCCAAAGCTATTACAGTCCAAAGGGGGTTACATTCAAGTATTACAAGGTTAAGTCTTCCCTTTTCAAGAATAATAATCCCGATAATGACATTTAATAATAGCAGGATTACTGATTTACAACCACTTCGATACTACAGGTTATGTTAATAAATATTGAGTACTTAAAACCTCCGGTAGTTCTGGTCATAAATTTAAAAGTGATAAATAGTTCCTACGATGTAAACATGCAAAAGGTCTAAGCAGACTATAAAGAAAGATTCGTGACAATTAAAAATAGAAAAGAAGACTACTTACAGAGTTCTATTATGCATCGTGTTTAAAAATGCAAATGTTACGTGCACCAGCGTTTACCTCTGCACTTTCAGAACAACTTTCAAGCTCCGATATTTGTTATGACATATTCTTTTTTTTTTTGCGCTATTTTTCCTCTACATTAACACGCTATGAAATTTTATTTCCATCAAGTTCGTAAATTCTATTGAAACTCTGGACAATTGCAGAGAAATTTTTGGAAAACAATTTAAATGATTGTACTTTCCTTGCTCTGTTTCTCCATCATCATCATCGTCATCGTTGAGTCGCTTATTAATTCCATTTCGTTTGTTTTCAATTTACATACCCAAAAAGGATATATAACGTGTCAAATGCAACTCAATTTTCAAATTCAAATATCACCGCCAAGTACCAACATCGCGTTGCAGTAACTGTTAGTAACTTGTTAACTTAATTACACGAAACTACGCCAGGATGTCGCTTATTACTTTCCTTTAATGTGGCCAGGCTATCCCTGCATCGTAACACATGTAAGCAGAGCCATGGTGGTGGTAGTTGAGATACCTACTACTTTTAGTCATTTTCTACGCTGGATAAAGGGCATGCCATTGCCATGTCACTAACTGGCGTGCTACAGATGCATTTTATGTGTATGCCATTCCACTTGTAACCTCTACTGAGCATTCATGCATTTGGAAAGCAATTTATTCACTTGGAAATATTCGAAATGCTCTGAAGCCTTGAGTGAAAATTTTTTTGTTAAAGTAGCACCTAATCCAAGTATGTTAAGATGGAGGTATAGTACTCGTATATGTATTATTATATATTTTATAAATCAACATGACTTCAAATACTTCAAGAAAGTAGAACTAATGGCGATTTTATAGAATGAAATCCGCTTGAATGGATCTGTATTCAAATCGTTTTTTTCGACTTATGTTGCTGGGATACACTGCTACTGCTATTTTATCTATTTGATGACGGCTTAATTGCGGCACGATCTCGTTTTTTTGCTGAAACTCTTGGCATACATTAAACTGATATTTTTCCTTGCAACTGTTGGCTCTGAATACAGCATCTAGTAATGACAAGAATCTCTCCACTGTTTGTACATATATATATTTACTCAAACAGTTGTTCATCTCAGTTATGAGTTTTCTATTATAGTAAATGTCAAAAGATAACAATAAGTTTATTTCCTTAGCTAAATTCGAGTTTGTAAGAATGGTCGTTGTTGATAAGTGTAGGCTATTCGTAGGGCGACGTCCTGAGTACACAGTCCTGTTGCATAATAACGAACTGAGTAATAGTCTGAGCAGTTCTTTAAAACCAAAGTCATTTTCTTTACTCCGATTT
This sequence comes from Volucella zonaria, assembly GCA_963966105.1. Lineage (NCBI taxonomy): Eukaryota > Metazoa > Arthropoda > Insecta > Diptera > Syrphidae > Volucella > Volucella zonaria. The sequence goes on along the minus strand of OZ014534.1, from coordinate 123,085,383 downwards.
GAAAAATATTCGATTCCCACTTCGAGGTCCAACGAAAGATTCGTCTTCTTACTGACACCAAACCCCAAGACAGGACAAAGAAAAGTCGGAAATCACTATTGTTTCTTATGGAAACTCACTTCCAGTGCTGTAAGGATATGAGGGTACGAACAGGTACTAACTGGCACCATAACATCAACTTGAATTATGAACCCAGAATCTCTAGCCTGATTACAGAGAATAGAATAACATGAGCGACCAATTGGTTTAACCCCGGAAGAATGGCCTGGCTACAACACAATCTTTCATACATCATACCTTGGTTTTAAACTATCCCTATCGTTTGGCTAAAGTTGAGCTACGAGTACGTTCCAAACAATTCCAAAAAGTGATTTTCATTCCCACAGCAGGAGGAACTAACCACTCCTTTGCTGAAGATCACAGAATCGTAAGTGTCTCCTCGTTTCTGTTAAAGACCCAGGAGAAAATTGTAGATAAACATATAAGACAAACACTCAACGAACACAACGTATGCGGTTCTAAACACGCTTACCTTAAAGGAAAATGAGTAGAGTCGGAACTACACGAGGTTGTAGCTACCATAGAAAAGAATATACACTGCAAACAGTACCATGGCTGCCATCCTAGTAATGTAAAGATCGTATCTATAAGGATGGGCTTGGACAAGCTCCGTGTAGAAACAACGATAGCACAATGGATTGAGAACATACGAAAGGGCAGAACTATCAATTTAGAATTTGGGAAAAAAGCGAAAGGAAGAGGAAAACGGTTTGCAAGAAGAACTTGATGTAAACGACATCCTTATAATAATTTCGAACATAAAGGTATTAAGGTAGTAGCCTACGCCGACGACACTCTGGTGCATTTTCCAACGATCAGCAAACTAATGGAGTCGGTCTTGAACGCACTCGTAAAATGGATGACATAAATCGGTTTAGGGATCCATCAAAAACCAAACTAGTGTTGTTCACAAGAAAAAGAAAGCTAGAAAAGTTTAATCTTCCCAAAATCAATGGCGTTAGGATACAACTTTCATTCGAAGTTAAATATCTAGGAATTTTCCTAGACAGTAAACTCAGTTGGAAGAGTAGCATCGATGAAAGAACCAAAAAAGCATTAGGAGCATTCTACAGATGCCAAAGAACGTCGAGGACAAAGACCACTGGATGTACATGGCCATAGTTAGACACATTCCTACCTATGGGGCGCTGGTGAATGGGTCTGAGTCGCGTTGCCTGTGAGATTAATGTTTAGTGATCTAGGGTTAAACTAAAAGAATCAGGCCTATGAACGCACCGCAATTTAAGACACCCGTCTATAATACAGGAGTACGAAATATCAAAACTGACGAAGTGTAGTGACTGGTTATCCAACACTGCCATCAACAATGGAAAACTCCACTTTTACACAGATGGCTCCAAAATGGAGAAAGGTACTGGAGCTGGAGTCTACTGTGAAATCATATATATAGATCCAGGACTCTTTCAAGATTCCGGAAGAATGTACATAGTATTTTGCAGTCAGAAATACTTACCATTCGTAAAGCTGCACAGGCTGTACTACTCATGGAACTTGATCTCTCAGAGATCTATATCTGTGTAGATAGTGGGGCAGCCATAAAAGCTTTTGAAAGTGAAACCATCAAATCAATGGACGTACAAAAATATCGTCAAACTCTAAGTAGAATACGCGAATCTGACTGAGTGGATAATTGCTGAGTACCTGGACACACAAAGGTAAAACCAAATGAGAAAATGGATGAGCTGCCACGGAAGGGTGCCTCTCTGCACAGGACTAACACACACAACGACATAAATTTGCACGGTTGTTGCAATTTTTTTTAAATAATTACTATATTCAATAGCCGGTCTGCCGGCAGGAATCAAACTTCAAAATAAAAGCAACACAACGATCGCAAACCACCCAGGTGGTGGTTATTTCGGTAATGGCGGACTGCAACGCCAACAACGAAAAAAAAAACAAAAAAGGGAAATTTGCAACAGGCAGCAAGTTGAGTGCTGCCACTTTCGGCTGCTCAGCTGGGGGTGGGTTTATGGTTAAAAAAAACGGAAATAAAATACACGAAAGTCGCAGATCTCAAAAAAATAAAGATACACAAATGCGTCCAAAGGCGCCACGCAATCTTTTTAGGAAGGAATTGCGAAACCTTAAAACGATGGAAAAACACAACAAAAGTCGAAAGTCACGGGTACTTTGTTGATCGGACTTTTTTTTTTTGAACAAAGGAATTGAGCGGTAGAAACGGTCTACAGAACCAGACAAGCGGCAGAACGTACCTGGATTTTTAACGTAAACCACCTGTCATAAGACCTTATGTTTACGAGGTGCCCATACACCCATAGGGAGCAAGGATACGCCTTCCACAGCCACCATGACGCTCCCACAAGGGGCCTACCTCTAACAAGTCAGGCCCGGACCGAAATCCGGGGGGCTCCTGGCTCCCATGGTACCGTGATTTAAGTCCTGGTATGGACTACCGGTGGTCAAGCCACCAACAAGACCTATGACCGGCAACTTGTAACTAGTCAAATCGTAGCAACCATTCAGAGGCTGTAATCTGAAGATGTGTACGATAAGACCAGTTTAGAATAATCTACCCCCGCTTTTTATTAGACAACGTCATTAATGGGCGAAGCCTTGATAATTGGGCCGGGGCCCAGACAAGCGGCAGTTAAAACTACCGCAGTAGAAACCGCTTAAGAGTGGGCTGCTATCGTCCGCCTTCCCGAACGATTGAAACTATTTTTTTTTTCTAGTGGGTCGCGTGAAAGGCAAACGGAGTAATAAATTTTTTCCACGTTGACGAAAGCCTACTGGGATCTCACTATACACTGTTACTATACAATACTTAGCTTTGCTTGGTATCCTTCTTTCCTCGTCTTCCCAGTTCTCCCTGTGGTTCCCTGATCCTGTCCTCTTTCCCTTTAGCTTTGCACTTAAATGTTTTTTCTTGTTTTTTTGTTTAAATTTTCGTTTCTCTACTTTCTTTGTCACTTGGACCTAGATCTCTTAATTTTTTTTCTTTTAAAAAAACCTCTATACCTACCGTGTTGCGGTCAACCAAGAAATGGCTGCCCTGATTCGACTTATGTCCACTCAGACCATTGGTCACTCACCCACGCATTCGTGCATTACATCTACTCGGTTAGCGGGCCCAATGTTTGGTATATGTGTACAGCGCTCCGCTACCTAGCTGGAGCGTGTAATCATGGCTTGATGCACCGCTAGACCGCTCTTTCATACACTCAAGTGTGCCACTTTGACTACCCAGATCCTCGGGGAAATTTGCGAATTTTGGGGATTTCCTTTGGCCTGAGTGAACATTTCCCCTGAGTTGTCTTGGGTTCAAATAACCCATTCTTTCCCCGAATTTGATCAGTGAAGTAAGTCGAAGTGACAAAGAAAGTTCCTTTTCTATTTATTTGCGATTTCGAATGGGGAACTAAGTCAGGATCTAGGGATCTTAGGTTAAACTTTTGAAAAGTGACGGAGGAAGAAGGAAACTTTTCTCGAATTAAATTCCCTCATGAATGGTGGACCCGGTGGGCTTCCGTGCAGATTTTGGAGGGGAAGAAAAGGGAATATCAGATAGCGTCCCACTCTTTACATTAATTATGTTTTATTTTTCATTGTACAATTTTTGTTACTGTCTTCTGTTTCGTTTGCTGTATTTGTTTTTATGGGTGTCTTGTGTGGTGTGTGTTGCAGAGAGTTGCAGGCAGTCCGCCTGGCTCTAGGCAACGTGTGCGGGTTATAGATGTTTCATTTACACAGAGAGTTCCAGACCGCCCATCTGGCTCTAGGTGTATAGTCCAAATAATATGGCCGTCCGCCTGGCTCTGTCTTTCCCGTGTGGACCTACTGGATGTCACTTCCGAGGAGCGTAAAGGCAGAAGTCCGGGATTGGAAGAATCCACAGGAACCTTTCGCAAATACGTTCCTCCAAAGTGACAACGGACATAACATACAAGGAGGGTCAGAAGGTGAAGGGGTTAGGAGCGGATGCCTTAGCTCTACTTAAGACTGGAGACTACCCATTGGGGGAGACAAAACAACATTTGGGACAAGGGTCGGCTATTTCGTGTTGGACCCTTGCACAAAAACCAAAACCTATAGCGCTTTCCTTGCGCTCTTGTAGCAAACCGTCCGCCTGCTCTGCGGGCTTCTTCCTCGAGTTTTATTTTTTTTTTGACCGTCCGTCGTACCTATTTATGTTGTCCTTCCAAGATGCTGAGAAAGTGCACCGATGGCTGATGCGCCCATGGCTGCCCATCACTCTCTCAGAATTTTGGACGAACAACTGTTGCAAAGGGAAAGGTTCGAAGGAGTGAAGCGAAGGTTTCAAGGAAAAAGAGTCCAGCTTGTTGGGGTAAATTTTACCGCAACAAGCAAAACTGACAGATCTCATTAGGTTTGTTAACAGCTCTGGCTTTTAAGCTAGGTAGGACCCACGACAATAATAATAATATCATATAACGAATGATACAGATCCAAGCAATGTGATGCAGCCCATCTGAATCACAGGCAACGGACACGATATTGAGGTAAGGAACAAGTCCATCCTTGTATACTTTTTTTCTCGTAGTTATCGCTTCAATGATAATGTGCACCAGCTTCCATCACAACAGTACCTAGGTAGTAACAAACGTTTAAAGTACACCGCTGAGTCTTCGACATCCGTACAGAAACCGTAACAGAGGGCAGTATGATCCAGTTAAGACTGGGGTAAACTGTACGCAATCAATTTTTAAAAAACGTCCAGAAGTGTTTTTCTGGTCTGACAAAAGCCTGGAAAGTCATTTGTTAGGAATCTGTGTTCATGTGACACTAAAAAGTCAGTCGAAGCATCATTTGAATTTATTTGCCGTGATTCCATTGCGACCTGAAACTCTGAAAAGAGGAATTGTATTCGTTTCCTATTTAGTTTGAAGCTTCCAAGCTTCACTTCTTGTTGACTTCGGGTCACCTGTTCTTCACTATAAGTTAAGCAGAGACGAGGTGTGAATTGCTTCCTGCATTTTTTTTTAGAGTCCTCCGGTAAAATTCGACTTAATCTATACTAATCTCCTCTTAGGCATACTATTGCTTAAGCCTACAGGGCTTAGTATTTTGAATACAACTCTATTCTGTATATCGACGCATTTGTTATTCCAGAACTTTCAAATCATTCTCTGTTTTTATCAATATCCTTGTACCCTGTTGTTATTTTGTCGAAAGTAGAGCACTCTGGATATCTCCTTCCGCAAACTCACAAGGCGTAAGCATATCTAAAAATCTATCTTGAAGTGTTTTCAATATCCAAAAGTCATTATTTGTTTATTGGACTCGGGACTAATTCGGGGCGATAATTCACGTTATCTGAACTAGAAATGCTAAGCCTTTTTCCAAAATATAAAAGTTGCAATTAGCTCCTAGATCCAAATACCCAATCGGTATGACTAATAACTAATTTCCAGTAGTCACGATTTAGTAAAATTTTATTACTAGGGAAACTGTTATTTTATGACACCTAAATTTGTGGAACGAATGAGGAAGCAATTATTAAGCTGAAAACGCGGTAATTCAACTGCAAAGATCTGGCAACACTACCTTTCTGGTTGGGTTTCTTTGACCAACAGTTGCATATATTGGGTTCGACAAGACACGACTACAGGGCTAATTGGGTTCAATTTTAATATCACTCAACTCAAGTCCGTAATGTAGTAACACAAATTAATGTTTGATTTTATTTTCTTTTCTTTGCAGGTAAGTCATGGAACAGCTAGTAGACAATATACGAGTATCACTAGTAAATACATACATACTGACGTACAATAGATCAAAGCACAAAGTGCACTTGGTGTGCGTCTGCCATTTAATCACACGAATCAATGGGATGTGTAAGTAAACAGAGCTACACTTAGGGTGCACTTAAAGTTGATTAACTACCCCGGTAGACTATCAATCTGACAGTCACTGTGTAATGTAGTGAATGGTAAATAACATCGAACGGTAAGTTGGAGTGTTTCGATTTTTTCCTTCTCTTGTTCCATAACACAGAAGCCCGCGAATACGAGTACTGCGAGACTATCCACAAGACTAATGGGATGAGGTGGTGGATTATATTGAATGGAAGTGTAAAATCCATCGATTCGGAGGTAAATCAAGAAAATCGAAGACCATCCGTTGATTTTAATAAAGTCGAGGATTTACTCACACAACCGGTCCCGATTATTTCGGTTTCTTGAGATTGTATCTAGAGAACCCTGGGGGCAGAAAAAAAAAACAAACTTCAATTCAAAACGCGTTCTTTTGGTTTTAGGTTTGCAAAATGTTAAGCTTCGTAAAATCCTTGAGTACGGGTAGACACATACATACAAACTGTTGCAACAACGATAGTGAGATTAATCGTCTCAGGAAGTTGATAGTGGTAATTTCATCAGTGCACTGGTGTACTGGTGTCGATAGTGTCGATGTTTAGGCGTTTGCCTTCGTGATGTAACAAATCCATGAGGTTTAAGTGTATCTTATTTCTAATATTACTCGTGCTTTGATTAAGATAGTCATCTCTCAGTGCTGTTATATAAGACAAGAGAAAGTCCTCATCGATCAATGGTAATGGCTATACGCTACCGAAATGTAAGTGTCTTCCGCTTGCGCTTATTAGTGCAAGAGTTTGTTTTAAGTAATCGAAAGAGAACCTGTAAACTCACCTGATAGGTAGGTTTCTCTGCATTTCGCTGAGATTAAATTTCAACGTAGGTACTTGTAATGCTTATTCAAGTGTGAATGGTGGTTGGTTGTTGACAAAATCATTTACATATGAGTACCTCTGTTGCCCGATGTAGAGATACGAGTACATTTGCTTAGTATATTCCGTTCAAAAACGAGTTTTTTTTTTCACAACCTCCTCGGGAAAGGCCAATCTGTGACGCCGATGTGGCGCCTGAGGATGACCACTTTGCTGGAGATGATCGATTTGCCGATTTCGGAGGTCGTAATGATTCGAAAGTGGTTGGCAAATGAAGCTTTTAGCGGAATTTAATGGCATCGTGATCAGCTATCTTCTTAGTATTTTCAGAAATTGGTTGCGAAGATTGGGCGTCTACTTTGAACATGTGATCCTCAATTATTTTGTAATCACATTTGCATTGATAGCTCAACAATCGGTTGGTACTTTTTCCTTAAAAAAACTGGTTGCTTATAGGGGCTATATATAGAGAAATAAGATATTCAATTCAGATAGAAAATGACTTTAAATTTTTGCTTAAAAGAGAAAAAATCAAAAGGATTTATGGGAATCTCGACCTAAAAAAAACTTCCAATTGAGCACATATTTTACAAACATATGTACGTGATGTTTTTTCCGCCCGCTAGACAATCGTTATTGTCTGTCTGATAAGAAAGCGTTAACCGCAGGACACATACGAGAGGTTTATTTTAATTGTTGGGTTCAACTTTGCGAATGGAAAGGTTAGCTTAGAGTGATAGGGCTTGCGTCAGTTGGACTGGTATCTTATCTGATTGTGAAGTTTCCCTACTTCGGAATCCCACCGAGGAGGCTTATCACCTTTATTGAGGCCGCTGATGCATATCGGCGTTTGCAAGATGTTTAAATCCAAAATCTCTTGTCCTGCCGCTGGCGTTTTTCCGCGTTAATTTTAAGAAAATTTGAACAATCTATTCAAAGCGTTTGTTACATTTAAGTGCATGCTCTATTGTCTAGGATTTATATGTTAAAATGGCGAAGGGTTGCGCGGATGTAGCGATTTCATATGTCCGCGACTTTAGTGTCCAAGTTGAGACCTACAAAAATTTCAAACTAGGAGAAACCCTCGTCTTTCTAAATAGAAGTGCTTTCCTTCTCAGCACAGCAATACAGCCGCAATACTTCTCACCAAATTCGCTGGAGATATCGAGATTCTTTGTTGATCTCCATGCGGTGATTGAAGTGCTGAATCCCGATGCAGATGTTATGTGTTCCTGCATTACAGTTCTTCAGCATTACTCAAAGAATCTCGATGCACGAAAGTCAATTGTAAACGATTATCGATTTGTCCCTTTGTTGGCCGGTGTTTTGAAGAAGACAACAGCGCAGGATAAAATCTAGCGCCTGCTGATGATTTTGCAGGATCTCACTTATGGCATCAGTATTACGTAGGAGGAGCCATACCTGACTGGATTGGTGGAGTTGCTGGTGCAGATTATCTACAATGAAGAGGAGACTCTGGCGCAGCTGGCTCTGTCTGTTCTGATAAATCTCTGTTATAAGAACTTTTCTGTACTGTTTCTGTTCCTGCGGATAGTCAACATCTCGAGTTTTAGTCGGAAGATCACAAATTTTGGGGTGCTGGCCAACAAGATGATGATTATTCTGTCGGAGGACATCAACTCACCGGAAGTTAAGGAATTGCATGTATTTTTGAGGGCAACTTTTGGCACTGTCTATGAATGCATCAAAACTTGGAATGTTCCATATTTGAGGCATGTGGCGGACTTTCTTCTGGACTCCAAGTCACATAAGGTCCTGCATATGGCAATGCGGACGTATGAAAACTACTGTGACGATATCTAGAAGCTGTTGGATCAACTTGAAAACCGCACCGAAATGGATGACTCAACGGAGGAATCAAGAAAAGCACAACAGCTTTGCATGTCTCTGCTGTTTGAATTGATTAGATTTATCCTCGAACTCGCGGAACTACCAAACGAAGACGGTACTGAGAGTCGAATCAGTTTGGAATCAAATACCCTGAGAGTTTACGAACTTCTTTGTCAATGGATTGAAAGCGATTTAGCGGGATAGATGCAGTACGCTTGTTGGATGCATTAATTCGATCAACAACTAAAGACAGCCTTACGATAAAAGTTGCGAAAGACTCACAGTTGATTTGCCAACTGATAGCCATCTCAGAGAAGCCAGACACAAATTGTCGCCACACAATAGCTATCCTGCAGCTCATATTGACCCTTCTCAACAGACAGAAAACGGAGAAACTTATTCTGTCGAAAATCACTGAATCGTACTTCGATAAAATGTAGCCCCATTTATTAGGTTTCTTCGGATTATCTTTCCTCATATGATGGCGAGTTTTTGTAGAAGTTCTCATGCTGCTGCTCATCGACTGACAAAGTTTCTTTCATCGGTGTTAACAATAACTTCTCGTTCAATATCTCAATAACTGGCCGCAACTTGAAAAGCCTGCTACGGATGGTCTCTTGATGATTTGCTTGATTTGCTATCGAAATGAATAACAGATAGCAGAACTTCAAAGGAGTTCACGCTCCTAGTGCCATTGACAATCTTTACTCCCCGTTCAGGGCTCCACATCTCTCCAAATTTGGAAATACTTGCAACCAACGAAAACAGTACTATCCTCAGAAACCTTTCCACCTCTTGACTGGTCACTCTGTTAGCTTTTGATCTTTCTTTTTCTATTGAATACACAGAATTTTCAAGAGCTATGTTCTCAACTAACTGATCATTAGAAAAGTATTTGTAAAATTCATCAGGGCTATCAAGTTCAGCGATAACAGGAGGAAGGGAAAGGGTATCCCTTAAATTGTTTGCCTGCATCATCTAGAAGGTAACTATTTTGTTTCCAGTTAAATGTTAGTTTTTTTCCTTTACACTTATGGTTTTTGTTTTGTTCATCTTGCAATGCGTTGGTTTTGGTTTCTTTCTTGTCAAAGGCTGATTTTTGCTAAAGGTACACCCGTTGGTCTCCACAGTCTGGATGTTGTCTGACGAAATTGTTGATGCACTGACGATCTATCAACTTAACCATCATCAAGTTCATTTTCCAATAAAACAAGTTCATCGTCACACTAGATTGGTAAATCCAAAAGAGTCAAAGAAGAAATTTTCCGTCTATTGCATTTATCAATAGTCCAGAGGTCCATGGTTTCTGACCCAATTAAAGCCTCCTCTGGTGTCCCTCAAGACAGCCACCTTGGTTGCTTATTATTTATTTTCACTATCAATTATGTTGAATGCATCACTAATATATGTGCTTCCACCAATCCCTGCTTCAAAACAGTGAAGCTTTTCCTTGCCAAACTTAAATATGACAGCTTGTATAGTAGTTGGGCAATTAATCCTTCTACAAATCTCCTAAAGTAAGAGCATAAACCTAAAAAGCTACGAACTGCGTTTATACTCTGCGGTACTGGAAAATTAGTTACTGAGTCTATAACTTTCTCGTCAGGCTGTATACCATCTTTTGTCACCGTGTAACCTAAATAATTGACTTCTGCCCTCATAACTTATCTAATCTCAACTCTACTCGTAATTTATTTCTTAATAGTCTATCAAGGACTTCACTCATTATCTCTAAATGTTCCTCAACTGTTTCTGTAGCTATCATAATGTCATCGATATAAATTCTGATTTTTCCCTTTCGCAACAAGTCATCAAAAACTTTACTAACTTTACTTTAGACCGAAAGGTATTTTGAGGTATTCAAATTTCCCCAAGGGCGTTACAAATGAGTAGACCTCATGGTGAACATGGTGGAACGCACTCTTTAAATCAAAATGTGTAAAAATGTTTTTATTTACTAAAGCATCCAGTAAATCTTCTATTGCCTTCCAGGGCTGCCATAAAACCAAGGCACGAGTACATACATCGGCACCTTTTTTTCTTTCCTTCCTAATTTTCCTTCGCATTTTAAGGATACTTAAAAACCCTTAGGCGCACGCAGATTATATAAAAAAGAAAAGTATATTAGACAAAAACTTACAAGTCAATTCTTATGTAATGATTTAAGTGAAATGTTTTGAAAATAATATTTAAATATTTGGTTAAAACAGTTACTAAGCGACGAGGCATTGAATTGATTAAAGTTTGTGTAGATATGTCGATGTTTAGCGATTCTACCTGAATAGCTGTTTTTAGCTACAAAAGTGATTCGAACTGGCCGTCCACCTGAGTAAACCCTCTTGACAATATGCCCCATTGGTCCTCTATGGAAAGTTTTAAAAAGATTTTTTGTTTGCGCTGAGCAGTGTATGGCAACGATATCGCGCGGAAAAGTCCTGTCTCTCCCCCCCCCCATAGATTTTCACCAAAATCACCAGCAATTCCATATATTTCTCTGAATTCATTTTGTGGAAAATAAAGCAAATTGTAGTTTTCCCTCCATACATGAAACCAGCCCACACCATTGGACGGCCTCCTTGGAAGTTTCTCGAGTGCCGAGTTTCACGAATTCAGGAAATCGGCGTATATCTCTCTAATACTTCTGTCCACCATCAGGACCCTCAAGATAAAATAGTTTTTCATCACTAAAGTGGACGGATTCTCATTCCACTATCCAAAACTTATATGTCTTGGCAAAACTTAATCTTGCCTCCTTATGTCATGGGAGCAACTTAAGTGTCGGAAAGAGCTTTTGATATACAATAAAGTTATCCTCTATTAAAGTTTGTTGGACTGTTCTTGTTGTTACTGGAAGAGAAAACTGGAGTTTAATTTGGGAAAGACTAATTTGCTGGTTAACGGCTAAGAGCTTAATCCGCCTTTTAATTCGAGCGTCAGCTTTTGGTGCACGACCAGTGGCCTATTCCACCAACTTACAAATTTGTGTTTTGAGTAAAATTTGTAATTTATTTGACTTATGTCGTTTCTGCGTAGGTATTACGATTTTGTAGTTGTATTCTACAAAGGGAAATTTGTGGGAATACGTATTTACCTTTTCGTTTCACCAAAAGTTATTTACTCATATAGTTGTAATTCACAGATTTGTGAAAAGCTTACAAATTTCGAGGTAACGATGATGATTTTACAGACTTTTTCAGTATGTGAGATAATGAGAAAATAATCGAAAAAATGTCTTTACGACGAAGGCATAGTAGTAACTATAGGAGCGAAAGAAAAAATTATGTTTAAAGTTTAAGAAAAAAATTAGTAATAATTGGACCACAGATTGCTCCTCATGTGACGTAAAAAGAACGTAGCATTAACTACAAGGCAACAGTGTCTCACAGCTTTACCAGTTCCATGGAGCTGCTGACACATATGGAATCTCTATGCCTACCTTACGCCGACATGCTTACCGAGTTTGTACAGCCATAATTATTAATTTACTATTTGAAAATTTTGTATGTTTGTTGGTGCACGAACGCATATGTGGAAGGTGTTACGTAATTGCCGATAAAAATATTTTATTCTACTAATGTCTTTAAAATGGCGGCCGTTGGCTGCAATACATTGCTGGAGCCGATTTCTAAAGTTTTGAACATCCCTTTGACACATTTCGAGGGGTATCGCGTTCACTTCTTCAACAATTCGCTCCCTTAGCTCTAGCAGATTTTGGGGGCGACGTTTAAACATTTTTTAATTAAGATATCCCCAAAGAAAGAAGTCGCATATGCTTAAATCCGGCGACCGCGCAGGCCACCCCACGTCACCTCTCAAACACACAAGACGTCCGGGAAACATTTTTCTTAAAGCATTTAGAAAATTTCTGGCTGTGTGGGCTGTAGCCCCATCCTGTTGGAACCAAGCATTCCCTAATTGCTCTTCTTCAACAACCACTTCCAGTCGGAGGTTGCAGAAAATTTTGTAACATTGAAACATAACGCCTGGAATTCACGGTCACGGTCACGGTCACGCCTCCCTCTTCAAAAAAGTACGGGCGAATAACGCCAAATTGTGATACGGCACACCACACCGTTGGTTTAGAAGAATGTAGCGGTCTTTCGTGAACAATTTGATTTCATCCAGCCCAGTAGTGAACATTTTGTTTACTCACAATCCCGCTTACGTGAAAATACGTATGCCTCGTCGCTGCTGAAGAATCGTGCCTCAGGAAGGATCGCTGCAAGCATTTCCTCACACAGATTTTGGCGGCTGGCGTAGTCTGCTGGGTTCAATTCTTGCACCATCATTATTTTGAAGGGATGGAAATTCAAATCTAAATGCAGAATCCTCCTCGAACTGCGGTTTGAAACCGCATGCCTTCGAGCAGACATACATATATACAATAGATGCTCGAAGCATATGGTATGTCCAATGGCATGGAAAGCACTCCATTAATTGAGTGCTGGGATGCAAGCCTGACCATAACTTCGACAATACATACGTGACTTGGCCCGGAAATCCCACCGCACAGATAGCATCAACTTTTTTGATGAATATCGACTTTCGAAGTGCTTTAAGCAGGTTGACGTTTGAGAATCAAAGCACAAACATCAATGCGACGTCACAAATTTCCTTCGGCATGAACACGAGGAACCCATATGTCGGGTTTCGAGATTTAACCTAGACGTTTCAAATGATCATGAACGGGCGAATTCGATAAATTTAACCTATCAGCGATCTCTCGAGTTGTTATTTGCCGGCTTGCATTAATGCCTTTATTGTGCCTTCGCCAACTTCAACTGGCCCTCCAGAACGTGGTGCACCTTCAACAACAAAATTGCCGGATCGAAATTCTGCAAACCAGTTTTGGCCCTAGCGTTCTGTCAACACATCTTCTCCATACACATCGGATAATTGTTTTCTTGCTGGAACAGCATTTTTACTTTTTCGATTGTAAACAAGTAAAATATGCCGGAAATGCTGCTTTTCCACTTTCCGTATTTGAAAGGGCACGAACCACAAACTACTGCATATAATCAATCGAACTTTTTCACAAGTAAGCCTTTCTATATCAGTTGTCAGAATATGTAATGATTATGCGGCTGAAGTGTGAAGTTGGCTGTGAGTAAATACAAATAAGTCTTCTGTTGGACTTATTATGAACGCTAACCGTTCTTTCTGCGGGCTCTAAATTTTAAGTATCCTGAGTGCAAATAAAATATGTCTCCTGCAGTTCCGCAGTAAGGCGACTCGTCTCGAAGATATTTCCAGTCTTTGTAACTTAAAATGCTTTTCCACTAGTCAATTTTTATCTCATAGGTTAAATCCGAAAACCGTCCAAACAAAATGTTATTTTTATCTGTAATTAGAGATGCACCAAATACCTTTTTTGTTAATTCATTGACATAAACTTTTCGCCAAGACCTTCAACAAACTTGTGAGAAAGTCCTTGTAGATTACAAGTGTAACACAAATCCGGGACGACTGAAGTTTTCAACATTTGTGATCAAAAATAGTTTTTCCACAATTTTGTATGGATTCTAATCACAAATTTGTGGATTATTGTACAATATAAAGTGTGATTTTTGTGCTGTTTTGTTTTTCAATGCTCTCTTTTTGACAGGTCACTGGTGATTCGTGTCAAAGTCATACATACTCATGCATTGCCATTTCGTCATGGAAAGACCTACACCAGAATAACGCTTACCATTTATTGAATTTTTTTATCAAAATTCTTGCTCTGTGAAAAATGTTTTTCGCGCACTTCGACCATTTTGACCATTTTACGGTCGACCTACTGAGCAAGCAATTGAAGCCATAGTGACCAAATTTCGTACCAATTTCCAGTTATTGGAGATCAAGCCACTTACCCGTACGCCTAGAGTGCGTACAGAGGAAAATTTTGCTGCTGTATCTGCCTGTCTTAATTAAGACCGTGATTTGTCCATTCGTCACCGTTCGCAGCAATTGGGATTGTGTTACTCGAAGATTTTACGCAAGGACTTTGGTCTTAAACTTTACAAAATACAGCTCGTGCAAGAGCTAAAGCCGAACCACCTGCCACAGTGTAGACATTTCGGTGAGTGGGCCTTAGAAAAGCTGGAGGAATATCCTCTGTTTTATCGAAAAATTGTCCCCAGCGGCTAAGATCATTTGTGGTTGAATGGGTATGTTAATAAACAAAACTGCCGTAGTTGGTCCGATGAGCAACTGCAGGCAATACAAGATCTGCCAATGCATCCGGAAAAATGCTCTTTTTGGTGCGGTTCATGGTCCGGCGGAATCATTGGCCCGTATTTTTTCAAAGACCGTGAGAACAACGTTACCGTCAGTGGAGCCCGCTATCGTTCAATGATTTCGAACCTTTTTTTGCCTAAAATGCACGAGCTGAACCTGGCCGAGGTTCCAGCAAGACGGCGGTATATCCCACACAGCACGCGAATCGATGAACCAACTGAGAAATGAGTTCGGTGAGCAATTTATCTCTCGTTTTGGACCCGTGAATTTGCCAGCTAGATCGTGCGATATGACAACTTTAGACTATTTTTTATGGGTATACGTCAAATCCCTCGTCCATGCCGATAGACCAGCGTCAATTGCAGCCTTGGAAGACAACATTACATGAGTTATTAACGAGATACCAACCAATATGCTCGACTCTCTGTCTGGACCACTTAAAACGTAGTCGTGGCCAACATTTAAATGAAATCATCAAAAGTAAATGGCAAGCATTGATTTATCAACTCAAATAAAAATTTTATTCACTTTTGCAATTTTCCTGCGTTCTTTTGACAATGGAAAACCAAACGCTTAAGAAATCACCCACTATATTTGTACTTTGTGTAACAATATTTGTAGTTGTAATGCGTAGTCTGATGAAATAGGCCACAGATATTCTTTGTTGTATCGCATAGTTATCAGGAGCTTTTGGATAACTATTTGGAAATTTTGGACAGTATTTTTATTTCGATGAACCTTCTTCCCTATCCGTCTAATTGTTAAACCATTTCTTTGTAAATTTAAAATTGCAGCCTCTCGTCCTTGGACAGTGCTTTTCAGCCCTAGGCATTTTCTTTTGGTTAAAAATTAAATTATTTGATTAAAAATTAAACAAACACATTAAATATTTTCAATAACTTTCCAAACTTTACCAAAAGTTCCATTTAAAATTGATTGTATAACTAAAACTCTTGTCTGTGTATAAGACAGTTTATTTCGCACCTCCAAACCGCTTGTCCCATACATAAATTGTCCATAGGTAATTATTTCGCGCGCTGTAGTAAGTAAAGAATGCTCTCTAGTGCAACCACTTATTTTCAGCAACATCACAATATCGAAAAAAATCAATTTCCTCGTGACTGAGCACTGAAAAACCCACTTTGTGTGCTCGCCCATTAAATCTGTTTTCTTTTGATATTTGCTTCAAGTTCTTAGCTGCAGCTGTTGCAAGTTTTGAACCGAACAACTCTATGGCAAATGTAGCATCTTAAAGTCTCTTATGAGATTTTGCGTTATAGAAGCGATGTTCTCTTAAAGTTGTATCAGTCCAAAAGATGCTCAGAGCTTTGAAATATGATTATGCTACAGGAAAAGGGTCCGGAACCAATATAATAGATCCGTATCTTGAAAATTTATTATCATACTTTTGTAATTTGATTCTCAAATATTTCTCAAAGTCGTTTAAGGCTCCGGTCCCATTAAAATAACTATTTCCAAATGTGGAAACCCTTCGAGATGTCTTCTTGTCTTTTTTCAACCATTCATTCAGGTGAATGGTATACTGTTACCTTTATCACTCTTAACCGCTTCCCTTGTACGAATTCTCCCAAAAGCAAACCTATCAAGATTAAAAACCCTTGAATGTTAGTGTATAGACGCTCAAAGACGAATATAAATGATGAGTCCTACACGAATATTCAGGACCGGTACTAACTTGTGCAAGGACACATGAACGACGTAGGTGATTTAAGTTTTAGTAGCTCACAGTAGAAATTGTCCTCCTCTCCGCTCTGTTGTTGGTATTGTGCGTTGCAAACAACGGTTGATGGATGGAAAACTCAGTGACAACGTGCAAGTGAAAGGAAATTAAACAAATGAATCACATACACACAGAGATATAGCAAAAAGTCAAAGTGGGTTGAACTGGCGCTAGATAAATGAAGATAGTGGCAATGGGGGAAAAAAATAAGAAATTCGAGGCAAAGCGAAAAAGCTTGACAGTTTGACTTTTTGATTGAGAAGACAAATGTTTTTTTAAAAGTTCAAACGTGCAATGCAGCGCATAGTAGTACAGTAGCGTGTGAAGTTGCATTATTCTTTAAGGATTGACCTCTAAGGTTTGATACTTGGTCTGATAAGTTATTTGGAAATACGAATACAAAGAACGATTTTTCATTTATCATTCGACTTTAAACATGGAAAGGGTTTGCTTGTATTGTGGTCATCAATTTTGGGACTTTACAGAGATTCAGGCATGGAACCTTAAACTGAAGTTAGACAATGGTGACATCGAGAGTTGAATTAGTGGGAATAAATGTGATAAGTGGAGTACCACAAGGTTGTAACCTTGCACTCATACTGCACTACATTGAATATGTAAATATTCCTGTTGCTTCTTAACAATTTGAATATCTTCGGTGGCATCTGCTTTCGGAGATGAACTGATAATAGATTAGATTCGCTCGGTTCTAGATCCAGGTTTCACTTGTCCAAACCTTTAACGAGATCCTGAGCATCTTTGCAATATATGAGAGGAAGAAATTGAAACCCATTTCACAAAATGTGGCTTTTGTTACCAACTTAACGATGGTCCAATTTTTGTTTTTTTTTTTTCAATCTCTTTTCTTTTCAAAAATATTTAAACTCGCACTCACTTCAATTAAAGTAAACCACATGGTTTTTCAACACGTGTCCCCCCACAAAAATTTTCATTGAATTCGACGCCAGGCCTTCCATTACTCCAAAGGCCCGGCAATTTATGCTTTGGAACTGATCCAAAAAAAAAAAAAAAACAGTTTTATGTTCCTAAAAATACTCTATACTCATTTTGGAAAATCCTTGTAATAACAATAAAGCGCACCCTACACAACAGTTGCCGCCGACAAAAGACTCACAAAGCCACTAAAGAGATGTTGCACGTAAGAGTTCAATTGTATGCAGATGCAAAGTGCAATTACTAGACCAAACCAGTGCCAGACAAGAGGGATGAAAGAATACGAAAAGGAGGTATAATACAAAAAAAAAAAAAAAAAACAAGAAAAAAAAATAGAAAATAAAAAATTGTGCTTTTACAAAAGTGTGGAATAGAAAAACGACAATGGCGACAATAACGATGTCGAGGACAAAGATTTAGTGCTTAAATGATTGTCATCGCGATTACACTTTTACTTGTTGCACTTTTGAATCTACACAGTTTTGAGTATCCCTATCCTTTCCATTGAGGCCAACAAAAATCTGAAACTTGTTTGAGATGATTTAGTGACCTGCAGGTGGTATACCCCTCTGGTCAGCGGTGCATTTGTGGTACATTCTCATGTCAAACCTTTACAATTAGGTAAATGAATGTTTGCCAAAAAATGCTGGGCATCTGTCTGAGAAGAAAGACGCCGCCTGCTTCATCTTGTTGAGGTTCATAAAAATGTCACTTAGGAGAATCTGGCAGAGGTAAGTGAGAAAGTTATGCATTTAAAATTATCATAAGGTGTTGGGTTTTTTTTTACGTGATGGAGACAACAAGAAATGATGCTTGCAGTTTGGTTCTTGCATCAAAACGATTTTTGGCGCCAGTGTTGTCTTATTTATTAAGTCGAAATATGTCCTAACTATCGCTAATAAAATTGCACACTCTCTTTATGATAAGTGCTGTCTACACTATAAATATGTTTAGAAGAAGCGGCTAATAGTGCACAAACTACTATGCGACGGTAACTATGTCATTGCACTCATATTCATTATCTAGGAAGCTCCTTCATTGTGGAAACTGGCATTGATGGCAACACGTTCAAAGACCTATCTTGGTTGCACATCAAATCTGTACTCATGACTGAACTATACACAATAGGCCCGTCTGCAGCAGCACTGTTAAAGGGATATTGGTACATCCTAAACGATTATTTACATGTTGCAGAACAAGTTTTTCTAACTTGCTATTTTGTTCTATAAGAAGGTCACTGGACAGTTTGTTTTGCCCTCAATACCACCGCTTTAGAAATGCGGTTGTAATCCGTAATTTTCTAGAGAAATTTTCTATACCTTTGTGCTCTGAAGCAGAGTCCTGTTGGAAGATCCATATGTATCCATTGAAAAGGGTATTGGTCAAACCCTTCACAACACTCTCTAGCACATCTTCTTGGTAAACCTTTACACCAGTTTTTACGCCTTTTTTACAGAAATGGACGGATGTGACATGTTGGTGAAAGACCCCCGACCAAACCATTACGAAAGCGGGATGATGTCCAAGTTCCACCAAAATGTAGTCCCTGTTCCAATCCGGGATTCAATTTCATGTGGTTAAAATTCCATCTCCGTAAGCAAATTATCCACTACTGCTTTATTTACAGAAGCCCCAAACTGGACAGCAGTTCTACCTTTCACGAGTTTAATGCGCTGTCTGACTCCATTCAAAGAATGGTTTTCTAAGGTCATGGAAACGCCGATAAACTGACGATGAAATATCTCGAAATACGAAAGCTTCTCAATGACCGGCAATATCGTTTTCGTAGCAACAGGTCCTCTGGTGATTTGATGGCATGTCTCACTGAAAAGTGGAACCAAAGCGTACATCAATCTGGCGAAAGCAAGATAGTTGCACTTGATATTTCTAAGGCATTTAACATTTGGCATCAGGCTCTTTTGTCGAAGATGCCTGCTTTTGGGATCGATGAATCCCTTCTTCAATGGATTAGAAATTACCTTTCGGTACGTTCAATTCAAGTTGTCTTGAACGGTTTCAAATCTGATATTCACAAAATAAATGCTGGTGTGCTCCAGAGCTCCGTTCTGTCTCCGACACTCTTTTTAATCTTCATTAACGATCTCTTGTCTGCTACTTTTAATCCAATTTATTCCTTTGCTTATGACAGCACTCTCTGCTTCTCATATTCGTTCCCGGACTCACGCCCCTGCTCTTCGGCTGTAGAACGGGAACGGCAGCGTATGCTAAGCTCATTAAATTCCGATATTAACAGCATAACCTATTGGGGAAATATCAACCGGGTGGATTTTAGTGCTTCCAAAACTCAATGCTGTATGCTGTCATTAAAGCGGAATATAAATACCCAGCCATTATCCATGAATGGCACTTACATTGTCGAAAACCGATAAACTTTCCATTCTCGGTATGTGTGTCAGTGACAACTTAAGTTGGAATGACCACATATTCGATGTCGCCAAAAATACTGCGAAATGTCTAGGTTTCCTCAAGCGATGTAAGAAATATTTTGCCCTTTCTGATATGGCCTCAATATATAAGGCATTCATCCGCCCAAAATTGGAGTACAATGCCCACATCTTGTCAGGTGCTCCTAAAACATCTCTGCATCTGCTAGATGGGATTCAAAACCGTGCGATAAAACTTATTGGTGATACTAACATCAGTCAATCAATTGACACCCTTGAACACCGTCGCAATGCCTCCTGTCTCACTATGTTTTATCGCTATTTACACCACCACTGCTCCATTGAAATCACCAGTAGCATTCCGCCCATTCAAACTTTCAACCGTAACACCCGTCTCACTATGAATGCTCATCAGTATACCCTCAAGCCCATTTTCGGACGTACTCTAAAATATCGTGATTCTTTCCTAAGCCGTACAACTCGCTTATGGAATGCCCTGCCGATCTCTGTGTTTCCTGGTCATTATAACTTACAAACATATAAAAACAATGTACATCGATACCTGTCCTTTCTTCCTCCCTAAATAACCCCTTGAGAGCTCGCTCATAATAAAGAAAAACAAAACCAAAGAGTGTCATAAATTTTGTCATTTTGTTTATTGAAAACTTCTTCCACGGTAAATATTTTCTCATCCGTAAACAGAATGTTTTCGTGGCCATTGTCCGGAAAAGTAGCTTGCATCTTTCCAGCCTAATTTTTTTTAGTTGAGGAGTTATTAGATGACCCGTGGACCGCCGATAGGCTTTCATATGCAGATCATAGCGAATCAGCCTTGACATGGTTGATATATCCAATTCCTTAGACATGCCCTTCTGCTTCTTAAGGGGATTTCTCCGAATTTGTTCACGCTCTGGCTTTACTACCACATGCATACGGACGACGCGCGGGCGACCACTTATTGCCCTATTCTCTACTCCCAGACAAATCGCTGAAGCGTGCAATGGCCCTATAAATGAATATTCTCGATTTTCCGAGTGGTTTTAGAAACTCGAAAATTTTGCCAGCACTCTTTCCGCACTTATTCCAATTTGATTTTGTCCAACTGATTTTGTGTCTGTAATGCAGAAAGACCAGGAAATAAGAAGGAACAAATACAGGATGAGTAGTGAGAAGTCTGTCGAGTATTGCTTTTTTTTACATTTCGCTGTAATTTTTTTTTCAATTAACGCAAAATTTACATTTCCACTAAGACCAATTGTATGGCAATGTGAACTGCCAGATTTTGGCGTATATTGAAAATCGAAAAACCAGGCAATCCGTTGATTCTTTTCTGTGGGGCATTGTATTTTTTGAGTGGCTTTAACAGGACTTGAGACTAAATTAAATAAAACTGCTTGGCATTACATCCATATAGCTACTTTAAAGCCCTTAAAGGACATTGCAAATTTTATTTGGAAGCCTTTTCTCTTGTCTAAACCGAAGAGTACCATAACCAATTCTTCAAAATCAATTTTATCCTTCAAACTGACATGCTAAAAGCCATTCCCTGCTGTGCAACCTTTCATTAATTTCTACTTCTTTCAAACTCCTCCCAAAGTACCCAGCCCTACTCCCACAATTGATAATAGAATTTAAAACTGTTTTAGTTGTAGCACATATACATACGTAGGTACAAGGTCATCTTCTGAAATCTACAACCTCCTTGTTTGCAGTTGAAAAGAGCCGAGCCCTGCCATAGCACTTTTGTGCAAAACCTTTTTATTTTAATAGAGCGTCCATTCTCCTGTCAATAGAACATTTTCATCATAAATAACATCTTCAGCATTCGCCCTCGGTCGGTCCATCGAATTTCAAATGAATTTACCCTCATCACTGCCAAGGCAACGGCTGTTATGCTCCAAACTCAAATCCATCAATTAACCGCATTCAATTCATTTTTTTCTTTTCCTTTTTTTTTCCCTCTCTTCACTCCCTCTTAGAAGCGGTATAATTCATTAACCTTCGTCAAGATACTTCCCACTCAGTTGGCTCCTAAAATCCAAAACTTATCGAGGAACGTCCCTTGAACCTGTCCCTAAATCGATAACCCTTATCCCACAGATAAATTACAATCAATTTCGTTTATGCTTGATTTATTAATCGTTTCTTTTTTTCATTTTATTATAAACCCTCACTTACACCCCTTGTAGTTCTTACACCCCTCAGATTCCATTCACCACTAAGGTCACTTGTACCCAGTCCAAGTTATCCGACTTATTTTCTCGATTATGAAAGCGGGTCGAAATATTATACTTCCGCAGCCGAAGAAATTATACTGGTTGCCCGTTTTGGTATCAATTAGGGCTGAAAATGCCATCCCTTACTGCATTGCCCTTTTGCATGTGTCAACCCCCAGCTGAGAGTCTAGCTCATGCCAAGTAATGATTAATTTCGACTGAGACAACTCAATCAAACGGTTCAATCGAATGTAATCAATCTAGTGGATAGTGGTAGTAATGGTTCTGGCGATTGCGATTGCGATGGTGATAGAGTATTGTGATGGTGGTGGCTGTGGTTGTGATAACCACGCGAACTTAATTTACATTCACGTTTCGTTGTCACAGTTAAACGACAGACCTTTGTACTGTGAATAACTCGGGAAAGTGTTTATTCACTTAATCTATTCAAATGGTCAACTGCTTCCGGCGGGAAGTTCCTCTTCGCAGGGTATTACCACGATTGAAGTAGAAGAAAATATGCTTAAAAGGGTGTCGGAATGATTAATTAGCGCTAGATTGCAATAAAAGAAATCGTTTTGTTAAGGCCAAAGGTGGAAGTGATTAGACTATTCCCTGTGTAGGACTTAAACGGCTTAGTCCGAAGGTATTTACATACTTTTACTTAATATTGTATATCTGGAGCAAAGATAGTTGAGTGAAGAATTGGAAAAGACAGACATGCGACGAAGATTAGACTCTATTTCACGCTATTGCAATTAAAACTTGACGTGATCAATAATTCCACTGTTTTTACCTATTTTTACGTAGTTTAGCTGTAGCTTTGAAGACCTAAAATTGTCGTAGGGTCTGTATGCAGGAAGCCCTACGGAAATTAATCGTTACGAAAAAAAGTTGCTTGGGTCTCAGTGATCGTCAACAACTGGAAATTGTCTTGAGGGTCGAAGATCCGCCATATTGTAATTAATTTCCGAAACATAAGCATGCCTTCTGAAGTTTATTTAGTAGACACACTTGGCCGTTTTGTATATCCTATACTCGCGGAAAAGCTATTCGAGACTGAGTCTGGTTGGCAACTAATAAAGCATAATCGCTATCTTACATTGAGTTTCATCAAGAATGCTGCAGATAGGTTATTACTACGAACGTATTGTGAACGTTTTCAATAAACAGAAACTCCTGTTTTGTTTCAAGTTTAAGTACATGAAGTTCAGCATAATCTAGCAATACGTTCTATATTTAATTACTCTACTTGTATAATTTTGAGACACTTCATCGAAGACCTCTTAGGATTTTTGCGTAAAATATAAATTGCATGGTCCGTCGTAGTGGCGGCTAAAATTAAATTCGTTTTAGACTACCCCAACGTTACTTATGAATATCCAATTTTTGCCAGTCTCTAGTACAGCACTTTGATCGAAAAGTTCCCCTTCAAAGTAATCCCCATCGACTGCAACATACTTATGCCAGCGCTTGATCCAATCCTCGAAGCATTTTTTATATTCGGTTTTCGGTAAGTCCATCAGTGCTGCCTGCGATTTTTCCATTACTTCCTCTCGGCTGCTGAAACGCGTTCCCCGTCGTGGTTTTTTAACTCGATTGAACGGAAAGAAGTAACAGGTAGCCAAATCAGGTGAATTAGGTGGCTGTTGGATGGTATTTGTTGCATTTTTCGTCAAGAAATTCCGAATAATGATGGCACTGTGCGACGGTGCGTCATAATGCTGCAAAATCCACGAGTTTTCTGCCCACACTTCTGGTTTCTTTCGCCGAATTGCTTCACGCAAACGTCTCATAACGCCTGGCCTTCTGGCAAAAATTCATGATGCACTACACCGTTGTAATCCATGAAAACCGTGAGCATTGCCTTCTTTTTTGACTGAAAACGGCGTGGTTTTTTTGGTCTCGGCTCATTTGGTGAACGCCATTCATTAACCAAAATGTCTTTGACGGGTCCATAGGCAATGTTCAAGTCCTCCGCTATCTCTCTGATGGTTAATTTGGGTTATTGTTCAACAATTCTTTTACTTCATCAATGTTTTCGTCAGTTTTTGATGTCGATGGTCTGCCACTGCGTTCATCATCTTCGATTGACTCACGACCACTTTTGAACCGCTCGTGCCACTGGTAAACGACCGTTTTCTTTAGAGAATCGTTGCCGAAACAGTTTTTCAAACGTTCGCGCACCATTAAATCCGTTTTTTACGCAAATTTAATACAAGTTCGTTGTTGCAAATTTAAATCCATTTCTAAAATTGTAAAAAATCGCCAACACACACATAGATAGATGTACTCTTGGCTACTTTTGCAAATGTCAAGCTATGATGCTAAAATTTAGAGGGAATGTCAACAACAGATTTACCAACTTAACAAAAAAATAAAACAGAACTCAAATCGGAACAATGGGAGCGCCATACGGTGCTGTCACCCGGAAACTTTTTGATCAAGGTGGTATATACATTTTACAATATTACCGGAAATGGACCGCTTCCTAAATAAATCCCCTAACGCATCCTATCGGCTTCGTCCCATGTGCAAAATATCTGTTAAACGTTTTCCGTAACAATTTCAATGAATCGACAGTTCCTCTTATAGAGCCATTTCCCATTTAAGACTGACCTGAAAAAATGTTTGCGTGATTCCGTTTAATAAATACGTCGACTGTCCATGCATAATGTGTCCATACTCTCTTCAAGGATTCGTCCCATTATTCTTGCCTGCTTGTGATATTCCAATTAATTTCGCATCGGTCAAACGGAAGTATCTCGAATATTGAATACAATATTCTATCATCCCTGCCGTGTTAAACAGCAACCGCGTAGAATCGTATACACTCTCCAGAGGGGATAAAAACTTTCTTTGAGAGGAAACCCCAACCAACTGGGCGTGCTTAACTGAAGGCAGCTAAGTATGAATCGATTTGGCTGCGGAAGCTTGTTGTTAACTGTCATCTATGTAAATTTATATGTCCGACTCGGATGTTTCTTAACTTATGTAAAGCGATTTGTAGTTCGACATCGCGCGCATTTTAACGCCATGTTTCACCGCCGCGTTGTAATCTATTGAAATCATAAAATCATACTATAGGACGCGATTTTAACGTCGCGGTGAAACGCTGTGATGTGTTGATATACAAATCCTTTCATTTCATCGTGGTGTTGATATTGGTTCTTTTTGTGAAACCATGGAAATATTTATTGAATTTGTGCGTAAACACTCAGAGTGATGAAAACTACAAGAACATTGTTTTAAAGGCCGAAATATGAGAAGCTATTGGGAGAGATTTGAATGAAAATGAATGAAAATAAAAATAAAAGTTCCGCTTGTGACCTACTTGACATTTTGACAGGAAATAATTCAAAGCTACTGAAACAAAATTTTGTACAGTGATGATCGATCTTTGTTTGACGTCTTCTAACGCGACGTTAAATAACCTTTCCACGGTTTTAAGAATGCGTTCTGTTTGACTGCGCCTTAATATGTATTCATGTAACACCACGTTCCCCGCGACCTTTGACTGTCCTTTTGCTGCGTATGAAACTGAAAGTTTGAGCAAAAATTGTTGATTCGATTTTCAATTTTTGAAATATGTAATCCCTCAATTTTGAAAGTAAATCAACAGTCTTCGAGGTACTTAATAAACGGTTTGGACTTTACGCTTTTCGAACTTTTCTACTCTCAATGAGTATTGATTCTAAACAGGCGGTAGCTAGCCTTACAATGTAACATAGAGTTGGAATTATAGCGCTTTTGCCACAATGCCTTTCTTCAGATCAGTGGAAGCAAGATTTCTTTCTATACAATATAATGATCGACTGTAGTACATGTTTGCTATGTATCTTCATTTTACAAAGATAATTCGGTGTTTCTATCCAATGGTGGCAGCTCGTGATACGCTCCCATTTGTAGAATTTTGGGCGTTTTTCACGTCGACTTTTATTACCTAGTTACTTACTTAGGTGGCGCTATAGTTCGGGGTGAACCTGGGGCTAAACTAACAGGCCTCTCCAGATCAACTAACAAGACCTGCAGTCGGTTGAAGTACCCTTCTACTTGCGTGCGTTACCTACGGTTTGGTCTTCCTCTAGTGTAATGTCCCTCCGGTTTATTTTCGAAGACTCTGCGGACCAGGCCAATGGTGTCCATAAGCTCTACATATCCCAGCCATCTTAGGCGACCGATGTGCAGTTTTCTTTCAAGGTTGATGTCGCTGTATAGCTCGAATAATTTGTCGTTGAATTTTCTCCTCCAAAACCCCTCAACGCAAACGGGACTTAATATCTTTCGAAGGATTCTTCTCTCGAATCGACGAAATCTTCATCCGCTTATCCGCTTTCGATAGAATCTAGGCTTCAGCGCCATAAAGTAGGAATGGGATGTTCAAAGTCTTACATAGAGTCTCCTTAATTTTTCGGGATAGGACCTTACTACTCCATTGCCTTCTTAGCCTAAAGAAACATCGATTGGCAAGAGTGATTTTTCATTTTATTTCTGCTGTGGTGTTCTTGGCGGAATTTATAACAGAGCCAAGGTAGACAAAATCTTTTACCACTTTGAAATTATAGTTGTTGACTATGACGTTCTATCCAATTCGTCGATGTTGTGTGTCCCTTCTTGTTGACAGCAAATATTTGGTTTTGCCCTCATTTACCGCTAAACTCGTTTTGGCAGCTTCCGTTTCAGCACCAGCGAACGCAGCGGTGACAGCCCACTGTGTTCTCCCAATTATGTCGATAACATCGGCGTACTAATAGATGCACAG
The DNA here is from genome assembly GCA_963966105.1 of Volucella zonaria. Classification (NCBI taxonomy): domain Eukaryota; kingdom Metazoa; phylum Arthropoda; class Insecta; order Diptera; family Syrphidae; genus Volucella; species Volucella zonaria. The sequence continues at coordinate 123,058,484 of OZ014534.1, read as the reverse complement.
ACTTTTGAAAGATCGTGCTTCGCCTCCAGTGTTCATTTTTGAATTCCACACAATTCTTTCTAAGTACTCGGTTAAGTCGTTGCCGACTTTGACGGAGCAGCTAGCGTTCGGCATCGTCATTCTGCACAGACGTACGAGCTTGACAGGAATGCCAAACTAGGCATGCCTCTATAGAGCTCGTCTCTATAGATGCAGTCATATGTGGCCTTAAAATCGATGAAAAGATGGTGGATATCGATGTGGACTTTTTGAGATTCTTTTTCCCAAGATCTGGCGGAGTGTGAAAATTTGGTCGACTGTGGACTTTCATAGTCTGAAACCGCACTGATAGGGACCAATCAGGTTGTTTACGAAGGGTTTCAGACGTTGACACAATATGGGAGATAAGATCTTGTATCCGATGTTGAGGAGACATATACCTCTATAGCTAGCGCAGTTGAGGGTGTCTCCTTTTTCGTACATCGGGCAAACGATGCTGGGATACCATTCATCAGGCATACACTCTTTTGACCAGATTTAAGAAATAGGTTGGTGCATGCTCTCCACAAAATCATTTACAGCTGCTTTGAATACCTCGGACGGTAAGCCGTCAAACCCAGCTAATTTGTTGGATTTCAGATTAGATATTGCTATCCTTAATCCGTTTTAGCCAGATGGACGGAAGTTTTGGCTATCATCGTCTCAGTTGAATGGTTTATTCTGCCTGATGGCGGGTATGTTGAACCTCTTCGCCGTTATCCAGTCTGCAGAAAACGTTTTTCCACACACCGACTGTGACTCTACTACAAGGCTTATTTCTTTATCTCTACAACCTTCTATATGGTTTTTCTTGCCTTGACACGTTCTTTTTTCCCGCTGGTAAAACTTCCGTACGTTGTTCCTGGAAAAAAACTCTCAATATCTTCGATCACGCGGTTCTCGTCCTCTTTTTTCTTCGGGAGAAGAGTTCTCAAGCGTCGTTGCAGTGCCGCCTAATACGCTTCCTATTTAGCAACATGTACTTACCGACGCATTCTTCATCAAACCAGAGATTTCTTGGGGGGTTTCTGATGGCACATTGGCAGCGTAGCCAATTGTCTTCGGTACTTGTTGTGAGATTTCGGAATATGCGTTCGGCGAAGATTCTGGCGGTCTCTTATGATTGTAGCTTTTCTACATCTTCTCATTCGCACCTTGCCTACAACACGGTTGTGATCCGAGTCAATATTGGCTGGCCGAAACGTTCGGACGTCTAGAATACAGAAGGCATGCACTACCGTCTATCGCAAAATGATCAATTTGAGTTAGCGTTTCATGATCCGGAGACTGCCATGTTCCGTTTAGTATATTGAGATGATAAAAGTGTGTGCTTGCTATATTGGTATTTCGTCCCTCCGCAAAGTCTGTAAGCCTAAGTCCTTTGACAGACGTGTGGGCTGTAGACTATGCTTTTCAACTGGCGTTAAAATCATCTAGTACAATTTTAACGTCATACTTCGGGCATTGCTCATATATGTTTTCGAGGGCTCGTAGAAATATTCTTTGATAGCGTCATCCATGTCTTCCGTGGGGGCATGGACGCATATTAGGCCTATCTTAGCTAATTTAGCCTTGATGCAGATTGCCACAAGACGCTCGCTCACGTGTCGAAAGCTCAAGACTTGTTGCCTAAGTCTGCCGCATATGGCAAATCCGCATCCGGATAAGCTTTGCTTATTTTTCCTATTGCAATCACCATACTACCATATATACTCGTATCACAGTTTTTCATTTTTCTTATGTCCGACCCATTCCATCCATCCTGGATGACAGCGATATCTGCGTGATAGCAATCAAGGGTTCGTTCGAAGATACCACGTGCAGATCCGAAGACCGTTGTGCCTTAAACGTTTACTAGAGTCGTCAACAGTGAGTCCATTTCTTTCCGATGCCATTAGTTGGTTCGTTACATCTTTTTAATCTCTTCCGTGTAGGACTGTGAGCCAGATGACGTCGCGTCGCAGGTCAGTAAAATGCTACTGTTAGTGGTTAGAGGTAAGGCGCTTGCGTTGCTGCTACAATGCAAGTTATAGAACACTAAGCAGTTTCGCGATCAATCGCCACGCAGGTCCTCAAGTTTTATTACGGTGCAGTAATGGCGCATGTTCTCTATATCGGTTCGGGGTTTTGTTTTTTCTATTGCGTTGATTACGCCTATCGTAGATTATGAATTCACATTTTGATCACATTGGCGATCTATTCGCCTCATACATACAATTTTGTTGCTCGCAAGGATCCTTATAATATGTCACTTGTTAAATTAAATCGCTTTAAGACGAGCTTTGGCTTCTCGATATATGCGAACATTCCGTGCGGTGATAAACCTATTTGAGTTCCGCGATATCGGGCGTAAGTATACTGAAGATCAGGGTTTTTCGATTCCCAACCTGGAGATTGATACACAAAATGAGTTGACTAGTACCTTTGTCAACTGGGCTATAAATTGGACTTCATTTTCCCTACACTAGTAGCAGAATTTAGGACTAAGATATAATTATTTAAATTTCTTGTCACCAGTAATCCAGCCAGACTTGGTAGTGTTAGGAAGCTGGTGAGTTTCTTCATAACTGATCGTTAAAAAACAAGTTCACAGAGATATATCACGTCCTAGCAAGTATTGTACTATGTATTGGATGTATGGAGTTGTACGAAAACTACACGTTTGGATTTTTCTGTTGGAAAATTGTCTTTACAGCTGCTCAACACTTTTTGTTTTTTTATTGCAATCTCAGCTTGCGTTGTGCTGCGAAGAGGCCTCTAAACTCATTGCTTAGTCTTGGATTTATTATCCAATTCCAAATATGACATAGCCAAAAACCACCCTCAATCTGCATCAGCTATGCGGTGGCCGACAACAATCCCCCGTTTACTCGTATATATCAAACACAGAGGTTATATTTAATCGTAAGGAATCGATCATGCTTAGTCTTTCCCATGTGGTCATTTGGAATGAAGTATGGTTCGCAGGTAATGTGATCAACGAGGATGTCCGTAGAAAATGATCTTCTATTCAGCACTCCTAGAAACCAAAATCTCACAGTTTTTGGATTTGAAATCGTGAACTCAAGAATCAGAAATACTGAATTGCAAACAGATTATTTCATTCGCAGCAACTACAAATAGTTATTTGAAGTCTGAAAGGCGAGGAATGTTCAACTTATGCAAGTTAACAAGTGTTGCTTCTTAAGAGGTGCAACAGACAATTAACGTAGTGAATTTTAGTTTTTTAAAATTATTAATATAATTGTTGATAGGTGGATAAAATAATAATAAAAGCTTAGCCTGTCACTTTCTACATATGGATATCGGTACTCCATATGTCCTTGCCCCGTAGTCACAAGTAGTTGGTTGTTTGATATACGGTTCACTCAGAAAATCCTTCGGTTGTTTCGAGAAATATTAAAATCCAGGCTTGCAGTTTTCTTGTGACGGATTCTGAAGTACTGCACCAATAAAGTATTACATAATTCACAGTTGGTTTCAACAGTTTTGTTGCTGAAATGATTTTTGTCAGCATACCGAAAACATAGATTTTTCTTTATGAATTCTGCTGTCGGCTTGGGCTTTCCATAATTTATTTTGAGTTCCCTTAAAAATTATTAGTCATCTGTTGCAGGTTCATTGTCTCGTGTGAGATCAAGCAGACAACGTCCGCATTGTCAAGATTTATAAGATATGAAATGCATCTCAGCACCATGTTTAATCCAGACATTGCTGCTCGAGGCGAATCACTGATCTCAACAATGAAGAACAACAGCGAGAAGTTCACCCTTTTCGTATTTCGTTGCGTATTTTAAGTTTATTGGACAGCTTATAATTAAGTGGTATCATTTACCGCTTTAAATGGAGCATCAAAATTTTCTAGTAATTTTTCTCATGCGCACCTCATATTACATTACGATTATTGAGCGTGGAAGTCCTTATGTGCCAGAGATCTGTACTCGGCTCATTGCTCAATTATAAAAATCCGTAAAGTGTTGATGTCGTCAAGGCAGGATGATCCGTCTCGAAGACCCACAACCGCCCAATTTTGAATCAAGATTATCAAAATGCTACGAATACAGTTGGAAGCGTTGTGAAACATTTAGGTTTCTCTTCTTTGACTACTTGAAAATCATTAATTCCACTATTCTAATCTTCGAAAAAACTTCAGTCTTCCATGCACTACTAATGATGCTAGGGTATCCACTGATATGTTGGAATAATTTCGCCGCGATGCAAACTTCCTTTTTATTCTTTAAGACCCTGGTGCCTCTGGCAAGAGAAGGTTTGAATATGGGAATTTGTTCCTGCTCTTCTGTTTTCAAGATCGAATTGTTGCTTGCTTGATTATTTGGCAATGTTTCAAAGTTGCCAGGTGTTATTGGTTTCTAACAAGAAGGTTGTTATCTTAAAATCGCAATTGCATTTAACAAATAATTCCTACTTTATCTATAAGAGTTTTTTATGACTTTATAGGTGGAATAGCTATTTTTTTTTGTTTAAGCCCGCTTTTCCAAAAATATCTTGATATAATTGTGGAAATTCAGGGTTAACAAATTGAAAGTAATTCTTTTTCACAAATTCCGCGTTCGGTTTTATTTTCCTCATAATTTTCGATTAAAAGATGTAAGGATGTTGCACCCTTAGCACTTGGATACAAAGTGCAAAGACAAATATTCTTGTCATAAATTATAGTGAAAAAATTAAATATTTAAACAATTTTAGTGAAAAGTAAACTTTGGTGCAACAGAACGATGACTTTTCTTGACAAAAGGGCTAAATTATATCTTTTTCAATTATACTATGTATTGTAGATGCAGCAGAAGTTTTCAAAATTGTACTTTGCGAGAAAGGGTTTTCGACTTCTGACATTATACGAAGAGTATCATATTTATGAAACTTAAGTTGAAAAGTTTCTAAGTAGTGTTTTGTCCAATAGAATTGGACAATTATATTGTTGGGAATGTCACTTATATTCAAAGATGATAAGCTATTCCTAGTCCCATACACATTATTGAACGACTATCGCGATGGTCGAAGATTGATAAACAAAATTGGAAATCACTGAAAAATTCCCCTTATTTTTTAAGAATTTTTTTTTTTTTAATGAAGTGAACTTTGAAAGCGAAATGCAAACTTCTGTATGCATCCGTATCCATACTCACATTATAATGAATCACATTTTTTTGTACGTCAAGTGGATTCACCCTATCTGTGCTATGTGCACGTGAATTTCTGAGCTTCTACTACACACCCCTTGTATGCAAAGTGCACTTTCGCGTGAGTGATTTATTTGCACTTCTTCTGTTAAATATTTGAGCTCAATCTGCGAGTTTTTTTTGTTCGTTTCTTTGCTTTTGTGTTATCTTGTACTTGTGAACTTAATTAAGGATCCACAAGGGAGAGATACAATTTGATAACGTTGAAGGGTATGGTGCCGGGATTTCTTTTTTTTTGCTTCAGTTGTTTGCACATGCAGTCTAGACGCGTTTTTTTTATTTTTATTTACTTTACCTTTGTTTTGAATTTAACAAAAAAATTGATTAAATTTAAAAGGAGCAAGTTGATTGGCAAAAGTAACCCTTGTGGGATTGCTGCACGAGCGGTAGGTGCATACTGTTAAAACCACATCCCAGGATTGGCTTCAAAGAATTTTCTATCATTAGCCGACGTCTTTCACCACTTAAGGTGACAATATCAGCAACATCGTACTCAAAAAAGAATGTTGCAGTAAATTTTTCTGAGGTGACCAGAAACGTCATCGAATATACTGCAACCTTGTTTGTTTAAAAACCAATTTATGTAGAGTTTCATCACTATATTTTTAGTCTTTTCTCGATTTGTTATTTCTTGTAAACGAACTGCGCAAAAAAAATTGTTCAGGACCTCCAGGCTTTAACTCTTGTCCAATGCACATTTTGTATGGAAACGTCTGTTGGGTTCTTAAAAGTCTTTACAATGCTCAGCGGGACTGCCATTACACCCAGTTGACCAGAGAGCAATTCATTCAACATTCAGTTGAGTTGGGCCAACGCGAGATTTTCAGGTTCGGTGAAAATCAATTACAACTGTCTGTTGATGGAACCGTGCCACCAGTGTTTGAATCATGCTCGCAGGTGGTGTGTTTCGCCACCGCCATGAGTTTGGCCTTTTCTAAAGTGCAGCAGTTAATATCAATAAATCTTAAAAGTTTGTTTTAACATATAAGTATCCGAAAAAGGAGAAAATTAAAAGCCAAAGAGTTAAAGTTTTTCAAATCAATCAATGACCTTTCAAATGTATAGAGGCGGCAGATCATTTCCCTTTTACGTCAACCTTACTTATTTTCATCGATTGTACAACATTTCTTGACATGAATACGGAAGGACAGAGTACCGCTGTAAAAGAAAAACCATCGCAGTCCACCGACTTGAAAATGTCTTAAAGTCTTGTGATCAGAATGAGATGCGAGCCGAGTCGTTGATGGTGTTGAAAACATAAAGTCTGCTCTTTTCACTTTACCCATCTTTTCAAAAACTAAAAATGCTCCATTGACAGCTTTGCTTTGTGTCTCTAAAGTTTTCGCACAATCCTTTCAAGTTAGGATCGTAACCGACCTCTGTTGGAATTCCCCATTATCAGAGAAATGAGTAAAGTAGTGATTTTAAAACTATATCCTGCTCTAACATAAACATAAACGCGTATAGAAATATCGTTGACCTTCAAGCATCGCCTTGTAAGTATCCCCTTTTGCTGCACGCGTTTAAGGCCGATGTTTACTTTGGTTTCGTTGTAGTTACGTGGGGGAGCTTGCCGCACCAGAAAAGTTGTTTCTGTTTATTTGCTGACAATGTCGGAGGGGTTAGTGATATTCGATAAGAACTAATATTAAGCGTAACGCAATCCATCGATGACCAGTTTTTTCAGAGTTCTTCTTCGGTGACTGGAGTCTGCGATATCCACATCGTACCTTGGTTACAAGAATAATACTAGGCATCCCTTTTACAGTTACATTTTTTCGTTAAAAATATAACATACTAGTCTAGTTATACAGTGGTGTGCAAAATAATAGGGACAGCCATGAGCATTTTTGATAAAAACGGGACAACTAAGAACCTCTTGATTGCTATGATTTGTTTCAATTTTCTATTGATTGTTTTGAATTCCAAGATTATAAAAGCAAACAACATGACCCAAAATTTGTACATAAGGATAAAACAATAAATGCTGCGGTGAAAAAAAGCCATCAATTCTTACCGGAAACATCTCTGAACGCTAGCTATAGCAAAGAAAATTATGTTAGAGTATAATAAATGGAATATTTGATCGAATAGCTACTTCAGTATTTCGTTGAATTGCCTATGTTCTTGATAGCAGCCAAACAACGTCGCAGCATCGAATCCACTAGTTTTTGACAAGTACTAGATGGAATGGCTTCCCACGCAGCCTTAACGTGTGCCCACAAATCATTGTTATTTGACACTTTCACACCACTCAATGCTACTTTGATCTCTTGCCACAGGTTCTCAATCGGATTTAAGTCTGGTGATTGAGAAGACCAGCGTAAAACATTGAGACCGTTCTGCGAGAACCACTCTTTTGCACGCTTTGATGTGTGCTTAGGATCATTATCCTGCTGAAACACGCATCGACGAGGCATGTTGTCTTCCGCATAAGGTAGGATAGTGGTATTTAAAATGTCCACGTAAGACACCGCTGTCGTAGTGCTTTTAATTCTGCGAATGGGACTCGGCACCATAATGCCCCACCATGTTTCACCGCCCTGACTGTATATTTATCACGATGTGCCGTATTGGGTGGTCAGCGCACTAGTGAACTATAGCGATGTGAGTTAAATAAATTAACTTTAGTCTCATCAGACCAAAGGATTTTGCGCCATTGCGATTTTGGCCAGCTGTTGTTTTCAATAAGCATCCTGCGTATAGTAGAGGTGTCGATGTCCAGGTTAAATTCTTTTTCAATGCGCTGGACGAAGCAAAAGGTTCCTTTTTCACACATCGCAATATCCTTTTTTCGAGGCAGGCAGACATTTTAGGCTTCCTTCCACGAGTTTCTGACTTAGATTGCCACTGGATTGCATTTTCGACCATTCTCTTCGAACATTAAGAATCTTAGCAATGTTCCGGTTATTTTAGAGATCCTTTATTTGATTCCTCTTCTCAGTGCTACAATGCTTTGCTCGACCCATTCTTACACACTATTTTCTATTAAATTAAGAAGTTGTAGTTTTATTCCTAAAATCAAACTCTAATCTTAAATTTTAGGTTTAAAATATAAAGATAAAGCAATGAATTTTTAAATAACAGAATAAATAACTAAATGTCCCTATTATTTTGCACAGCCGAAACTAACCACTCTCTGTAGACTAATGACACAAGTCGGAATATACGCATAGTATTTGGGTGAAGGGAACTGTGTTTTGTTTCGCCAAGAGTAAACCTCAAGATCCTCAACGCTCACAGAAACTGGGGACTTTTGAAACATTGACGCAGAAGTGTCCCTATTAATTTGAACATCACTGTAAATACTGATACAAAGAAAGTCGAATGCCAATTAAAAACGCTCTGATATTGTTAAAAACAAATTTATACTTTTTATTTGTCAAATCCCTAGCTAAAACTTATGGACGATCTCGTCCGGAATGGTCGCCATTTGCCTTAAAGCACGATCTGAAACGTACTGGCCAATCGTCAATCGCATTACTGACCTCATTCATCAGAAAGATGTCGACAACGCGGACAAGGGATCGTTTCAAAGACTCAATATTTCGGTGATGAGTAGAGCAGACCATTCCCTCTATTTCCCGCAACAAGGTCTTCTGCTGGTTTGCGTCTGATTGGAGACTGCACGGCTTTGAGTCCTCCTATTCCACCAGTATCCTCGAATAACTTAATAGTGCGATAAATAAAACAAGCAAGGTTCGAAAGATATCATCTTTTGCCATATTACATAACACATGATTGAAAATGACTAAAAACAAAAATTTTTTCCGCGACTAAGAAGCATAAAAGCAACGGGTTAAATAGCGGTTAACATGAAAAGAGTGGAACTAGTACTTTATTTGAAATGGTTGCAACAAAAATTTTATCAATATTTATGACTAGACTAGGTGTACGTTCACATAATTATATAATTGACATGACTTAATAGAGTTCAAGTACATCAAATGAATGACCAGAAATATCCGGCAATATAACCTGATTGCTCCTATAGCTGACATTTCTGGTTTAAATCCTTGCAAGCTCAAAATGAGTTGCTGAAATTCTGGATTTCTGTTGAATTGCTAATCCTAAAAATTTACGGATGAATGAAGCCACTCGAAGGCCCTATGAAAAGTTGCTTAACATTGATTTCCGTCGAGGAGGTATTTTAAAGCGAATTTCAACGAACAAAAGTCACGGCCATAGCATGCAATGCTGCGGTACCCAATTTTTATTAAGTAAACGTATTATCTATGTAAAAATTTGCTGCTTCATAAAGCATATCATTTCAAGAAACAATTACCACTATCTCGGTATCGAGTAGACCGTAGCCAAAGTCCGAATCCACTCCGTTGGCAAACCACTTTACATGAACTGCGTAAGAAAACGCAAAGACACTTCTCAGAAGTTCCTCAATTTCACGGCTCAATAGGGAGAACGAATTAGCCCAACGTACGAGTATCTCCGTACATAAAGCAACTTCTTAACAATTCATTTGTCAATCAATTCGCCTTCCAATTTACAAAGATCATTAAATTAATGAGCTGACCGTGTCATTATGATTTTTTTTTTCCTTCTTCCCATCCGTAGCATGAAGGTCAACATTATTTCTGATTATTCCATACGTACGAATATATTCAGATACGCATTATGACCCTCACATTTAACCCCAATTTTCCAATTAAATGCTTGACTACTCATGAGTGAACAAATTGACTGACCACTAGCCCTTTCTATGCGAAAAGAAATAAAATTTAAGAAAAATCTCAAAAAAAACAAAAAGCAAAGTACTGCAGTAGCAGCTAACTAGCTCAAGTGAAAAGATATTACTTAATATTTACTTCACCAATCAGAAACCGTAAACTAATAATGACTTCGAAAACGAGGTCAATATTTATTAATTACATATTGGTCTCTCTTTCCGCTGTGTTACAGGAGTATTCGTATGTGCGAGTATGTATTTCATCAGCCTTCAGTCTAACCAACAAAAAAAAAACTAAAGGTAATCACAAGGTTCGCCAATTTGTATCTTTCAACTCGGTTGCTCTTACTCCATTCCCCTGTTATTGCAGATAGTATCACAATGCGAAGAACCAACAAAAATAATTGCCAATAAATTGTGCACTCGTAACGTAAAAAAGTTCAAAAATTTATAAAAAAAAAAAAAAGAAGAAAAAAACTTCGAATAGCGTCGTTTAATAAATCGCTTAAAATTCCCCCTAGAGGCTACCAGTTTTGTGACACAATGGTTTGGATACGAGAATATCCTTTTTTTTTTTTTGAACGCTGCACAGGCATGCCCTGTGAGTATCTGAATGGCTCAACTGTGCTGGGTTGGCCTATTCGTCTGTGTGAATATTTATTCGTCCTTGCACCGCAATCCCCATTATGTCACAAAATCAGCGCAAATTACGTGATTTATATTAAATTAAATTGTGTACCCACAGATACGCGGTTTTTTAACTGGCACGCATCAGTATACAGTACACAATATACAATAGTATTCATGTATCCATATGAATGACAAAAGATAAATGCTCCGCAGCATACCAACACATATTCACCTGTAGTATCTGAAGACTGAGAGATGCGGCACGAATTTCCACATGACATTTAATAGATACTATCAGGACTTTACCTCTCATCATCATCATGTAGCAAGGAATTCCATTATTTTTTTAACAGATACGCATATACTCGTAAATTCATCGGAGAATTCATTTCAAATTCGTTTAAAATTGGAAAATTTCAAAAAAATAAAAATAGAAACGAGAGTTGAAGATCTTGTTTATCATCTTCGAATGGGACAAACACTCGTTTTACAGAAGAGCCCAATTCGAGAAAATTGCCCAACAAATGCCTTCCAATAAACTCTGGGTATCACCAAACCTATTTTTGTTATAATTTAATTAACTTGGATACAAGGAATTGCTATCTACAAGTAGTAGCTGTCTGGTGGTAGGGGTGGAATATTTGGGACATATAAATATTTTCAAGGGTTCAATTTTGTGGGCGGTGACGGGCGTTAACTTTGAATTGGAATTTTATTTAAATGAAGGTTTTGTCGAAAGTTATTTGGTTAAATGGTTAAACCACGCAATGAGCTTGGTTGCACAATGATTTAGAATAGCTCAGGGGATTGAGTTAAACATAGTTTACGACCATATACCGATCAAGGGTTATCTGAAGACATTGTGTGTGTAGTTACGGTTGGTAGGACTTAATTTTGGGTATGCCAATCGTAAATTTCAAGAAGATACTTTCCACGTTGTTATTAGTAAAAGATTTTGATGAAGAAAAAGGAGGACAATCAAGTCTTTAATGGCTCATCAAAAATTTGATGTATGTTTATAAAGCTTTGGCCTTGTAATACAATAAATCCCAAAATATTTGTATAGGAGACTGAGTTTTAAAATTATTGTAAAAAAGAACGACGGAAAAAGTGGAAACGGAAAAAGATGTAGCTACAATTCCAGACATTCTTAAAGGCCGTTTTAAGGGTTTGCCATTAATTTTCGGTTTTGCACTTCTGGAAGTAATACAAGGCAGAATCTCACTTCATCTATAATTGGAAAGATTTAACATTTTCCTCTAATTTTACCCCAGGTGAATGTCTTGCTTACAAACAACCGACTGAAAATCCTACAGACCTCTGACATTCAAGACTTGAATTTTAAATAGTGGGAGTGACGAGCGTCCTTTTAGAAGACACTGTTTTACCAGAATTACAAAGTGGAAAATATTCCAAAACTCTAAATTTGACAAATCATCGTCTTCAATTCGACATATTCTTATAATCGATATTACCATTCGTTGTGGGTAAATTTCGTAATGTACTCTGTGAGCGAAAGATTCGCCCGTCGGCTATGTGGAAAATTTTGCGAAAAGCCTCAGCTTTCATGCGTAGAAGATCCACCTGGTGCAGGAACGAACGCTATGAGACCATGGTATACGACTAGACTTCGCGGATAGGGCTCTTGAGCAGCTTTTTTCTGATTGATATCACCATAAAAGTTAATGATCAGTGATTATTTCTTCATAAATATAACCATATTGGTCCGGACGATAGCCCACTGAGAACTTGTTTCAACAGCAATACTCGTATCTCAAAATGGACCAATAAATTCCCCACCGAGATGATATGATTTAACTCCATCCGTTTACTTCTTGTTAGGCTATGTTAAGTCTTTGGTGCATGCTGATAAACCGCAAACTGCTCAGAACTGGTTAAGTTCGTAAATGGAATAGGCTCTCAAATGCTAGGAAGATTGGCCCAAAATTGGACCGAGAAGATGAGCTTCGTGTTCGGTTTTTAATTCTATTTAGTTCAAACCCAATTCTTGTCGTAATTGGATTAAAAAAGATCCATAGCTCTTAGAAAGACATGTACACGAGGACGGCCGCAAGGCCCTCAAAAATGACTCTGTTGGCTTAATAAATGCGCTAATGGCATTCCTGTCTTCACCTAGTGCGCTTTATGAATAGCAAAATGAGGTTGATTTCTGAATATTGTTCCAAGTTGTGACGTATAAATCATTCTTCAAATCACAAACGTCCATCACCCACGTTGTGACCCAATTTTACTTCAAAACAGCATTTGACATATCGATATATCAGCAAACACGTGCATAATAGTCTTAACCGTGTGAAATTCCAATACGACCAAAAACTGAGGCAAAAAATACTACAATGTCCCAAAGGTAGTAAAAGTTTTTGGTTGTTGGTCAAAAACATTAAAAATTCTGCCTCATCCTCCATCCCAACGCTAATTTACAATGACATACTAGCTGTCAGCTATTTGAATAAGGCCAGTCTGCTTGCTGCACACTTTGCGGCTATCTCAAGCCACCCAGATTGTGCTTCGTTCCCGCCTACATTTGAGTGCGTCGAATCTTCAATGGGACGAATCCACTTTCGCACTCGTGTAGTAGCAAGAGTACTTAAAGATCTTGATATACATAAATTCGCTGGTCCAGATGATGTATCTCCCCTTCTTCTGAAGAGGAGTTCTTCCTCGCTGGCAAAACCACTGTCTAAGCTTTTTCATCAATCCTACTCTCTAGGACTGTTTCATTTGTCCAGCCCGTTCCCAAAAAGGGCGAATCTACAGACCCATCGCACTTACGTCTCTTCTTTCCAAGGTCAGGGAAACCCCGATAAACCGTCAACTCATGAAATATGTCGAAACACGAAAACTTCTTAATGACCGGCAACATGGTTTTCGTAGCAACAGGTTCACTGTCTCACCGAAAAGTGGAACCAAAGCGTACATCAATCTGGCGAAAGCAAGATAGTTGCACTTGATATTTCTAAGGCATTTGACAGAGCTTGGCATCAGGCTCTTTTGTCGAAGATGCCTGCTTTTGGGATCGACGACTCTCTTCTTCAATGGATTAGAAATTACCTTTCGGAACGTTAAATTCAAGTTGCCTTGAATGGTTTCAAGCCTAATATTCAAAATAAATGCTGGTGTTCCCCAGGGCTCCGTTCTGTCTCCGATACTCTTTTTAATTTTCATTAATGATGTATTGCTTTGCTGACGACAGTAGCCTCTGCTTTTCATATTCGTTCCCGGACTCACGCCCCTGGTCTTCGGCTGTAGAACGGGAACGGCAGCGTATGTTAAGTTCATTAAATTCTGATATTAACAGCATAACCAGCTGGGGAACTATCAATAGACTGAAATCTAATGCTTCCAAAATACAATGTTGTCTACCGTCATTAAAGCGAAATTTAAATACGCCGCCATTATCCATGAATGGCACTTACATCGTCGAAACCGAAAAACTTTCCGCTCTCGGTATGTGTGTCAGTCGCAACTTACGTGGGAAGGACCACATATTCGATGTCGTCAAAAATACTGTGAAATGTCTAGGTTTCCTCAAGCGATGTAAGAAATATTTTACCCTTTCTGATCTGGCCTCAATATATAAAGCATTCATCCGCCCAAAATTGGAGTACAATACCCAAATGTGTTCAGGTGGTCCTAAAACATCTCTGCACCTGCGAGATAGGATTCAAAACCGTGCGATAAAACTCATATCAGTCACTTTGTTTTATAGCTATTTTAAGGATACACAAACTCCTTGAGCGCGCTCTCATAACAACAAAAAAAAAAGGACGTTACGTAGTGCTTTTGCCGATTCAGTTCACTAATTTTTTTTTCACAGTGTTACTAGAGCTCAATCTTAAACAAAGACGTTTCGATCCTGTGGCCAAAAATATGTAGTCAAGTTGACTGATTTAGTGTACTTAATGGAAGGATTAAAAATGAATGTTTTGATAGAACAAAACAATGCTGCAAACGGAGCAGTGCAGAAAAGTCCAATGGATTGAGAGCAATTTTCGAATAAAGGGATCCATTTTTCTAAAACGATGTAAGGAATAATTTCACGAGCCACTAAGGCCATGCATTTTTGAAACCGAAGAATCCTCGCAACCTAGAGGAATTGATACTTTGAACAAAAAGCCACTACTTGTTTATTGGTTAGTCGGCCTTATGGCGAACGAAACCTTATAACCATTTCCGACTAGAGTAAGAAACACTATGATCCTCAATTTCATAGCCAACTTAACACAAACAACAAAGCAGGGTTGAACCGTGATATCTTCATCGTGAGAAGCTGTTTGAATGCCCAGTTAGACATCGACAAACAAGGCCTCATACATGTGAAGCACCAACAACGCGTCAGACAACGGAATTATGAAGAACAGGCCTCACTGCAGTATCAGCTAGATATCACCTGTCGGGAGAGTAGACTATCAAATCGATAGTGTGTCAAAACGTCGTCCGCTTAGTAATGGACAGACGTCCGATACAGATGCGGGCAGACGTGGTACTGGAGCAAGACTACTATCTTCTGTTAGTCACTCTATAATACATCAGCTCGAAGATTCCGTAACATCATTAAGATATTCAGGTAAACCACCGATTGACTATAGAAAAATTTAAGGAATACCCCTTGCGTGGAGTGGAATAGATCATCACGGGAACATTTTGCCGAAAAAAAGTAAATAAGGCAAAGCACATCGTTTTATGAAGACAAATCGATGAGCTTCTTTAAGACTTTAAGAGCTCCAATTTGTACCAATCACAGCAATAAGCAGGGACGTGCTAGTGTCAAATGAAAATGAACGAATGATATGTTAATTTCGACGATGTCAATCTCCTTGTCAGCACATCAATTGCTTGTCATATAACGTAGTAAATCCGCTTACCCAAAAGAACGAATCGGGCGTGGCAGAAAATAAGAAATATGGTATATACTCGTACATACTCGTATGTACATGAAGTGGAAAAATCGAAGAGCATCTACGGTATAAGGCTGCGATGCGACTCAGATACAAAATTTGTTAAGCTCTTGCGAATTTTTCCAGAAATTTGTATAGAATCTGAGGTTTCCTCCCGGTTGCCGCTGGGTAATGACAGTTATAAATTCCGTGAATACGTTCCAAAGCATTTAAAAGAGTGAGCGTATGTTTGATATAGAAAAAAGTAACAAAGTAGGCTGTATCTACTTAATTGACACTGCAATGATGACAAGGATAACATGGTATAAGAATGCTTTTACCCAAATCAATGAATTTAAAAACTGTTTGCATAAGCAAAAATAACTAAATCCAATAAAACGTGTCCTTTCAACTTCGAAGCATGCCTTCCACCAACCTTAACTCGGACAGCAAAACATTCCACTGTTCTTATCTTTGCCAAACACAATCTGAGATCCGCTCATAAGAATATGGTTGAGCACACACAACTTCAACACACTTAACTCGATACCTTGGCAAATACTATGAATACACCAACAAAGTGCCATAATTGTACATTCAGCTGAGACTATTGGTCTTAGAGCCACTATCCATATAGTTTCTAGAATGTCCTAGAAAATATTCGTATGTGCACATATAAAATCAAGAGTTTTACTGAAAATTTATTCAAAATGCTTCGGTCTCCCTATCTCTGTCAACCTGGTTCTGGTTCCTGAAAATATTTGCAAAATCCTACGCTTTTGGTGTCCTTCTCCTAAGTGCAAATATTCACATCTATGTAGTTGAAGAGTTGGGTAAATACTACTACCCACCCTGTACCAGTAGTACTGCCTACGACAGTGACAGTTATAACAAAAAAAAATAAAAAAAAAAATTAAATAAAATAGAAAAAAAATCATTGAAAAACATAGAAATTTTCCGAATTCTGAATTCTAAATCACCAAACGTGCTAGAGCCAACCGTCACCTTCGTCCCGGGGTAAGGGTTTGAAAGCAGGAGCAGGAAACATGAATAATTTACGGGATGTGTAAATTGCACGCTTCACAGTTTCACTACGAAATACAAATACACAAAAAGAAAAATAATATAAAAAATGGAAAGGAAAAAGAAACCAATCCAACCAACTCAAACACAAACAGCAGGGAGAAAAGCTAAAATCTTTCCGAGAGGTTTGGATAACTCCCGTGTGCACTGTATTACGAATACTCGTACAAGGGATGAAAGTCTCCCTGACACTTACCACCGTCACACCACCTTGTCAAAGTCGCCGTATCTCCCACGTGGCGCAATGAGCAAGAGCGTACACACTTCAATTTGAAGTTGGAAAATAATTTTGTTTTCAGTGTACGGGTTGTGCCAGCCTACGGCTAAATCTAGGCCTACACACGCCCTCTACATGGCCCACACCACCCCCCAAAAACTCCCATAAAAATATTATTGAAGGCAATAGACACATCCAACCCCTCGGTATATAATACAACCTTCGTCGTACTCAACGTATGTACGTACGATTATTACTTTTGATATGGGACTGACATTAGAGGGTAGAAATTTCCAGTTTTAGATTTACGTCCCTTTTCAGTTTATTGCCGGTTGTGTATGTTAAGCGAGGAGAGTTTTCGTTTCGATCGCTGCGGCGATAAGTATCTTGTATTCGTAGTCGTAGTCGTAGTCGTAGTCGTATACTCGCATTGTGAACAACCACCCCTCGGCGTTGTGTTTTGGTTTTTTTGCAATTAAGAAGGTCCTAAGCCCATAGACTACGCTCGGATGGAAATCGATTTAACCCCCGTTTTAGACGCGGAGAAAGAAGGTGCAACTTCTTCTCGCTTCTCGGGACTTTCTGGTATCCGTGCGTCCTTACCAAGATAAACTTGCCATAACTTATTTCAGTTATATGCGTATCTTTGTACGTCTGTATGATAGGTACGCCGCCGCTTCGTTGTCGTACTCGTGAATTCATATACGTTTATAACCGAGCATAAACCACCCCTGATTACATCTTTCAGGTGCTTGTATACTGTTTGTAAGGTAACATTGTTATTATCCCAGCAAGGACAACGGACCTACGATCAGGAAAGAAAATGGTTTTCACTTTTTTTTCTTTTTTTTTTTATAACTTTTTTACGTAACTTGCACAATGAAATGCATTTTTCATTTCGAGCTTTTTACCCATTCTTCAGGAAGTCGATGAGAAGATGACGGGTTCGCGACGAGAGGGTGGTTTCCAAGACTGCGAAAAAAAAAAAAAACAACGAGACACATAAAACTTCTTTGTAACTCTCAATAGCTCGCTCACATTTAAAAGTGATTACTTTTGGGGAAAAGAAGCATTTTTCCTCCTTTAGGTATCCTTAGGACAGGATTCAGTTTTACTCTATACCTTGGCTTTTCACATCCTTCTCAGAGGATACGTCAAGGTGATTTATTTAGTATTAGTGTTCGTTCGTTTTGGTTGGTACTTGATTTTTAACTTTATTACATCACAGCCTGGGGGATGTGCGAGTAGCTCCAGTAACTGGTAGACGGTAAGCGGTAACTGGTAACTGGTATAAGTGTGTTATAACAAGCGCTCCCTCTGAAGCAATGTGCTGGAAAGTTTTTAAGTTTGATTAAGGACGGGATTAGGAGAACGTTTCTGGACGCCGCCGCTCTATAGAAGAGAATGTGCACTTCCTACATTCTAAAAGCACATAGATGTTGCAATGGGTTTTTTTCTTTTTCATCAGAACGAGTACGAGTATATGGTTGCAAGGAAGAGAATAATGATTAATGGTGTAATTTTAAAACGTAAAGGAGGATTTAAAATGTTAAGGTAGGACGACAAGACGTTCTCTGTATCAATTAGTTAAGTAAAACCCGATGGAGTGCAAAGCTCAAGGAAGAAAAGTTCGGATTTTGTGACAAAGAGCACTCTTCGATAAAATTACAAACCGTTTTTGTAATGTGGAAAAAAAAGAAGGGTTTTTCAAGATAACATTTGAGACCATCTAAAATTGACTCATTCAGTTTGGCCAAAGCTGAAGTTTAGTTTTTAGAGAATTAACGCAGCTCATTCGTAGTTACATACATAAAAGCATTCTGAAATGGGATTGGGTCTAGTTCTTTCTTTGCTGGCTTATCAAATATTCACTTGACGATATCTGCTTGCATCTGTCCAACCAACGAAACTGTTTAGAGTATTTAGTAAGAGTAGTCTACAATCGGAATCCGTGGTCATGAATTTTGTATCCATACTTCACTTTGTGAGGAGATAGTATACCAATATCATTTATTCAAAAAATTAAAAATACAAGTTTATTCATCCAAATCTATATTGTCCCCTTCAAAGTAATCCCCATAGACTGCAACACACTTATGCCAGCGCTTGATCCAATCCTCGAAGCATTTTTTATATTCGGTTTTCGGTATGTTCATCAGTGCTTCCTGTGATTTTTCCATTACTTACTCTTGGCTGTTGAAACACGTTCCCCGCAGTGGTTTTTTAACTCGATTGAACAGAAAGAAGTCACAGGGAGCCAAATCAGGTGAATTCGGTGACTGTTGGATGGTATTTGTCGCATTTTTCGTCAAAAAATTAAGAATAATGTGACGGTGCGTTATCATGGTGCAAAATCCACGAGTTTTCTGCCTACACTTCTGGTCTCTTTCGGCGAATTTCTTCACGCAAACGTCTCATAACGCCCAAATAATACTCTTTGTTTACTGTCTGGCCTTCTGGCAAAAATTCATGATGCACTACACCGTTGTACTCGTAATCCATGAAAACCGTGAGCATTGCCTTCATTTTTTGACTGAAAACGACGTGGTTTTTTTGTTCTCGGCTCATTTGGTGGACGCCATTCACTTGTTTGATGTCTGGATTGCGTGTCGTACTCATAAACCCACGTCTCGTTTCCAGTAATGATCCTTTTGATGAATGTGGGATCGGATTCAGCCTCGCAAATCATCTCTTTTGCGACGTCAACACGGTCGCTTTTTTGCATGAAATTGAGGTCTTTTGTCACCAACTTTGCTTCTACACGACTGAAACCCAAATCATTAACCAAAATGTCTTAGACGGATCCATAGGCAATGTTCAAGTCCTCCGCTATCTCTCTGATGGTTAATTTGCGGTTATTGACCAATATTTTTTTTACTTCATCAAGTTTTCGTCGGTTTTCGATCTCGATGGTCTGCCACTGCGTTCATCATCTTCGATTGACTCACGACCACTTTTGAACCGCTCGTGCCACTGGTACACGACCCTTTTTTTTAGAGAATCGTTGCCGAAACACTTTTCGAACATTTCCAACGTTCGCGCATCATTAAATCCGTTTTTTACGCAAAATTTAATACAAGTTCGTTGTTGCAAATTTAAATCCATTGCTAAAATTGTAAAAAAACATACGCAGAGATAGATGTACTCTTGGCTACGTAAATTTTGCAAATGTCAAGCTATGACGCTAAGATTTAGAGGGAGTGTCAACAACAGATTTACCAACTTAACAAAAAAAAAAAAACAGAACTCAAATCGGAACAATGGGAGCGCCACACGGTTACTTTTTGATCAAGGTGGTAGTTTTCAACAACTACAAAAATGGTTAAGTTTTTTAAGTCCTTTACATTCGGGATATCACAAAAAAAATATTGGAAGGCATTTTTCAATAGATCTTTCGCACAAATTGGACAATATTGCAGCAATATCGCGCTCGAAATTAGTATTGAGATCGCCCAAAGCCACTGACGTATTGGCATAGGCCATATTTGGACAACTGGAGTGGAAATTGGCCTCATCGCTAAACGCCATTTCGAGGTGGTGTTTCTGCTTTAGTCATAAATAATTATAATCTGATAGGGATGCAGGCCCAGTTCCTGCAAATTGATCAAAATTCCCGAAACGTTCAGTCAAAGAAAAGTCTTATTCCTTAAACCATCGCGGAATCAGTAAATTTGGGACTTCGGTTAGTCTCGTCTGTGTCGTCAATTCTTTGGGATTGCTAACAATTGTGTCTTAACTTATGGTCAGCTTCATTCGGGTTTTCACCAGGCTTCTTCCACCAATTAAATTGTCTAATAAAAAGGGAAGGTAGAGCAAATGACCGGCCTTATCGTAAGGGTTTTCGGATGACCCTACCGAAGGTTGCCATGATTTGACCATTGCTACAAGCTGCCTGCCATAGTTCCTGTTGAGTGGCAGGATCGCCGGTAGTCCACATTAGGACTCTAAACACGGTACCGCGGAAGTCACGAACCCCCCGGCTTTCGATCTGGATCTGACTTGTAGAGGTAGGCCCCCTTGTGGCGGCGACGGTTGCTGTGATTTAAAACCTAAAATGTAGGAAGTGTCTTCAGAGTTGCAATAAGTATTGGGTGCTGGGACCCTAAGAACAGCAAGAGGTTAATGGGTAGACCCTACTCATACCAAGGGTGGAACTGTGCCCTCAACACAGTTCCGCTGTGGTATGTCCTTGCCCCCATAAATGTATGGGCAATTAACTTAAGCCTACACGGCAGATATTCGCTTAAAACACATCACACATGTCAGCTCATATCATTGGGGCGGCAGGCGAGCTGGGTGATACTCGTACATCCCATGGGTATGTATGGGTTTGGCTGTTCATGCCAAACCTGATGTGGTGTAGTGGTACTAGCAGTCGCTTCTCACTCGGAGGGTCAGGGTTCGAATCCTAGCCACGTTAAGTTTTCATTTGTGTAATTGGAACTCAGTCAGAAAAATCTGAGTGTTAAGGCATAACGCTGACATGTAGATTTGGCTGTTGTAGAGTTTTCAAGCACAAAACAACCGTTAAAATTTACAACCTGAATCATTCCGAGTGAAGAAAAATCTCTCCGTCCTATTCGGACTCCCACCCCTAGAGAGTCAATATCGAAACCAAACACACCTGAGTTTCAAATCACTACATCACAGTCGCGCGTAAATTAAAAAAAAAAATAATAATAATAATAATAATATTCATTGCTATCCTGGGAGTGTAAGTTGCCCTGATATAAGATATCGAGAAAGATTGCTACTCAGTCGCCAAGCTCTTTAGTCGTATAAGCCTTACTTTCTTATTCCTCAAAATCCGTCGTGAGTTACTGTATTGTCTGTCAGATCGTATCTAGGCACTGTTTGTTCTAAAAGCGTAGGCAACCCTAAAAGTAATATAGCCTCTGGTTTTTTAACGTAAGCCACCTGTCGTGTAGACTTATGTTTACGGGATGCCAATACATCGGTGGCAGCAAGAGTACGCCTTGCCCTCGCTTACCTACATTAATAGTATTGGGTCTACAAGCAAGTTTCCAGCGTTTTTTTTCCAAAATTTGAAGTTTTATTATGAAAACATAGTTACAATGCTTTATTCAAAGTATCGTCCATCGGAAGCTACAACTTTCCCCCATCTTTCTGGCAATTTATGAATTCCGGACCAAACAAATTTCTCGTCTTTCGAGCCCAAGAACGTATCGAGCCAATTTTTGATTTCCTCTACTGAGCTGAAGCGTATTCCCGTAAGAGCGTTCTGCATCGAACGAAACAAGTGGTAGTCAGATGGTGCCAAGTCTGGACTGTAAGGCGGGTGAGGCAGAATTTCCCATTCACTATTTTCCAAATAGTTTTTCACCGAAACCGCAACATGTGGCCGAGCGTTGTCGTGATGAAAAATGCCTGGTCTCATATTCTGGCCGTTTTTCTTTTAATGCCCGCTTCAAACGAATTAGTTGGGTTCGATATAATGGTCCTTTGATGGTTTCACCACTCGGAAGCAGTTCGTAGTATACGACACCCTTTTGATCCCACCATATGCAGAGCATGACCTTATTCACGTGAATATTTCGTTTCGGCGTCGATTGGGCGGGCTCGCCGGGCTTTGTATACGATTTTCTGCGTTTAGGATTATCATAATAAATCCATTTCTCATCACCAGTGACAATACGATGCAAAAATGATTTATTTTTATACCGCTGCAGTAACATTTCGGACGTGCAAAATCGCCGTTCGACGTCTCTTGGCTTCAATTCGTACGGCACCCAGTTTCCAACCTTTTGAGTGAATCCAAGTGCTTTTAGACGCAGGGAAACGGCTTGTTGCGTGACGCCCAATGATGCAACAAGTTCTTCTTGAATCTGACACGGATCCTCATCGAGTAAAACGTCCAATTCCTCGTCTTCAAAACTTTTCGGCTTTCCGGGGCGATCTTTGTCTTCAACTCCAAAATCACCACTTTTGAACTGTTTGAACCACTCGCGGCACGTCGATTCACCAATACATTCCACCCCATTAGTTTCCGAAAGCAAACGATAGGCCTCAGCCGCACTTTTCTTCGTATTAAAGAATAAAAGCAGCGCTTCCCGCAAATGACGTTTACTCGTATTTGGCTGGAAACTTGCCATGATTTTGCTCGATAAAATGTACGACATCGATAGAACTGCTCAAATATAACGCTGCAAAGTTGTTGACAGATACAAAACCTACAAATAAAACACATGGGGTCTGACATTTCTGCCCGGGATCCACCGGTGGCGCCATCTCTGACAAACGCTGGAACCTTACTTGTAGACCCAATATAATATTTACCAAAGCAACACTTGTGTTGGAGGCACAAGTTCCACCGTTGGTATGGGTCGAGTCCGATCTAAAACCTCTTACTGCTCTTAGGGTCACAGCACCCAGTACTTATTTGCTGCTCTACAATGGGTCAAACCAACAGAAGTAATCGATGATTGATCACGAGAAGGACGAAACTGACCAGTCTGACTCTTCTAGCGGAAATAAGCTTCACCATCCGTTTCTCCAATGAAGCCAAATATCTGGGCATCATCCTGGACATCAACCTATCTTGAGGTTAACATGTCGCGTTCAAAACCTTCAAGGCGCTGGTGGCTTTCTGGCAGTGTAAGGGAGCTTTCTATAAAACATGGATCTTGTCATCGGGGAGGATCCTTTGGATCTGAGAACGGTCTAGGATCCGGGGCTTAGGTCTTCGTGGAAGATCGAAAAACTGAAAAAATGCATACGAGTATATTGCGAATATCAGGTGAAGACTGCAAAGTTTCTGCGTCTGTAGCTTGAGCCAAACTGCGATACAGGCTGGGCATGCTAAGTTAGCTTAAGAATTCCATCCTTCTCTGAATGGAGTCGGAGGTCTTAATTTATTTCTCGGTCTCAACGGAATCGCAGGAAATAAGATCACCGATGAACTTGCAAGGCAAAACCCTGAGGAGGATTTCTCAGGATCTGCGGTAACACAACCTGCGTCTTCCATTAACATCACAACTATCCACAGAACAACGCTTCACGATGTCTCTAAAAAAACAGCTGCGTTCCTGTTATCCCTAAGGAGGAAAGTCTGTCGATTGGTTCTGGTGTCTTAACAAAGCAGTACGCTGCTGCTAAACATCTAAATGTATTAGGCACAGGTACCACTTCAACCTGCGACGCTGTGAATGTTCGGCCGCTTCTCGCATCAGGTCGTTGATGCTGGTAACTTTATCACTGAAGCGTTTGTTCGTCTTCTCGTCGGAGAGCTTCTATTAAGGGAAACATGTATAATGAGTAATCTCATTTGAACCCGCTTTTACAGTTTTAATAGCCTTTATGTATTTAGAGTCATCTTTAGTCCATTTATGTAGGATTCCTAAACAAATCTGGTGAATACTAAATTGGTTAATATACATACCGGTCAACGACGTTTTAGTTATGTTGCCTTGTGAAATCATGCATATTTGCATTTACGGTCTTATGTCGTCATTTTTCTTAGAAATTCCTGGAGGGTTCCTAATTGCAATGAGATGCAGAAGAATTTCCGAAGCAGCTATAGGTTGTTCTAAACCAACCTGTAATACAGATACTTGAATGTTTTTGAACTTTGGTTACATTGTAATTCTTCGCTAGAACGAATCTAACATGACTGCGAACATTCAGTGCTTTGTTCTGACACTGGCAGTATTAATAGCTTCTCTGTAAATTTTGAAACATGGTGTTCAGTTTCTACATTCTTCCACGGATGCTAAAGATGTAAGGTTCTGTACTCATTTTCATTTATTTATTTAACATTATATCTTACAAAAGGAAGATTTAACTTTAATAAAGATTTAATCTTTAATAAATAATAATTAACTGATATAAACAATTTGAGACAGATTATTCAGTGATCTATGTAAATTAAAAAAAAAAGTTGTTCTACAATATAATAAATCATGTTCAGTCTAGTAGGTGCTCAGATATCCAAGTAAAGAAGATTTAAACTATTCGTGCTTACCATTCGCCTCAGATCTGAAGGCAAACAGTTCCACAGTCGGGCAGTTTGGGCAAAGAATCGACGTTCGACATAAAATTAACGGTCTACTCTCTGATCCTGCTACTTGGTCCTACACTCTTGCTGTCGCATTGACAAATAACATAGATTATGGCCTTTCAACAAATGTCTTTATTGCTGTGGTGTCTCTTTTTGCATCAAAGTGTCTTGCGATATGCCGCTTGAATATAACTGAAACACTGGTCGGTTCATTGGTCGCATACTCGTATTAATAAAATTCTCAACCGTAAATGACAAAGAATGGCTTGAAATATCTAACAAATCATCATATTAAATATCAGAAATCTCTCTTCCACAGCTTAGTCCTTTCAAAGCGTTTGAAAACCTTTTCATCAAAAACAGGATTAAGAAATCCTTAAAAAAAAAAATTTGTCTTTTCACTAGAACTAACAAAGCAAACGAGATGACTTGAAAAAAAAAAAAGATGAAAACTGCCTCGAATGTCAACAAAGACGCTCATTATGACTTGGTTCAAATATTCTCCTTTTCCCCTGCTTTACTGTTACCTCCATGAAGGCATCAAGTTCACTGAACCAGTCTCATTACCATAAACCTACGTTTATTCACCTCAGTTCCTGCACATAGTAGACAATTCAACTAAATACACGTTACCGCATTTCACACCCCGTTTTCCAAATGAATTCCTCACTTTTACATAGTAGGGTTGGCACATCCTTCTATCCCACACAGCATCTCCTCCCACACGGCGCCTTCGTTTTTTACGATTCCCTGTACTCGTATGTGACACAAGAGAGTGATTTTTTTTTTCTTAGCGTAGTAGTACCGCAATTCCTGATGCATAAACCTTTATGCGGCAGCATCCAATCATCATTATTGCATCACACGTGCAATGCAGTTCTCCACCAAGTCTTGCATAATCGTCAAACGTAATTACTGAAATTATCTTACTGAACCGACGAGATGATGATGTTGATGTTGATGATGGTGATGCTTTTGTAGTCACATTCAAAATTGCACATATGCTGCTCATAGATACAACATCATCTAGCCACCTCCACATGACCGGATGAATACATAGGAAAGAAAAGTCGCAGAAGAAAATTTTCCTATTTCATTTATTTAGCTATTTTTGAGTAAAATTTTCCAACTCCTTTCAAGGTACACTAAGTGTAGTAGGTTTGGGGTAACAAGTACCAAGTGCTGAGTACCGAGAATAGCATATTCCATTTTCAATTTTGTATTGTGTTACCACATATGAGACGGAGACTCGTGTACAAAATCTTCCGTCGGGATTGTATCTCCCATTAGTACCAGGATGATGGAATCCTTTAGCGAGCAATCTCAATTTGCATTACGAGCCCACAAACACCCGTGCTACCGTATAGCATTTAACCGCCCCTCATATATTGATATAGTCGACAACGTCAGAGTTGGCTTCTTGGAACAACAGTACCGCTGGCAACGATGTTAAATAATCAGGATAAGAAGAATGTCACATCGTCAGAGTCAGCATCGTGTCGGTTGGTCGGCCGTAAGCTTCGTTCTTATCCTGGTTCTGGTCCTATTCGTTGTATTTGTCACCGTTGTCGTTGTCGTTGTCGTGAGATATCCCCATTTTCTTTGCCTTAACTACATACTTTCATTTATTTGTTTGCATCCTGTGGGTTCCATGGAATTCATCTACATACATATGTCACCCCATGTATGGGACACCTAGAGACGGAGTAGAGCTGCTGTTTTATGTGGCCACCATATGGGCTTTGGGTTTTTAATTAAAATTTCACGCTTAGATTTTTGGCATAGCGACTGATACCTTGGTTGAGATTGTTTTATTCGTCTTTTTTTCCATTCACCTTCTGTCTATTTTTGTATTCATGTGGTAGACTGAGATGTGATGGAAAGGAAAATGGAAAAACTAAAGAAAAGATATGCAAACATAAAAAAGAAAGATTCTAAAGGGAAAGAATGTGACGAGATGTGATTTGTTGTACCTTGATGGTTTGAAGAAGGCTAGGGTTGCTGAAGCCAATATTGTGGGTGATTTTCAATTAAATCTTGATGGGTGTTATTCTTTATGCTTATAGAAACTTGTGTTTTCCTTTTTCTTCTGATTTTTGTGTAGAACGTGATGATAAATGGAGTGCCACAGGGGTGGGCCATATGGGCACTTCTTTTTCCTTTGTCGTAGATTTCATTAATGTCTAATCTGACTTCACTGACTGGAATGCAGTTAATTCATGTGTTTCGAATTAGCTTAAATGTTAATTTGAAAGCATAAAACGTTTGGTCATGTAAGTATTATGAGACTTGGGATTTATTAGAGTTAGAGGATAGTTATCTGAGTTCCACTAATCA
Source organism: Volucella zonaria (assembly GCA_963966105.1). Taxonomy (NCBI): domain Eukaryota; kingdom Metazoa; phylum Arthropoda; class Insecta; order Diptera; family Syrphidae; genus Volucella; species Volucella zonaria. Next base: position 123,031,399 of record OZ014534.1, on the reverse strand, counting down.
TCGCATCATTATATATCGTATCCAGCAGAGATCATCATCATTTATAAGGTTCGCTTCCATGTCTACCTTTTAAGGTGAAGTTTTTATCTGCAGAATTCAAAAACTGTTATCTAGAAAATGTTTCCGAGATTGACACGCGCACAACGTCTGTTCTACCTTGGAGCTGTCTGTGAGAGTTATTTTGTAATTGACTTGTACTGGGATTACTACAGCATATACTCGTACACTTCAGTTCAGAGGACTTCTGGGATTTACATATTTTTGTCGTCCAAGAGACAGACAGATTAGAGATTTTACTGAAAGTTTATATCATCCTTCGGGAAAGTCAAATGTGGGGAACATTAGCTTTTGTATAAAATTAGTTTGAACCATGTTTCTTCTACAAATACGTTTTATCTCAAGGCGCTTCAAAGCAACAAGCCAGACGATACACAACCAAGTTTGGATTAGAGAAGCGCAGTCTCATGCTGACTTACTGGATAATCCGGTCAAAATCAACTCTTTCAGCGAAATAAGAACGTTGTACGTTCTACGAGTACCAACCCTATTGGGACCAAATCCGGAGTTCAATTCGATTTTAAAACAGAGTCGATGAAAAAATTAAAAAGGCGTAGGATCTCGAGAAATTTCTATGTTTTGAGTTAGGTTAGGTGATTAGTTCAGTGAGTTAAAGCGAACTCTTCTTCACCACATTTAGGCCCATGTGAACCCATTGTGATATTCTTCAGTTGTCTTGGCCGCGTTATAGAAGCTTCAGGCCTTCATTCATCATCTTCAGTATTGTTTAGCCAATTGAATGTCCTTATAAATCTGTATAGTAGTAACCTTCAAGCGCTGTTCCTAAAAACTTCCAGTGACATTGAAAATGAGGTGGATCTTCGTGGATCTCTTCATCACTACAGACTCTACGTTTGTCATTATCTTGGAGATTTAACTTCACTGTAAGGGTCATCGGCAAGATACGGCCAGTGAGAGCACGATCTGGCTTAGACAACGACTTCTGACATATTTTTACCAGAGCTCCCGTGATATTTCGCAGCTAGTTAATAATTTCGACATGTCGGTGGCTTTATTTGCTTTCCATTTTTTTCTGTTGTTCAGCGTCAATTTCAGACCTCTTGTTAGATCATCTCGTGGTCAATTATGTCCTGTATCCAGGAAGGATTCTTACTATGCTGTGAGCAAAAAGCGAACTAGCTTAAGTAGGCGGAACTGTTTTATAGCCGCTTGATGAAAACGTTAATAATGGGTGATCAGATAGCAATGATAGTTTTTTCAATGGTTATGTTTCAACAGCTGTCTAAGTTACCAGTGACATCCAGCTGTCAAAATATTCAGTAAGGTTTCCCATTTCATCATGGATTGTTTTACGCTGCCGAATATGCGGAAATTATTAAAAATATTATCAAAATTCCGGCTCAGGGTTAAATAAGCTGCGTGAGTTTCGTCGTGAGGTCTGTCGTCATCATGGCTTCAGTGTGTAGGCAATTCGTTGCAGCGTGTCGCAGTTTGAGCATGAGCAACACTCTCTTGGATCTTAAACACCAACCAGACAGAGATTGGTGCGAAATGAAGAAGACATAACCGTCGTAGCGACCAAAATCGAAGAAGACTCAGAAATGTCGATTCGGCGCCGATCAGCTGAATTGGGCATCGCCAGAGAGTCCAACCCGGCTTATTTTGCTGTTGGATTTGGGCCTACATCCATATAAGATTGTGCTGCCGCTAGAATTGAAGCCGGACGACTATAGACAACGCCATGAGTTCGATAATTGGACACTGGAAATGCTGGCAGGAGATCCGGATTTTGGCCAAAAAATCATCTTCTGGGATGAGGCCCATTTTTGGTTTAGCAGCTTTGTCACAAGTAAAATTGTCGTTATTGGAGCGGACACAATGCGCAAGTTTTCGGCCAAGCATCACTGCTTCCACAAAGGTTGACTGTTTGATGCGGTTTATGGCATGGCGGCCTTATTTCTTTCGAAATGAAGAAGGAGACACGGTTACCGTGAATGGTCTCAGGTATAGAACGATGTGAACCGACCTTCTGTGATCAGAGTTCAACAACATCGATATATCCAAGCTCTGGTTCCAACAAGACGGCGCTACATGCCACTCAATTGATGCAACGCTCGAAGTTTTGAAGGAGAGATTTGGCGACTGGGTCATTTCACGGCGAGCGTTCATAAATTGGCCGCCGCGATCATTTGATTTGACATTATTTTCACTGCGGCTACGTCAAGTCCTTAGTCTGCGCTAACAAGCCAACCACTTTGGACGAGCTCGAGGCCAACATATAACACGCTATTACCGGAATAACGCGGCACATATTGGACCGAGTCATCAAAAATTCGACCAACCGCTTGAAGCACTGCCAGCGAAGCCGAGGCGAGCATTTGAATGATATGCTATTCCACACATAATGGCATAAACATAGCTTCAACACAAAGCTGGTATCAATTTTATATCTCACACCGTTGTTGTTTTATTTAAATTTGTTTTCCAACCGCTCTTATCTAGCTATCCTCTATGTCACTAATAATAATAATAAAATCACTACATGACATCCATACCGCTTTCATAATTGGCAGACCCTCGGCTGCAGTTGATCAGGGAATTTGATTGAGCTGTGTACATTTAATTTCTCTGAAAGAGAAAGCCATATGTGTAGATAAATACCGACTTTTTTTTTTATCGAGTCTCTTTCCTCCCTGCTCGGAAAGAAGCAAAAGAATGGTCTACCAGAGTTCATGTAGAAAGGAGAGATGTAGTTGGAGTTGCTCTAAGAAACTTTGGATTCCGCTGTTCCTCTTACTGATTCTTAATGCTCGTTTGGAAGCCAATTCCAGGATTCATAGATATAGGGGTAGCAAATTGAGAACTATCTATACCCAGTGGTTGATGTGGTTCTCTTTGCATTGGTTTTTTGGCTTACTATAAGTTAATTTAGGAGCCAGGTCTAAAATTGCGCCTGTGTATAAGCCGATTTAAGACTTCTTTTAATTTTCTCCCCCCTACCGACAAAAAAAAAATGCTTTCTGGCAACTTTGGACAAGTCAATATTCACCAAAAAAATCCGCAATTTGTCGTTTTTAAACCCAGCCCGACTTAAAGTTCCTCCTGTTTGAGGATGTCTTTGTTGATAATTGCTAACTGCCAACAGTTTACCTAACATCACCCAACCAACCCTCAGCCAGTCTGTCCATCATTGTGCGGACAATATGTCATCAACGTCAGAATTCTTTGTTTGTTGCTATTTTATTTTCCTGCTTGTATAAATGTAAAGGAAAATGGCTGGTTGTTTGCCGCCTTCCTCTTTCGTCAACTTCATCTTTACGACGGCGAAAAACTTTGTTATTACAAATTTCTTTCATTGAAATTTTATTCTGAGTTTCGTAGCCTGTTGGAAAAAAAAAGGAAAGGGAAACAAAAATAGAAACATTTCCTTCGTCAAAAAATTGTTTTATACACAGCACCACCAGGAAGAACAAAGTAACTTTTTACGGAAAAAAAAAAAAAGTTTTCGCGCGTTTGCGATTAAAATAAAGCGCTCTAGCTACAAAATTCATAAGGGCTGCTTGCATCTCAAGATAAATTAAAGCCACATTGTTTTCTCACTTTGTGTGTGGGCAATTGGGGGAGTACGACGGATATTGGCATCACTGTACAGTGTACGTAGTTACATTTTAAGAAATGTTCTCTGTTTTTTTTGTGTGTCTGAAAATGGCAACCGCCCACGCCTTGTTATTATCTGCATTCAAGAAGATCCAACAAAGTACAGGAAAGCTGGAAAAGTTTATTACACATTTCAGTTGAAATGACAGGATGGTGGTGGGTGGTTGGTGGTTGGTGGTTGGTGGTCCTGGAATTGATGAAATGCTCTGCCTTTCACATTCACATATCACTTTTTGATTCCCGAAAAAGGAAAACCAGACGCCCTATCGAGGAGAAAGGAAACGAGCACTGTTCATGTGTGTATGTATAAAACAAAAGCAGAAGCAGCAGTAGCGGGAAACCCTGGAAGCAACAGAAGCAGCAGATGAACAATATCCGCAGTAACTGGGTAAATATTCAGATTTACGCCACCAACAAAGTACAATATTCCTTCCCGGAAAGGATGTGACAGTGGGTCGATATATCTTTTCAGACGGAAAGCTGTTGGCTGGATAACTTCGAAATGTTGAAATGTAAAAGAGATCAAGTTAGTTATATTTTTTTTTTTGTTTCAGATACGAGTACAGGGTGTGCTTAACAGAAAGTTTGCTTCTGTTTTCAACGTTTTTTTTTTTTTTTTTTTTTTTTCTTAAATGATGAAATTTGACAGAATTTTGTTCGTCAGTTTATGAGCGGGTAATAACAAAAGAACGGACTCAAACTGATAAGGAAATATTTAACTCACAACGTCTTTTCTATTGGCTTTTCCTTTATATGATCCACAAAAGTCGGAAAAACTCAAATGAAAGTTAAAAGTTGTGAATGTAGCTATTTTTTACGTTTGTTATCTAGTGCAAGTACATGAGTAATACAGGAAACTTCATCTTTTTCACACAATGAATGTTGTAGTCAATAAAAGTAGATACATACGTGTACGATACTAAAAATTGCACATCATTCAATTTTGAGTTCAGTTTTTATTGAGTCATATTGTCGAACAAAGAATGAATGAATGCCAACAATGTCAGAAGAGAAAAGTTATAAATTTGATTACTTAATCTTGGCTTATAGTCATATTACTCCAATTCGTAGAACTTTCTTCTATCATCCAGATGTTAGAAGGTACTCTCTGTTGAAGTTCCCATTTTTATGAGCTAATTGCAGGTTAACTTGAAATCTTGAGTTGGACTCCTGATTATAGGATAGGAAGTGCTATATTCGTCCCTAAAACACATTCTGGACATCTTCAATTGACCTGATACAAAAATCTAAAATATTTATTCAGCAAAAATATGAAGGTTGCTACAATTACGAGGACTACTCGCACAAAATTATTTTGGGGGTCAAACTTAATCTAAAGTACTTATATATCTGTGGTACAAGACATAACTCCCCCTTTTGAAAGACCATTCGTGATACGAAAATCAACTCGTAGCCACCAAATCAACAGCACAGTACTAAAGTTCTATCAGACTTTCTGAATATGGTGGTGTTTTCCAAGCTGACATCCTAACAGCGGGAACAGCTGCTATATATAGTTTACAACGATGGTATTATTACACGCTGATATAACCATTTACACGAATGAAAACGATTTCTGTCACAAAAATAAAATGAAGCTTTTGAGTTGCTGTCAGAAAAGCTAGCGGCTCTTGCCCTGTAAGCTGAAAAATATGGATCTGATATGTACGAGCAAAGAAAGAATCATCTTTTGAACTATTGCCATCCAGTAATCTTTTGGAAACAAAATACTTTTAGCTTCAAATGAGGGATGGTTGTAACCAGGACAATGTGACCAATCCAAAAAGCCGTGAGAATCTTACAAATTACGAACTAGTCGGCGAACCTAATCATTACGCCATGGATTCTGTAGTATGGGCATCAAAATCCATAGAGCATCACAATGGACCCTATCGTACTGGACAAATAAAAGTTACCACCTCCGTAACTTTTAAAAATATTTCATAATAGCTATGATTTAAAATTACAGACGCTAGAATTTGTTTTTATAAATTATTATTAATGAATTATCATCTGATTGAGATTATTTTATTTTTACAGTTATATTTTTAGCGGTATACAACAATGTGTTAGTGTAATGCAAAAAGTAAAGTTTAAAAATAAACATTTTAAACAAATTTAAGTGGATTCCAAAAAACTAATGGAGAATGAAAAATGGATTAATATGTTCTTTGTATGTCCACCGGGAGCCTTTATTACCGCTGGAATTCTACGTGGCATAGAATTAATTAAACTTTGACAGTATTTATTTGTTATGTAATTTTCCAAGGCTCCCTCAATTGCGGTCTTAAATTCTTCTTTGCGCTTTGGGTTCCTCGACAATATTTTAGTCTTTAAAAACGCACAAGCAGTTCAATCGGGTTCATATCGTGGCTGTTTCCAGGCCAGCGTAGTATTTTTAACTCCATATTTCTAAAACACATTTTAAAATATATGCAGTATTTCTAATGTTTACTTATTTGTATTATTATTATGTAGTATTAGCTTACACTTAAGGGGTTAGGCCATTCTAGGATTTTCAAAAAATCTGTTCGAAAAATGATATCCCAAAAGATTATGGCCGTGAAATATCTTCAAGTACTTGTTTTTCAAAGTATAGTACAAGGCCGCCAGGTAGGCAGCGAGCGAGCCTCTTATGAATTTTAAACGAGTTTATCTCAAAATTGCATTTTCAAGTTGCTCGCACCCATAACTTGAACAATTTTCAACCAATTCCCTTCAAATTTTAACCAGATCTTTAGAAATATATTGTGTAAATAAAGATTTTTTTTATATGGCATAGTTCATTTGTTATTAACATTTTTCTGCGAATTTTTCAAATTTGAATTTGGAAGTACGCCATTCGGCCAAAAATCAATATACCAAAAAATTTCTTCGTACTTCTCTAGCTGTTGTGATGTACAATAAAACAATAAAAAAAATTTTAGTGACTAATCAGAATTCAAAATTTACAGGAGCTGTTGGTAAGGCCGTAGACCCTTCCAAAAAACAGAGGTCATCTGAGAAACGTTGCACAGCTGCCATTTTTAAATAAATTTCATATGTACAATAAATTTCTACCTTTATAGACTCGATTTATATTATATTTTTCTTGAAAAAAAAAATCACAAATCAATCTAGAGTGGCCTAACCCCTTAAATTAATATTTCGTTGGTCTACCCTTATCTTTTATAACTTCTTGAATTCGGCGGGGTAAGCTATCCACCAATTATTTGCATTGCTTGCTGTTCCATACTCTGTGGATAGTCTGTTCTGTTTTTCTTCAGATGAGCCCATAGAGGCTCAATTGGGTTAAGGTCAAGGGCCCGAGCGGGGCACTCCAAGATTTTAACAACATTTTGCTGGAACCAAACCTTACTTTTCCTCGCAGTGTGACACAGAGCATTGTCCTGGCTTGAATTTTTCACCTTCAAAATAATTTTGCAATGAAAGAATTCTGACTTTGCTTCAGCGTCTGAATACAGGTCTCGGCGTTCATTCGTACCCGACAAATAAACGACGTTTTTACTCCGTCTGTATTTTACGGTATGAACCAGACATTCGGGATTGTAAGATTCCCCAATTCTGCGAGTGGTAAAGTGTGTTTTTTTTTAGAGGTATAAGCTATTGTTAATGTCTATGATATTAGCTTCAATTTAATAGATAATTTTATGCTATTAGTGCTTAAATATGATATCGGGCATATGCGCGCCACGGCTAGCTCGAATGAAGCGCAATTATGAAGTCCAATTTTCGACAACTTTATTGACCAACTGGGGCCGTATATCAGCAATAACACGGCGAATGTTGACTTCCAAATCGTTCAACGTATCTGGTTTATCGGTATAGACTAGTGACTTCACATTCCCCCAAAGAAAGTAATCTAAAGATGTGAGATCACAGGATCGTGGAGGCCAGTTCACAGGTCCATTACGCGAAATTATGCACTCAGCAAATGTTTCCCGCAATAATTGTTGCGCCATCTTGTTAAAACCAAATCTCTGTCACGTCAATGCCGTTGAAGTGAGGAACGAAGAAGTCAGAAATCATGTTTCTACAGCGCTCTACATTGGGGGTAACATTCTGGCCGGCATCGTCCTTAAAGAAATATGGGCCGATGATTCCACCAGACCATAAAGCACATCAAACAGTGAGTTGTAATGGTTGCAAGCGCGTCTCACCAAAGCGTTCTGGGTTTTCTCCGGCGATTTTGCTTGTTTACATATCCATTTAACCAAAAATGGGACTCATCGGAGATCAAAATTTTGCGTTGAGAATGATGATCAAGCTGAATCACGCGTATAATGGTCACGCTGTTTCAACTCTTGCACAAGCTGGATCTTATAAGCTTTTAAGCCAAGATCTTTCCGAAAAATCTTCTACAAAGTGGATGGGCATAGTTCCAATTGCTGAGCACGATGGCGAATCGACTAATTCGGATTCTCTTCAACACTGCGCTCCTCAACGGCAATAACTTCTTCTGTTCGCACTGTTTGTCCTCTTTGGGGATGCGTATTATCCATTTTATCCAACTATTTATCGTATTCCGAATACTTTGCTCAGATGGACGATTATATCGATCGTAAAATGGACGTAGCGCACGATAAGTTTGGCGAACCGAACCATGGTTTTCAAAATAAGTTTGCACGATTTGCACGCATTATTCTGGCGTTAATCTATTCATCGTAAAATGGCAAAACGTACAATCTGTAGAAAGAGTGTTGCCAGTTTAAAAACCAAACCTCTAATAATACACCCTTTACATACGTGTTCTACATTAAAAGAGTCGAAAAGCTGAAAAAAAGCAACCAAAGACTGTAAAAGTTGAGTACAAATTTCGCATGTATCTTATATTACCAGTCAAGATTTTGATTTACTATTAACTACTATCGTGCATTGAACTTACTTCGATATTGCATACATCGGAATATAAAACCTTCTTCCAGTCTGAAGCTGCCCAATTCGTATACGTTTTCGCCCAAGTAAGTCCTTTGTTTTTGTTAGCCTCTGAGATTAAAGGCTTATGTCTAGCCTTTCTAGCTTTGAGGCCAGGTTCATTAAGTCGGACTTTTAAGGCTTTCTTAGGTATTTGTATTGTCTTCAGTCAATTCCAATCAAAATTCAAAAATTAATAATAAAAATACGTTGCATCAAGCATCTATGGAAGGAACCAAATGGTCTTTTATGATGCTTATGCAAATGTCTGCGTTCATTGCAAAACACTAATTTCCCTTGGTCAAATACTGAAATGCAGCACTTGTGCCATATCATAAAACTTAGAGGAAGTTTGATTTCTGTTAATACGCACTCCCTTTTTAAATGTTCTCCATCATACGTACTGGATAATGAATTGAGCTTAAATTTTGTTTTCGTCAGTTAAGATAACAGATTTCCAACCATTTTCGGTCCAACTTTGATAAATTCCAACCTGATGTCAAAGAAGATTTGATTTGTTGGCCCCCTGGCTACCAATCCAAATGAATTCAGCCTTCTGCTGACCGTACAATGGCTAATATTTTTTCGTGTGTGTCTTCAAAAAACTCCGATTTTCTTCGATTAGCCCACGCTATTTAGTTTAAAATCCAGTCTTCCCTTTGGGTCGTCTTTTTACCCGACTGCAAAGATTCCTATGAATCACGAGAGTGACATAGGGTAAATAAATATAATATGGCGGCTCTCAGACGCCGTATATTGTCTTCTTTTATTTGATATTAATATGGGCGCGCTGCTTCTTGCAATTAATTAATAATCATATTAATCTGTGCCCGTTTATCTTTATTTTGCCACGTTATCACTTGATCTAATAAATTTTAGAGAGTCCACGATATTTTCTATAACCTTTCAATATCCACAATGCACTGAATCCTAACCAGAGAGGCAAGAATATTAATTTTTCCATTTCATCTTATTTGCATATTTTTAGTTCGCTTTTTAAGCAGTCGGGTTTTTTAATTTTTTTTGTTAATTTTTTTTTACCAAACCTCTGCCAGTTTTCCTGGCTGACATTCCATACATGTAAATTTTGTTTATGAATTTTATTATGGTCACATGGCTGCACCCAATTCTTTTAGAAATAGTCTGACTAAAACCACTTTATTGTTTAAAAATTCGATTAAACACTTTTGTTCAGTAGAAAGTTGTTTACCCATTTTGACTACACTGCACTCAAAACGAAACTGAACTGAAGTGACATTCAAATAATGAAAAGAGGCACACAAAATGTAACTGCTACATATTTTTCCCTGGTCATTAATGCAAATGATTGAAAGGACAAATAAGGTCCGCTGCTTTAAGGTTTTGTGGTGGTAACTTTTTGGTGTCCACTACATGAAAATGATATAAGCGCGATGGAGGCATCTCCTTGTCCGGTTGACGGGAACTTTACCTATCCCATATTATAAATATGTATATTTGGGAGCAAACTGTATCAAATAGTTAAGTGTAAAGCCAGTGAGCTTCGCGAAAACCCGCATCCACTATAGGCAGCAACTTTTCTTCAAAACTTTCCAAAGGAAGAGTAGCGCGGTGGACGCAGAGTCAACAGAATCCGCAAAGCACGTGAAAATAGCTCTTTCTTTCAGATTTCGTCTATCTTTTTCCGCTAAAATTGTGTTTAGCTCTGAGCTATTGATGAAAAATTAAAACTTTAAGTCAATGCAAGGCAGGTCGATGTCGTTCACTTACCGCGTTTGAATTCAGCAAACCAGTGACAAGTGATTGCTTTCAACGGAGCAGATTCCTTACGACACTTTTCAAGCCATTCTTGAGTTTTAACGATATTTTTTCCCATCAAATACCAACATGTTATCAATATTACGAAACTCATTTTCTCCATGGTTATAAACATATTGTATCAAGAGGTGCGCCACTAAAACTTCTAACATATATGCGAACAATTCGGGCCCCTTTTTGCACGTAATTATGTGCCTTCCGAGATGTGTGCAAGAAACGGGTTTAGTACACGATGTGAAGACGCCGAAAAGTCTATGCCCCGGACATTCAATGTAAAATATCGCCGCCATAAGGGATGTGTCGACAACCATCCAAAAAAACACCGCCATTCGTCACCGTTCTCAAGAGCTTGATCTTTCCACAGTCACATTGCACCGATTTTTGACAAAATATTTGGCTCTCCATGCATACAAAAACTGAAGCCGGCCGATCACCAGCAGCGCTATACGTTCTCGGATTGGGTCCTAGAAAACATGCATGCTAACGTTGATTTTTTGCATGATGGGCATCAAACGTCGCGTTTTCGGATGATGCCCATTTTCACATTGGCGACTACGTTAATAAGCAAAATTGCCGCATCTAGGGCACCGAAAATCCACGAGTGATTCAAGAGGTGCCAATACACCCAGAGCAAGTAACTGGTGCGGTTTATGGACTGAGGGTGTCATAGGGCTGTACTTTTTCAAAAATGAGGCCGGAAAAGTCAACCGGTTACGAACGACCTCTTTCAGCAGGATGATGCTACGTGCCATACAAGTCGCAAAGCAATCGAGATATTACGCACGGAGTTTCCTGGACGCATACTTTCGCTTTTCGGAGACATGCATTGCCTGCCAAGATCGTGCGTCTTAACGCTATTAGCCTCCTTGTTTTGGGGCTGTGGTAAATTCCAACTCTGAAAGTGAACATTGAAGTCGCCATCGTGGGGATAGAGCGCCGATTATTGAAAGAGTGAGTGAGTGTCGAGAAAGACCCTAAATAATCCCGAAGTGTCTACTTTCTATTGCTCTGTGCCTACTAACAATTGTTCATTTTATTCAGAAAAAAAATAATCCACCTCTCTTTGAAACACCCTTTATCATCAATTGTGATTACTAGGTCGTCACCATATCCAGTTGAGATCGTCATACCACCTCGTGGTTATGTCGCTTGAACTCTCCTGTCTAAAGATGGATATGATTCTACAAAGCATCGGTTAGTTGAACGGTCATTTCATTTACAGGATAAGACATGGGCGTTGGATTATAGCCAAGCAACCAATATATTGAGGAAAGTGCAGATGGCAATCTTTTTTGATTCGCGACCTCTTCTATTTATCCTATGAAAAGTTTAGAACACCTTCGTCAGTTTGGACTTTTCGGATCTATGCATATCCATTAAAATGTAGTGGCATACTGCGTTCAAGAGTGTCATTTACATAAATATTCAACATTTTTGTCACTGTTTTGAAGCAAAACGATGTTGAGTAATTTGGACGATTAGACTTCGTAAGCTCGCTGCGCTTGTGAACGTCTTAAGGGATCACTCTTCCCTTTAGTATGAGCTTGAACGTACTAAAAATACTAGGAAAGACAGAATACAAAGAAATAAACTACCCCTACCGTCGGGGCAATTTAAAATTTAGTCTTATTTGTCCCGAGAATATTGCAGAACATATTTTTTCTATATAACAGTATATATAAAAGCAAGATATATCATTTAAATCTCTCTTTGCAATAGACGACTTTTAAAATGCAAAACTCAAAAAGTGCTGTGAAACAATTAAAAAATTCTTTTGCATTCAAAAATCTCCCAATTCACAAGCTGAAAAGAAACAGAACCGTTATTTACTCCTGCTCCTATTTTAATTATGATGCAGATTCCGAATATCTGCAACAAATCTATCAAAAGAATTTCGCAATTCAAAAAAAGAGGAAAATTCTATCCACCAGCAATGCATCAGTCAGATATATACGTATCTTTTTGTATGTTTGTTCTTGCTATGATTTCTCCACTCAACTATAAAAGCCCACATTTTTGAATTGCAAAAGAAGCCATCCCTGCAAAGTAATACAAAAAAAAAAAAACTAAAAAAAGAAAAAGTTGAGATACTAAACCGAATTTTCGGCATAAAAACAGGGTGGCCCAAGAGGAAGCCGAAAAGAATCGCCCCTAACTCCCAATTTAGCACGCAAACTATCAACTGTTGTTTTTGGAGAACTGCCGACAGTTTTTCATCCTTCATTTTGGATATGTATCTCCTTGATTTGTGTTTTTTTTTTTTTGGTTGGTTCCTCTTTATTTCATTTCATTTCTTCTACTCCATTTTAGACCGTAATTTATACATTCTTGTGGTTGGTTCTCTGCTGTTTCTTCTTTGACTTTAGAAAAAAAACAAACTGAAAATAAATCCATCCCAAAACGAACACAATTATTCATACTGATGAGAGAGAGAACAAGCCAGTACAATAGCAATGGCGTCGGCCAAACAAGAGAAAGTCTACAGGTCTAGAGAGACGAAGGGAAGCAGGCAACACTATTATTTTTGGACCGTTGCGACGTCAGGACGTCAAAATTTGAATATTTCAAAATGAAGGAAATTATTGTGTTGTTCTGAATTTCATCTGAAATTTCGCCCTGAAATTGTATCTGAAATAGACTTGGGCCTTGTTTGGTACGAGTGCGAGTGGCATGCAATCGAATCGGAGGGATATGCATATTAGCTTTCGCTATTTAAATATTCTTGATTATGGGGTTGTTACCCGTTGCAAAAATGGAAGTATAAATATATGTACGAGTATGAATATTCGTTTATTACTTTTTTGCAGAAAGACTTTGAGAATAATTGAGGGCCATGAGATAGTAGAAAATATACTCCAGCATGAAGGATAGCATAGGAGGTGGAAAAGTCTTCCTTAATGAAAGGATTAGATCTCATATTCCATTTTCAAAATACGCTAATTAATTAATTGCCAAAGGCATGAACACTTTTTACTTTGAGCATTCCTTTTTGTATAACTTTTGGGCTCCTATTTACCGAAAATATGTGGTTTGCCTGGATCATTTAGTAGAAAAAATCTAAGAGAGAGATATTACCCAGTGTTTGAATTAAATTTTTCTCAAGTTGAGCCTACGAAGCGACAAGCAACCTTTCATAAGTATGATTTTATTGTTGACTAGACGATCCTTTACAAGGCATACAGATTATTGGGACTCTTAACTGACCATATGGAGCCTAACAATTATTTAAGGCGCCGTCTGATGAAAATGTCACCTTCAGCCAAGATGTGCAATGGTTTGTATCAAATCAAAAAAGAATGTAAAAAACTGTGACACCTATTAAAGTGATTGCAAACGGTAGAAGATGCAACAGACTTAGGCAAGATGTCCTTAAAATTAGCTATGCGGCAGTCGAGCGTCTGACAACAATCCACATCAAGACTCACATATGTTCCCTACTTTAGCCTGATATCACTCGGCCTTAGAGAAAAAATATGACTTCTGTGTATGCGTCTTGGGCAACCGTACAAGCAATGTACTGATCATGATGTTAGGAAAGGAGCTAATAGTTCCAGAGAATATCGACTACATCATGCCCCAACATTGGTTTGATAAAGACTTTCATGTAAGCATAGATCTTTCTGATGGCACAGGTAGATCCAAAACTGATAGCGGGGTTGGTGGTTATTTTCTCATAAGCCTCTCCTTCCGCCTGTCTTGAAGAGAAGAAGTCCTGTCTTGGCTGAAGAAAAACGTGATATCTGCAAGTGATATCCTCATCTTTTCGGATATTCACGCCGCTATCAAGTCCCTGGACTCAGTCTCACAAAATTCTAAACCCGCCAATCATCTCTTAGAGAGATGGCAGAACAGTTCAACATTCACCTATGTTGGGTGCCGGAGCACAGAGATATTCTATGGAATTGTACGGTCAAAAAACTCGACAAAAGGAGGAGGAGGAGGCAATCCTCCACCAACACTGTACAAGCCCAGCTCTCTCTCAACGAAGGAAACTCCATTTAGGAGACTTCTTCTATGATAATTTCAGCGATCTTAGCAATATACACGTTGATCGTCGGTACGGTTCGTCAAAAATTCAAATTGGTTCCAACAGTAGGAGGATCACAGATCCATGTGTCACCGCAATGGGCCAATAGGCCTAAATGGGTTGGTTCCTCCAACCTAACCCAGGGAAGGAGAGAATCTTTGTCAGCTCGTTCGAAAAACATATCCTAAATGAAATCACTTCATAAAATGGACTAGAATTAACTACTATTGCGGCTCGGCAACGTTTTATCGAAGCATACACGCATTTTCCGCAGTCCAGTATGCCTGAATGTTTCGAGAAGCGATTATTGGATAGGACTGCTAATCCAGACTCTTCATATCTACTCTCCCGAAGCCTATCGTAAAACCAAATGCTGAAAGCATCATGCGAAAAATATAAGTAACGACACGCTGCTTCCGACCGCTGCGAATAAATAAGATGGACAGCCGAAGGGTTTTCCAAAACACAGAAAAAAGAGCTTAAGAAATGTTAGATTCGTTCCATTATGATAGGCTATTGCAGAAAGCATGTCAGGAAATTTGACAACCTGGTAAGAAAATCATATCAAGGACACATATGTAGTGTACAGAGTGGTCCAAACACAAGTTTCCTTTTCGCTTTATTAGAAAGAGCGAATACTCCCCATTAGTTATGGAATACGATTTCATTCGGCTGACTTCGCAGTAATAACACGTCCTGCCAACTCAATTTTCCAAGGCCTTATTGACTGTTTCTGGTTCTGTCACACGAATGGCTCGGATTATATTAGCTTTAAGGCCTTGAATCGTTTCTGGATTGTCCGCATAGCATCGGTCTTTACGGGCTCCCCACAAAAAAAAACTCAAATCGCAGCTCTGAGGGGGCCAAATTGACATCACCAAGGCGGCTGATAACACGATCACCGAACTTAGCGCGCAAAAGATCGATTGTTTGATGGGTTATGTGGCATGGCTCAACATTGTTCTGAAGCCAAGGATTGTTAAAGTCCACGTCTTCAATGTCAACTCAGTAATCATGGCTCTGTAGCGCTCACAGTTGACCGAAATGGCGTTTCCAGCAATATTTTCAAAATAAAATGTGCCAATGATGTCACCACTCTAAAATCCGCGCCAAAATGTCACTCTATGCCGATGTATTAGCTTCTTGACCATCATGTGCGGGTTTTCCGATCCCCAGATGTGGCAATTCTGTTTGTTAACATAGCTGTCGAGATAATAATGCGTCTCGTGAGAAAAATTTATTTTTCGGCAAAATTCGATGTCCAATTCGAACTGCTGTAGATAACTGAGATAAACTGAGTAGCGATAATGAAGTGGATGGTCGTTTGCCTTCAAATGCTAAGTCAATTGAACTTTCTAGAGGACTTTCTAGAAATTTCAGGCTGGCGCGTGAAATGTTGAGTTAATGTGATCGGCCACATCCGCCACATTATCGTCGGTACGAACGGTACCGTACCGTAAGTGTTGTCCCCAAGCAAGCCAGTCTCACGAACTTTTTGCACAAACTTGGCTACAGCTGGCGCGGTGGGTGCTTCATTTCGACCAACTTCTTTCAATAAATGCACTGTTTGGGCAACGCAGCACCCACTTATGAGTTCCCAATATTTCCCAACGTTGTTTAAGGGCAAAGCGATTCATTTCGTACTGTGTGGAGGTATGATACTGTCTGACAGCGAAGAGCTGTCAGTGTCAACATAACAGTTCCCTCTGGAAATTTGGGAGGATCACTTCTGCCACTAGTACGTCGTAGCTTAAAATCAAAATGACTTTATTCTAATTGACTGAGCAGCAATTTTTAAGCTGTAGCTTAACGCGGATTATAATCAATATTACGTTGTCAAGCAGATTGAACCATTAGAGGCAAAGGCGGTGGGCGATCGACAGTATTACGCCTCCCTAACAGGAAATAAATTTTGAAAACAAGGGGCCCGAATCTATTTTTAATTTTAGTGGGGGCCCCATCTGTTTGGCTTAATACAAGCTTAATCTATCTTAAAAACTAGGACTAAAAACTAACACATATCTTGACTTAAGAGCTAGGAACCAAGAGCCTGATGGAGGAGATCTTGTTTGAAACGAGGAGTGCTCAGGTTGCAATCAAAAACGGTGAGGTTTGAGTTAACCTTTTGGATCATACGAGAGATTGGTGTGGTGGGCCGGTAGATAGAAGAGACGGGGACAACGTAAATTACGTGGGTTAGTGTTAAAAGAACTTGTAGATCAGATTTTGCTGTCAAGGAAAACTCAGTTAAGTGCCCTTAGCTGAAGACCGTTAGGGTAAGAGTTAATAGTTGTTAGGGCTGAAAATCGACTGGCTTCAATCGCAATATTGTTTTCACCGAATCTTTCCAGAACCTACGTCATCGTAGGAGATTGTCAAGCTATCAATCGTGCATTGGCAGAACTCAAAACATAGTACGAGTATACGAGTATGCTGTCGCTAAGAAGAAGTCACTAATCAGCACTCGTACTCTTACATAATTCCGTAAGACCCAGAATCATAATTGCACATCTAGTCAAATTGATGTGAAACTGTCACGAGTAATATACTTGTTATCAACTTTGTGTTTCAAATAGGTCGAGTTGTGCTGAATACACATTCAGTCCTGATTTTATAAATTATGTCCTTCTTGTGAATATGAGAGCCTGTAAGGCCTCACTCTAAAATTTGCTTATCAACAAATTGATTGAGGAAAGTATGTACCTTAACACTGAACAGTCATAACATACAAACAAATTACAACAAAACAATAGCTCTCGCATGAGTTGAAGCTAATACGGGCCAAGGCTTTAACTTTTGCACACAATTTTTTGACTACTAAACGTATAGGATTCCTGCGACTAACTACAGGGTCTTCCAATAGGGATCTCCGAATTTTGACAGCTGATAGCGTCCATGTTGTTGAAGCTATTGTACATCTGTCAAATTGTCTGTCATTTGTTCAGTCTGTTTTTCTACCGAGAGGACTATTCGCAGTGTGGTGAATAAATTTGAGTCCACTGGTTCAGTAGACGATAAACCAACACCCGTACGTCGACGAAACGCAAGACCTGCCGAATACATCGCCGCTGTCCGTGAGAGTGTGCAAGAGAATCCGAGACAGTCGATTTCGCGTCGCTCACAAGAACTCGCTCACAAGAACAACACTGGTTTCAACAGGACGGCGCTAGGCGATACATAGAGCGCACCATATTGGAAATTCTGCTCGAGCGATTCGAGGGCGGGGTCATCTCACGTGGAGGTGATGTGAACTGACCATCGAGATCATGCGATTTGACCCCGTTAGACTTTTTTATTGTGTGGTTTTCTGAAGTCGCAGGTCTATGCGAATAAGACGCAAACCACAGCGGCCCTCAAAGCCAACATAACCCGTCAAATTGAGCCTGATTTATGCGCCAGAGTCATGTAAAATTGGACATTTCGGATGTGCGCCACTTAGAGAATCCGCGTCGGACATTTGAACGATGTTATATTCCATGCATTATGGCATCGATAGGCCTTTCAACCGAATAAAAAATTTCAATGACAACTCACACACACTTTGTTTTATTTAAATTTAAAGATAGGAAGCGCTTAATGGAAGACCCTTTATGTTTACCTACATCAACTATTCTTTTTTTGCATTATGCAGACCCTTTTGACCTGTTGGTCTTATTATTGCATACATGGTACGAATGTATGGAACGAAGTCTCTTTATTACTCGACAAAGTAAAGTAGATTTTTAAAGCAATAAAAATTAAGAAGTCTTCTAAAAGTTGCACAAATCGGCCACCGATTTTACGTTTAGCTTATATTTAAAAAAAAAAACATATTGGGAATGTTGGTTGCTTTGAGAATCCTCATAGTATCCCAGTGGTCTGTCTGACACCATACTGTGCTGATCATGGTCATCATCTCGTGTAAGCTAATCTAAAAATCAGTAGGAGTCCGGATAGCAAGGGTGAAGATTGGTGTCGAAAATCTCAATATTGTGACGTTGCGGTTGCTGAATCTGAAAATCTGGGTATATGAGTACTTATCAGGTGTGGTAATTCTAGGACAAATCATCTTGGTGGCTTCGAAAGTTCTTTATTCGTTTCCCAACATGGGCCTGTAAGAAATTCACTTTTTTCCGAGCAATTCAAACTATGTGGGATGGATTTCATTGATAATTGGTCCCTACACTAAATGTTATATGCTAGCCATGAAGTGAAATAACCACTGAGCTGCTGTCAGCAACAAATTAATAACTTAACACATGCTGGAGCATTTTATGTTTATTCATACCCACCCGAATGATGTTAATATCATTGTCGTCAAATACGTCAAGATTTTCGATTGAATGAATAAATTTGGAAAGATAAATCAAAACCACCGCTTTACCATTTATCCAAACTCTTCAAAACCATCCCATTAACGATTCTCCAATGTCGTTTGTTTTTTTTTTTTTGTTTGCTGCAAGATACTGTTCATTCGTTTTACAATACTTTATGACATTGCCATTATCATGTCGTTGTTTCCTATGTTTCCATAAAAAAAAAATCAACAACAGAGAAAAAAAAACAGCCCAATTATAATTCAACTACAGCAAGGCGTTTACGAGTTTTTTGTTTATGTTTTTATTAGCTTCGTTTAGAGTCGTTTGCAGTGAGAAAATAAGCATTTCCGATGACAAGTTTCCCATAAAAGTTAACCTCTTGCTGTAATACGAGTATTCATACGAGTATTTATACTCGTACTGGTACTTATGTTGCCAACGTGAACAAGTGTGTTATTGTAATGCGGGTTGTGCACGATAATAGGATCTACATAAACAGAGCCATTATGACACCACACAAAAGTCTTGCTCTCAGCCAGATTATAGCACTAATTCTCCACTTTTGGGCGAAGTTTCTTTACCTCAAAAAAGAACATGCACACCATGTCAATGGGTTCATTTAACTGCCCACCATACAGATATAACACCACCCAAGAGTATCTGAGAATAAAAAAGAAAAAAACCCAAGGCAAGTAAAAAAGGTGGAAGTTGTTGTAAAACCCTGTAGTGTAAGGAACTTGGTTTATGGCCGAAATTTTTACGACCTTTGCTTACAATTTAGCGGTAACTTGTATCCAACATTTTTTTTTTTTTTTTGTAGAACTGGTTTTGCTCTTTTAATGAAGACTAGCGATGCAGCTTAATTAAAATTAGATTTTCAATGTTTTCCGTTAATTAGTTTTTTTATATTTTTTGTTTATTAAAAAATGAATAAAAGTCGTAAATTGGTAAGTTTTGCGTCGTGATTTAAAAGTTGTCTACGAATAGGAATGAGATTCCCTTCAAGATATGGTCTTGATACATTTGTCTGTGCTCGTATATCGCCCTAGCATATTACGAGTATTTGCAAGAGAACAATAAGTACGTTAGCAAAAACATACGGATCCTAAGAAGCAACCTTGCGGTATTCCACCAGCAATTAATCTGATGCAACTTTTTGGCAACCGGCCGACTAGATTTAGTGCGAAATCTAAGATACTAGTTTCCACTAAAAATAAATAAATTGATTTGCACAACACCGCTGTGTTGTTCGTCTTAGTCGTGTGCACGTGGTGAGGGTTTTACGATTTTGTACCGACTTTGACTCTTGGATGCTTGCCATTACCTGTTCAATGATTAGCCAAGGAATTAAAAATAGGATGCCTGCCGTAATAGCCGTCGAGCTATTATCACTGCATCACCCAACCACACATGAGCGATAACCGATAAACATGAACATGATCAAGTTATCATAGATGCAAATCTGGCAAATTGACAGCAGTATGCGCGGAACTAAATAAGACTCTTCTCCACCGATCTTTGTACATTTTTTAAAGGCCAATAACATCTCTGAATAAAGTTGGCTTGTTTCTAAATGTCAATATCTTTCCACCCAAACAGGGTACTATTCGCCCTGTAACTCATTTCCCGTTACGAGTATTATTTACTACCCCAAATTCAATTTTCACATTTAGTTTCATTTAATGCTCCCAAATACGAGTACTGCAACCCAGTCCATTGGCATTGGCTTCTTAGAACATTGGTTACACAACCAATTGAAGTCAATAAGCTGTAGTCACATTTATTCGTAGATTTTCTGCAAATTGGCAATCAATGCCAAAAATTTTCCGCCTCTACGCCATTCTATTTGCTCGCTTACGTTCATCAGAAACAATTGAACTCAATTAATATTCATGTGACGTCGTAGAGCGCCTGGTTCTAATGGCATATTAATTTGTCCCTCAGCCATTTTGTTATGCTCTGTAGTGCTATGCCACATAATTTACTTAGACTGAGTAATTTCCCGCAAGGGCTAGGATTCACCGGATGTTCTTGCTTCTTCTCGTCTTCGTAGTCGTCGTTTTCGTTGTCGTCATGGTCGCCTTCCATCAGTTCATCAATTTTGACAGCCATAAGGAAGCTCAGTAAAAATTTAATTTTCTAAAGAACCGCACACTTTTGAACCAAGATGGCATCTATCCGTAGCACTTATTCCAATGTGATACTTCAAGCTTCCCATTTGCTCCAGCTTTCTAGCTCCCTAGCTCTCTAAGGATAATCATTACGTTTGGTAGTTTGCATCTAAATGGTATAGACGTAGCCTGGCCACACGCAAGTAAATACTCACAAGGGAAGGAAACCTGCACGCATTGGATTCTGCGAAGAATTCTGAGTAAAAGCGCTACCCGGTGGTGGTGGGATGAATGACAGGATGTTTCCTTGTTGGTGGTAATGGGTAAAGCGCTAGTGCTCAGTGTGTAGCTCGTTAAAATCCCATAAACGCTGATGGGATGTGGATGCGGGATTTACTCACCGTGAAAATGACATCTAGAATTGCATGGAATGTTTGCTGGGTAATATTGAAGCATCGGTTGTTGGCTGAGGCACAGCACAGCACAGCAAAGCAAAGCAAAGCACAGGCAAAAAGGTTTCGTGCCGGATCTTCATTAGCTCACTTTACCGGATACAGGACGCGGCGCAGTTTTAAAAAGAAATGAGGTAGAATAAGAGGAAAAAAGCTAACCGAGAAATGTTGGTGCGCATAAGAAACGTAACAATAATGGAAGAGCACAAAAAGGATTCTACTGCTCCTTAGATTATAACAATGCGATGGGCGGGTGTGAGTTGAGTTGAGTTGACAAGTAGAGTTTTGGGGCCTTCGTTCCTACAATGGGAAACGAAGCGGATGGGTTTTGATGAAAATTTAGGGCTTATGTGTTTGTGAAATTGGTTTTTGTGTCTTTTAAGTCTCTTTTGCATTTGAAAGAGAAAGCGATTGAATAGAGCAAAGGAAATTTGTACAATGGACTTTCGTGTTTCCCAACTTTGTGAAGAATTTTCACAAGAAGACTGAATTTCCACTTGGACCGAGGCGATAAGATAAATTTACGTCGTCTGAGAATGGGTTTCTTTGAGTCAGTGGAATAAGTCAGTGGAATAAGAGCCATAATGAAGTTCTAGATTCATGATTGTGAGTGGTAAAATTTGTCATCAAGTTATAGTCGTTTACACGTGATTTGATGTATATTTAACCAACATAAAGGTGCCAAGTTTTATGTAAGTAGCAAAGATTTGTGGAATCTTTGAAAGAATTTGTTTGTTAATTTTTGGGCCTATACTCGATTATTTTCGCCTTGATGCTTTATGATATCCTAGTGACAAACCACCTCAACACTTACACGTTCTTTACATCGCTTTCAGTTTCTGGAATTGTGTCTCAGCTCCTCGAGTATCTACCTACATAGATGACATGATCTGTACGATCTGGGTCTCGGTTCACTAGCTCTTTTGCCATCCAAGGTTAACGCATTAATTGTATATTGGGACAATCCTTTTCAAAAGCAAGTGGGATCTACTGTCATTTTCGTTTATGTACAGAAATTTTTTATATAACTTTTACGGGGCTCGAAATTTTAAATGAGTTTTGCCCAAATTTCTGAAGATATTTCGTAAAAATCTTCTTTAAAACGCTTGAGGTATTCTTTCATTACTCGTGAACATTTTTCTGATACTCCAGTCGTATAAGATCTTTGATTCAACATTTGAGGGGCTCATCCGCAATTTGATCTTAAAGCTGCTAGTATTGCTTTCCCATATATTGGATCGCATCTTTATTAAGTTTGCTATATCTACGAGAAGTTCAGTTCTACCTGCACTAGAGTCTATGCTTCGAAAATGTTGGATATACTTTAGCCTCTCTGGCTGTCCTGGAATGCTAACTTGTGAGATACAAATAGAATGGCTGATGAATTATAAGTTAACTTCTGATCGTGCTCTTGCAATACATCTTTAACTGCAATCTAGCCAGCTGGGCTAAAAAGCAATTTTGTAACTTTATTTTGCTTTACTTTCTTATTTTATGTGGTGGTACATTTTGGAGTGGACTTGGGACTTATGGAATAGCTCTTTCCATATAGCACGGTCTTGCGCTAATTATTTTCAATTGCGAAAACCAAGTCGGTTGAAGTCCTTTTCCACTTGATGGATAAATGGGCGCTTCTGTTCAATTTAATATCTCTATACACCCCGAAGGGTTCATTGTTGTATTCATGTCACATAATTCAATTCGGTGAAGAGCATCCAAAGTTTCTGAAACTTTTTCAAAATCTGTCATAAAGATCTATTAGATCGTTGGTATAGGGCTACAAGCTTTCCCATACTGTGATAGACAATTTAGACAGTCTCCGATAATCGATTGCGCAGATTCCATTCACCTGTCATACTTTCATCCATATTTTAAATATAAACTGAGGTATGCTTTTGCTGCTTAAAATTATTCACCAGGTAGTCCGTCAGGTGCAATAGCCTTATTGGCCAATAGTTAAGATCTCGTTTTTCAGACCGCTTGTTTGGCGGGTGACTGGAGTCGTCTTTGGTTATCGTATACATTGAATATACAACACCTTTGACTCCTCTCTCGTTGCAACTTCATCTTCCCCTAAGCCCGACTTTGTGTAAGTTAAAATAACACTTACTCGTAGATGCTTGTATGTTATGTGTTGTTACATTCTTCCGGTCCAACCTGTCGAATCCTACCAACTTGCTATTAATGCAATTGATAATTTGATCGATTTGCCGGACTCGCTTGATGATATCATGATCTTTTCTCGATGTTTTTTCATCGCTTCCAATTCCATTACTACTAAGGAATGCCTCTTCTTAGATCGGTTAACAGACTCAAGTCTATGCCAAGTCAGTGGCGTTTCCAACTGTATGGAAATGCAATTAGACCTTATCTTCACAACTGATCCCATCAACTTCTCAGTATCGTGTTGCCCCACTATCTCTTTCAACTATTGATAACTTTCATCTTCTTCATCTTCTCTCATTTTTCCACAACTCTCCCGTCCAGTCGCCTCCTCCCGCAGTTCTATTTTCTTACAATTTTCACAAAGCCAATTTCCGTAAAATCAATACCTATCTAAGCAGGGCTGCTTTCAAGTTTACCAATCTATCTCTGGTCGTTGCCCTCTCTATTTTTTACAGACAAATATTCAAATCCATCTCCCTTTACGTGCCATATTCCCGCCATTAAACTTCTTCTACATCCCCTCCTTCGTAGACTTCGCTCTCTATGAAACAAAAGAAGCAAGTTATGGAAGGAATTCCTTCGCACACACTCTTCTTCCGACTATTCAAATTATCTAGGTACACATCTTCATTTCATTGAACTGTATAACTCTCTCTATCAATGCTACCTGAATAATGCGCAAACCAATCTCATAAATGACCCCAAGTCCTTTCTTCAATCAATTCTTCGTCAATTGCAAAAGTAAGACTTTCGAAACTAAATCTTCATGTGATCCTTTTACCATCGCCAACTTTTTTGCTACATTTTTGAAACAATCATTTAGTAACAACTCCTTCGTACCAGATCCCGCTTACTTCAATGATCTACCAAATTTCTCCATTGGTCCCTTCTCACTCAAAATTTCGATCCTGCAGTTATTGAAGAAAAGTTACTAAATATTAAAGATGAATTTGTACCTGGCTCAGATGGACTCCCCGCCGTGTTTCTTAAAAAATGCTTTTCCAACCTGTCTCTACCCTTTTCCTACCTTTCCTTACTCAGGAAGAATTTCCCTAGATTTGGAAGACCTCTTTTAAAATCCCGATACACAAAAAGGGATCTAAGCATGAAGTTATCAATTATCGTCCCATTGCTAAATTCTGTCATATACCCAAACTCTTTGAAAGCAATTTATACGAAGCGTTAAGCTTCAAATGCAAGCCTTTTATTTCGCCCCGACAACATGGTTTTCTCAAAGGTAGATCAACTACCACAAATCTAGTTGAATTCGTGTCTTTTGCTCAGCGTTTGATAAGATATCTCATCAATTGATCCTCTTCAAATTGTCTGCTCTCGGATTTGAGCCCCACTTATTAAAATGGATTTCTACTGATAAATCGATATTATAGTGTTCGGTTTAGATCTGCCCTTTCTGTTCCATTCCTGGCTTCATCTGGAATTCCACAAGGCAGTTATCTTGGCCCTCTTCTCTTCATTCTTATTATTAACGATGTTGAGAAGGTCATTAAACATTTCTCCCTCTCCCTTTGCGTTGACGACACAAAATTTTTAAAACTATTTCCTCTCCCTATTACTCTGCCCTTCTCCAAGAAGACCTTGATCGGTTTTCAATCTGGTGCCTCAAAAACTGCCTAGAACTTAATATAGCCAAATGTCAATCTATAACCTTCTCACGTAAATGCAACCCGTCTCCTCCGCGACTTTATTTTCTCCATGGTCAACCAATCCTCTTGGTTCAGTCCTTTCAAGACCTTGGCATATTATTCGACTGTGAGCCTAATTTCCGTTTGCATATCGATAAGATGATCCTTAAAGCCAACTCATCACTTGGCTTTATTAAACGATGGTCCAAGCAATTTCCCAACCTGTATGTAACCACATCTATATTACCTTCGTTCGCCCCCTGCTTGAGTATGCCAGTCAAGCTGGGTCCGCTTTTCACCGGTTCATGTTTTCCAAATCGGTCTGCCGTGGAACGACCATTTAATCTTACCTCCCTATCAGGACCGCCTCAAACTTCTCAATATGAATTCGTTAGAAGAACGTAGAAATACTGTCTCTTCTATCTACCGGTCCACCGCACCTCTTATGGCTCCACCGAACCAATCTCCCGAATGCTCCGAAAGGTCAACTCAAACCTCTCCCTTTTTAGTTTACAACTGAGCACTCCTCGTCTCAAACAAGATCTCCTCCATCACTTCCTTGGTCCCTAGCTCTTAAGTCTTTAGTCCTAGTTTTTAAGTTGGATTAAGCATGTATTAAGCCAATAAATGGCGGCCTCAGCCCCACCAAAATCTTGGTATACCGATGGCTACGTGAAATATATTTTCCACCAGATATTTTGCTAATATTTAAGCTTGTTGGTCGTTACTTTTTGCCCTCAAAAGAACAAATTGAATTTCCCAATTGTACAGGGAGATATTTAAAAAGGAATTTTAAACTGAAATCAGTGAAGAAGTGAAGCAGCTGCTGCTGTCTGTATTCCATGTCAAACAGTTTGCATTGCTTTCATTTTAAAGTTTCTTCTCTGTCTGCTATCACAAAGTCGTACAAAAAAACAGAGAAAAAAAGAAGAAAGTTCCGAAATTAAATGAGCAAATGATTATGAAACAAAAGTCACACTCTTATGTAAGAATTTCGTCCTGTGCTTCCGTTAACAGATTTTCTTTATGCATGATTTCCGGAAGGGTTCTTCCCCAAAGTGACTCTCCCGAAATGTTCGCAAAATAAAGTTTTGTACTTCTTGGAACTCCAAACACACTGCTGAATGTGTGCTTGATTTTCCACTTCAACTACTTTTCCTCACTTTTTTTTTTTGTTTTTTTTTTGAATGCACTTTCAGCGTCTTCTTCCCAAGTATATGAAATACAGAATTTTCAACACTTTCATATTTTTTTTTTGTTGTATTCTGGAAATCCTTAAAAAGTTTCAAGCTGTCAGCTATGTACAGGAACACTTTTCTGAACTTGACATACAAAATGTGTACGACTACGAGTATGACTATGAGACTCTTGTTTCGAAATGTAGTTTTCTAAGACGTTTGCCCTACTCTGAAAATTTTAATTCTAAAA